>JAVKLF010000042.1:21268444-21279225 GCA_034783495.1 Millerichthys robustus
TCCGATTACTCGATTAATCGTAAGAATAATCGATAGATTACTCGATTACTAAAATATTCGTTTACAACAGCCCTAGTAATAACACCTACTGTACCAGCACATTCTCTATTAAAACCCCATATTTGTTGGTCGTCTAATATACTTTCTAAACCAGTTTTATTATTTTGTTTCCTGCATTGCAATATGCAGCAAACTAAAAGGTGGACACACTTTTTAAAAGCTAACAATGTTAGAAGCTGGTGAGGACTTTGGTCTGCTTGTGTTTTGACTTGTTCACCTGTATGTTTCTTCCTATCCCAGTCTGAGAAGAATGCATTCTTTGTAGCAGACCTGGGAGTCATAATGAGGCAGCATGTTCGCTGGCGAACTCACATGTCCCAAATCCGACCCTACTATGCTGTTCGATGCAACAGCAGCCCAGTTGTGATTGAAGTTCTTGCTGCCTTTGGCTCTGGCTTCACATGCACCAACAAGGTATTCTTTCACAACATATATAAGAGCACTGTCAGCTGTGAGTTATTTGTTTTACAACCCTGTTCTGCCCCATATCACAGCAAGCCGTTTTAAATTTAATGTGTTTTACACTAAACATTTATGGTCCGTGAGATGTAGAATAATTACGCACAGAACACAAACTAATCAATGTCTTATTTTAAAAAATGTTCTTAATATATTATTTAGGAACAAATGTCTATTCACCTGTTCACACAAAGTAACTTTATTGAGATGTATCTTCTTCTTGTGTTTCAGGCTGAACTTGAGATAGTGCAGAGTCATGGTATTCCCTCTGAAGACATCATCTACAGTGGTGTTTGCAAACAGGTCTCCCAGATAAAATACGCTGCTAAAAACGGCGTTGACCTCCTGGTGTGTGACAACGAAGCAGAGCTACGCAAGATTTCTCGCTGCCACCCCAGCTCCAAGTATGTGCTTAACGATTTGTACCAGAGCTCGTTTGAGTTGAAAGTTGGTGTTTGTATTTTTGCGTTAGGGATGGACATTTCAAGCAAAATCCTTTCCAAAATTTAAAGATATTTTTAATGGAATGAAAAATTCCACTAAAAAGAAATTATACCCACACGCGTGAAATAGAAAAAAACATGAAGGCTCTTAACCTTTTCTATTACCCTTTACTCTTAATATGCTAATTTATTTGTAAATTTAAAAAATTGTTCTCTTACCCACCCCTCGTACTCCTAAGCTGGTGGGTGGCTCTTCATCTCAAGCTCGGGTTCTCTACTGCAGGCCTGAGAGTTTGAGGGTGTTTCGTAGTGCCTCAGCAGTTCCTAGGACTTCGCTCTTCTGGACTGAGATGTCTGATGTTTCTCCAGGAATCGGTTGGAGCCACATCTCCAGTGGATTACTGCTCTGATGAGTGCTCTGATGACCATGGGCACTACAGTTGCCTTCACCTTCTAGGCTCTTTCTAGTTCTTCCCTGAGCCCTTGGTATTTCTACAGTGTCTTTTGTTCTTCTTTTCTGATGTTTCCATCATTTGGGATGGACACATCAATCACAACGGCCTGCTAGCTGACTATTCATTACTGAGTAAAAATCAAACCTAAAAAGGGTGGAGTACACCCATGGCTGTTTCCCCATTAAAACCGCTTTTAACTGAAACTGTGAGGGCAGAAACAGATGCTGGATCAGTTTTCTTTTGCTGCTGTTGTGCTGATTGAGAATTGTTCTGTTATTGACACCTTGTACCACTGTTAGCAGCATTTTTCTACAAGGTAGGGGTGGAAAATATACAGCCTCTTATCAAAACAATATGTCTCCTTTTTATGAAGATTTTAACCGTTTCCTGTTGAGTTTACCTGCCTCAGCCAATACTGGGTATATCTGTAGCAGTTGCTGCCATATCTTGTGATTTTCTTTTCTAATTCTCCTAATATTTTTACGGGATGCAGTGAACCATTGTGACTTTGCGTTTCTGAGTTCGCAGACTCGGTCTCAGTCATTAATTTTTCATGAGAAAACTATTTTCGTAGATGTGAAAGCTGCTAGAACACAGCTGGATGACAGAGAAGAGTTCAAACAATGTAAAACACAAGACCCAATAATGTGAAGAGTTTCTTTTAAAAGATGGCAGGGGAGTTAGAAGGTCTTAAATTTAAAAACTATTTCCTCTAGAACTGAAAAAGACATTGGCTCAAACAGCCAAGTGCTTCGGAGGGTCAGACTGATTTAAAACTGGTTGTGAGACTACAAGGTCATTTTTAATTATTTATATCATCATTCCCAGTGTGGTCTGCGCCCAGTACTACCAGGAATACGTTTTTCAATAAGCACAAACTGAGCCACAGAATAGAAGACGTTAAGTTTTTGGTGGAGAAGAACAGAAACTTTTCATCTACATCTGTTTTGTGCTTCTTGAAGACGTGACTGTGTGAGCTGGTACAGGACAGGTTGGACATTCAGGGTGATTAGAGGACATAAAGAAGAAATAATATCTGCAGCGTCGATCCATGGTTCCTAAACTTGGGTTTATTTTTGTTTTGTTACTTGTGTCATTTCAGGCTGCTGCTACAGGTGGCGACAGAGGCATCTAACCCTGATGACGAGCTGAGCGTGACGTTTGGCTGCTCCCTCAAGGACTGCAGGCACCTGCTGGAGAGTGCCAAAGAGCTGGGTGTGCAGGTTGTAGGAGTCAGGTGAGATCTGTAGCTTAAACAAAAATGCATCTTAGAAACCACTGGAACAAAATGAAGTTGAGCATTAAGCCACCAGACAAGGTCTTTAAAAAAAAAAAAAAAAAATGTTTTGTTTAAAACAAAAACTACATTTCATTTATTTGTATTAAATTCAGCTTGGCTGATAATTTTCACTTCTTATAGGTCTCACATTTCTAGCTGCTGTAAGGATGATCAGGTGTTTGTTCATGCCATCTCTGATGCCCGATGCATCTTTGATATGGCGGTAAGTACGACATTCCAGTTGCTGCTTTCTATTAAAGATTATGTATAAATAACTTATTTTGTAGAAACCTTCTTGAACAAGCACAGTTTGGAAAAATAAAGTTTACATCTGACGAGCCAACTGCGAGTTTAAATGTAGCTAAAACCAAAATGGATTCCTGCTGTTGTAAAATCCCAGCCCAGTCTCCAAAACTTCTTAGTGGTTCATTTAAATCCTATAGTTTCAATTTTTACACTCCCATCAATTTTGTATTACACGTTTACATGAAGTTATGTGGTTATTTTCAAGTTCAGTCAGCAGCAGCGCGTTTTTTAATACTCCTGCTAGAATAAGTGTGTAATGTAAAATTGATTTACAATTCTATTTAGTTTATTCATATAGTCAGTTCACAGCTAAAGTTGTCTCAGGCCACTGTACATCAAAAACAACAAGTCCAAATTTAGTTTAAAACGGCTCCAGATTCAAATCTAATTATAGTACAGAACACAGGGATTAAAGTTCTTTTTTGCTACGACAGGCTGTCGTCATCTGTAAAAATGTGACGGAACAAAAAAACCCTGAGTTGTTTCTTTGTTGTGATGCAAAGATTAAGCTGACACTGCTTTCAACAAATAAATCAGAGCCAAGCCGAGCTGCTCGTGCTCTCAGATGTATGATGAGCCCCGGTCGAGCTGTGAGCTCATCAGTCTACTGCCCCATCCTGAGCGGCATCTGTTCGCAGGCCACCAATTCACTGCAGCCAGAGGAGGCAGCAAAGCTGAGACACCCCCCTCCTCCTGAACCGTGCCCCCAACCTACGTGGAACTTTTGTATCTGAAATCTATTATTGTAGTAAATGTTGATGTGTTCGGAGCTCGTTATCATACAGACATGATCAACCTGAGTGTGTGACCAAAACCCTTCTTTAAATGAGAAAGAGAGAGCCGGAGAGGTAATAAAGGATTTGGCTCTTTAGATGTGCTAAACTTGCTTATATTTAGAATCATACTGTGATAGAACGGTGATTAATGCAATTCAATAAATGATCAAACATGAAGAATACGTAATAATAAATTACTAACTGAGCTGAAACCCTCTAAATATGTTTGAACCAAATTATCATTTTAAGGGAGAAATCTCTCTTTTTGTCAAATAAAAAAAATACAATTTTAAGTTCTTCTGTTCTGTGTAATTGATTTAATCTGCTATAATCTTTAACATATAAAATTATAGCACATAAAAAAATAGTGTTTTAAAAGTTTCTAAATTTAATAAATAATTTGCACTAAGTTCAGGTTATGGAGATGATCAAATATTTGTACGACTATATCTGACGCAAGCTTGCTTTAATCCCTGCATTCAATGCATTATTTTATATGTTGATGTTAAAGTTTATGAAATAGCATCATGCTTTAGCTATCTGCTACAATCAACTAGAATTCTATTCCCATAACCACGTAATGCAAACATGACAGCACTGTGAAGGTTTATAAAACTGTGTTTACTTGAACCACCACAAAATCCAGGGGGGGTTGAAGCTGTTTAAATACAGCAGCGGTCTATTTTAGTTTTGGTGCAGTTCAGAGTAGCTGTTAATCCAGTTAATCCATCAGACCTAAACTATTTCTCTAAACAGAGGTTGTTCAGAAAGCTATCTTCTACAGAAAAGATATGAATTGTTCATAACATTTGTTCTGAACCCCACTAAAAAAACCAAAACATTCCTTTGAATATTAAACATATTCAGTTTCAGAAAACAGGCAGCACTTTAGAATCTTTCATTTATATTTGGATCATTTTATCGGTCTGTCTCTTGCAGGAGGAAATTGGTTTCAGCATGAACATTCTGGATCTGGGAGGTGGATTCAGTGGCTCTGAGAGCCAGCTGGAAATGGTCGGTATCACTTCATCTGCTTTTTATACAAGCTGAGGAAATGTTAGAATTCAGTTTTAAGAATGTGCAGTCCCACATTTAATCAGTACTGTTTGAGCTAATGAAAATGTTTTAGGAGTTACATTTTATTTGTCAAAGTTTAAAGGAGACTTCTAAAAGCCTTTGCCATCTTTCTCCAGATTACCACCACGGTAATGTCGATGGTGGATTTATACTTCCCTTCTTCCACTGGAGTTTCTATCATCGCTGAGCCTGGCAGCTTTTTTGTGTCGTCTGCTTTCACCCTGGCTGTCAACATCGTCTCTAAAGAGGTGGTAGCTCGCGATTGCCAAGACCGGGACCCTGGTCAGTGACACGATACTTGTGCAACCCCGATGCAAATAAAAGCAAAATGTTTTCTGTTTTTATTTACATTTTAAACAATGCCCCAGGAGAACTTGGGTTGTACAACACATTTCTAAAATTTAAAAACAGGGGGTTGATGTCAGGTTATCACTCTTAATTTATTATCTGTCTTCCATATTCTTGAACAGAGGAGTTGTCCCTCAACGATGAGCCAGAATTCCAGTACTTCATGAATGAAGGAGTTTATGGATCATTTTCCGTCAAACTCTCTGAAACTCTGATCCCAGCCCCATCTGTTCTCAAGGTGAGTCTCAAATACTTAAAGTAATGGTCAAAATACAACCCTCCAGAATGACCAAATGATCGTTTTTAATTCCTTTCGAGCAGAAAATGCCTCTGGAGGCTCCGGTGTTCAGCAGCAGTCTCTGGGGTCCCTCTGGGGACGACCTGGACCAGGTAGTGGAGCGCTGTCTGCTGCCTGAGCTCAGCGTAGGAGACTGGCTGCTGTTCACACATGCGGGGGCCTACAGCCTGGGTCGGCCACTCACCACCTCCACCGACTCAACACCATCACCTGTCTACTACGTCATATCTTCCAGAGACTGGCAAGTATCTCTGTGATGGATGGTGTGTGGGGTTTGATAAAAACAAATGGGATTTTTTTTTTATGACTTTTGTTTTCCTCCTCTAGGTTTGAAATGCAGGACACTGGTGCCAGCCACGAGAATTCACTGAAGAACTTCTCAGTCACCCCTTACTGTCTTAGCTCTGATCAAACTGAGGCAGCTCTGTCTGTTCCAGCTTAGCAACCAGCAAAGCATTTTACTTTGCATCTTACTGGTTTAATGCTGCTAGCACCCTTTGGTATGCTCTTCACTGGGATGAACTCAGTTGGTAGTGTAGATTAATGTTTGAATTTGCAAGGGACCAGACTGATCTGGACTGTTCATCTCGTAAAACCCTCAACATGTAATGTGTGATTGCACCTAGAAAAGCACAGTGGATGTCGAATAGAATCCAAGAGAATGCATTAATCTAGAAAATCCAGAAAGATTTTGAGTCTTCAGCTGATATCAGGCATATGATTATATTGTCTTATTTAGATCCAGTCTTGTAAAGTAAAATGTGTGTCTATGAAGGAGGCAGATTTTGTATTGGAAACATGGGTCTCAGATATTTTATGGAGCTTTGCTATATTTTATTTATAATTTTGATTTGTTGGATAATTTATTATCTATGACAAGTGCTTAACTGTTACACTGTGTTATTTTTATTGTTTTTAAATGGGACCTTGCAGTGAGACATTGCTGCCCACAAGTCGTTTCATCGAGATGTCGACTCATTCCAGGAAAATACAGCCACTGGTGTGATGAGAAAGCAAAGTGTTCAGTGTTCACCAGTCAGCTGGTGTTTTTGTGTCTTCCTAAAGTGCTGAAACAAGTAAAGGTCCAGCAGGTGCAGTGCTGAGAAAATGTCTTCGCCCTTTACAGGTTTCTAGTTTTTGCTTTTTTTCTTGATCACGTTTACATATTTAATATAATCAATCAAATGGTAATAAAGATAACACAAGCAAATACCAAATGTAGTTTGTAAATGATTGTGTTCAAAGAAAAAAAGCTCTCCAAACCACGTTGGCCTTTTGGGGGAAGAAGAAACTCTATTGGACGTTTAAGGTCAATCACTTGAGCTCAGGGCTGTAAACTGATGGTCTGACATTTTCCATTCTGGTTGAGAGCAGAATTTGTGGATCCATTCTGAAGCAGCCCCGGACCATCACACTACCACCGCCGTGTTTGACTGTCAGTCTGATGGTCTGTCCAGACGTGACGGGAGGCTTTCACTTTGGCTTTCTGTGGTCAGTCCACAAAATATTTTCTCACGTCTTCAGGATCATCAAGGTGTTTTTAGGTAAAAAAGAACCTGACCTTTGTGAAGTTTTTGCTCAGCTATGGCTTTGCCCCGGGACCTTAAGAATGGAGGCCATTTTGCAGTTGAGGCCTGCTGGACTTTAGATGTTCTGGCTCCGAGTAATTTTGGTTGGCCCGCCACTCCAGGGAAGGAAAGGTTTACCAGTTTTGAGGATAATGGGTGGTCCGTGTGAAGCGAACTTTCTAAAAATAAAAATCAGTTAATTCATGATTTAACAACAGGAGTAATTACTTTTTCACTCTGACCTGTTTGGTTTGGATAGTTTTTTCTCTTAAAAGCTACTCTTTTGTATTTACTCTGGTTATCTTTGTCTGATATTTATGCTTGTTTGATGAGCTGAATTGTTTACGTTTGACAAAAAAAAAGCAAAACCAAAAGAAATCTGTAATCTGCCAAAACTTTTTTTCTGTCTCTGTAGTTTCTGTGCCACCGGATACTAAAGCAGGATTATTAGACCGTACGTGCTGCAGGTGGAACCTGGAAAGTGCTGATGGTTACGGATCAGCTGACAGGGAAAGGGATATCGTATAAAGAGTATTTCTGATCTTTGAAATTATAAATATTTAACATGTTGAAGGAATTTTGCATTATTTTCTGATACCAACATTTCCATGGCGCGTGTGTCTGTGTGTGTGTGCGCGCGGTCAGTCAAGTTTTAGAAACAAACGATCCGGAACCTGTTTGCTATTAAGTTGTATCTGTGCTCGTCAAAATGAACAATAATAAAGACCTTATTGACTTGAATGTGAATGACTGAATTTTATTTTCAAAGATGACTTCAGATGTTGCCTACAGAAAAGTCATTCGAGTTAAAACTGAACGAACTCTGTTCGATAACACTTCTGATCTTGATCCAAACGCAGGCTGAAGGAGTTCTGATTGGAGGAGCTAATTTTCTTAGTCATCACGCAGAACAAATAGATCAATTATATTTCAAATCTGTAACTACCTAACAGATGGCTTGAACAGCATAAATGCAATGATCTGAACAAATATGAGCACTTACTGTGTAACAATGGATTTGTAATACTTTAAGAATATAAATCAATTACAAAACTGTTTAAATGAAGTAGATTTCCCAAATATGGCACAAAGACCAAATGAAACATTCTTTAGTCAACAGAAAAGGTAAAAACATTAAGACTTACAGAGTACAGTTATAAGTGTAAAAGCAATTTTTAAGGTGAAAGGTAAACAGACTCCATGTGCTGTTTTCAGCGTCGACTATGATCAGTCTGCTGTGGCGGCCATCTTGTATTGATTTTAATCAGTAGATCAGTTGTTGAGTTAGATCCAGCGGTTATTTCCTGAATGTTTTACTTGTGGTTCATGAGAGGTTTTACCAGACAGAATAAACTCAATTTTTTATAGGAAAATTTAAATTATGCAAAGACTTTGCTGTTTTCAAAATGACTGAGTTGTAGCCATTTTGATGTTTTTTCAGGTCAGTTAGCTGTGGCAGCCGTCTTGAATCGGGTTAACTGAAAGTCAACCAGTTCAAAATGTGCATCCAATAATTACCTGCTGCAAATTAAAAATAAAATTTGTACAGTGGTTTATCATTCACCTCCAGCTTTCGACAGTGATCAAAATAAAAGTTCAGTGCAAATTCGGTAACAGAAAGTCTGATTCCAGAGTTCTCGTGCTTTCTGTCTTTTTCAGACTGCTTCACAGGCAGTTTGGAACAAACGGTTTATCTGCCGTGGCGAGTTCTGCTGATGGGGTGGTCCCTAACGTCCAGCAGGGCTTCTTTCTCACCACAAAGTGCCGTCGAGCGTGCTTGGCCAGGTGGTCGCTGCGCATGAAGCGGCTGAAGCACAGCGGGCAGGCGAACCTTTTCTCTCCTGTGTGGGTTCGTCGGTGCCGAGAAAGCTCATCGGAGCGAGCGAAGCGCCTCTCACAGCCCTCCCATTTACACCTGAAGGGTTTCTCACCTGTTGGACACACATGAATGAAGTACACACTTTAGGCTCAAATCTACAACTCAGATTACAAGATGGGAATGAATCTCACCTACAATCACAATAAATTTGACCTTAATCCCAGTAAATCTGACTGAGTTATAGCCATGTTTGTGGTAGCTAAGATGTGGCATTCACTTCAACCTGGACCTAGTCTGCCTTTGCCTTATGTAGAAGTGAGATGAAAAAAATGCCCGTATTGGATAAGCCCCTCGTCTCTCACCTGTGTGTCCCCTCATGTGGGCCTTGAGGTGGGAGCTCTTAAAGTAGGTTTTGCCGCAGTCCTCGTGTAGACAGATGTGACTGCGTACACGTGACGCTTCGGTTCGGGGTGGTGCGCATCTTTGCGGTGGCAGGATGTGTCCGGGAGCGGGGGCGATGGGTGCAAACTGGATGCAGACAGGAGGTGTTGTCGCTTGCTGAACAAAAAACGTTGAAACAGATGGTTGAGGGACCAGGAGCATTACGGGGCCTCTCACCTCCTGACCCCCGACAAGGAACACCTGAGTCTGTGACGATCCATACTCTTGTTTGAGGGGCTGTTGTTGTGGAACATGCAGGGCGGTGAATGCTAAAGGGATGGGTAGAGGGGGGGCCGCAGGTTTCTGCACCACAGATGAGGCTACAGAAACAGCCTGGTTGTAGCCTGGCTCCAGAGCAGCGAAATGAGATGTATTTGATTCATCCTCTGATTGCAATTTTGAAGCCTCTCCCAAGGCTGCAAAATTGTCTTCAGTAGAAACTTTCTGTGTTCCAACAGTCTCTTCAGAGTCTCGGCTACAGAAGTTCAGCTGGGTTTCAGGGTCCTCAGGAGGAACCCCGGTCAGTGTGTCCTCCTGCAGGAACTGAGGACGGTTACAGTCTGCAGTGTGGCAGATAACACTGGTGTACTGGTACTTCTGGGAAACAGCGGCGTGTCGAGGGATCTCTTCTGAAGAGTGATGTAGTTTCAGCACTGGGGACTGATGGGCAGCTTCAGGGCAGGGTGGGCTGTGGGGTGGGGTCATACACTGCAAGTGAAAACACACAATCATCTGATTTGTTCAATGAGAAACTTTGAATTATTTTGATAATGCATTAATATTTACTTTAATGTGATGGTATAACTAGAGTCTAATGAGAAATATAAAAATGTTTGGCTCAGTCAGGAGTAGTGTGTTAGGACTTTTGGTTTTACACATTTTACCAAAATATTTTCATTTATTGGGGCCTGCCATAAAAAAAGAAATAAAACTCAGCACCACTAAAATATGGTCATATGGTCGTTGCATTTGGCCACGTCAGTACACAGGAAAATTGGCTTGGAGTAATTTTTCAAGAGTAACAATTATTTTCCTCCAAAAGAGCTGTTTTTGCTCTACTTCGAGCTAAGAGTGATATGGGGAGTTAGAGTGGGAGCAAATTTTCAGAGCAATTAATATAACAATGAAAATGCATAGAATAGAGTAAAATACCTTACCAACGGCTAACATATTAAAGGCCATGTAAAGCGAATTCTTCAATTTTCTTTTAAACACAATATAAATGTCATAAATATTTTGTTGTAAACGTGTAAAAAGCAGTGGCGGGCCGTGCATTTAACATCTAGGCCTTCAGTAGTGCTCCGTCTAAATCAAGCCAAACCTCAATAACTATTTTATGGCTATAAAATTTCTACTGCAGGTACAGTTGCGACACAAAAAAAAAGCATCAAAAATAACCTGATAAAATTGCAATATTATTTAGGAATATAGCAACATTTTACTCACCAAAAA
>JAVKLF010000042.1:21279325-21296036 GCA_034783495.1 Millerichthys robustus
ACTCCAGATAGTTTTACTGACGACCAGGAGATAGTTGGGATTTATAGACGGTCGGTTGGTTGGTGAGGCCGTACCGAACGTCCCCCTCCCTGTAGCTGCAGCACGTTCTGCTGAGTCACTGATCTCAAATTAATAAGTCCAAAATGAAAATACAGTGAACCCTCGCTATAATGCGCTTAACCTTTCACGGCCTCGCTGTTTCAGGGATTTCTTTAGTGCAGCTTTTTTTATGCGTTTTTTTACAGTGTATGAACACACATTGTGTTCTGCGTCCTGAACTAAAACCACATTACAATACAGTTCTCTAATAAAATCGAAGGTGGCACGTCTGTTCATAAGAATATTCTTGCCCAGAAGAAAAAAGAGCACCAACAAGTACTCATAACTATATTCTTCTCTCTGAAAAATACACCTGCACCACTGGTCAACACTAAATTTAATGTCACCATATTTCGAGCATACGGCAACGTGGGCGTTGTTTTAGCACCTCCAGTGGACACGCCCCCAGAGTCTCAGGACAGATAAAGCAGACATTTTTCATTATTTTTGAAGCCTAATTTTATACACTAGCTACATTTTTTTTTTTTAATCAAACAAATTGGATGGGTGACTAATACATTATTCTATGGTGTGACAAACTCTGAACACACATTTTTGTATACTTTACTCTCCATTTAACTCTTTAAGAGATTTGACTCCTAAAAAAGCAGCTCGATTAGAAGACTCAATTTCTTTTTTTTTTTTTTTAGAGAGGGAACAAATGTTGTCTTTTCTGAGTAAAATTTTTTTCAATATGAGTAAATTTTCCTCAGACAAAATTCCTGTGCTCCTCGGGGTTCCCCTTCAGCACCTTATTTCCTGCTGTGTCATGACAGCTCTGATTGCAGGCTGCAGTCAGAATGCAGGGGAAAGAGGGTCCCGCATGGCAGGGGTTCTCAAACATTGGGTCTGAGGACCCCTTCTAGGGGTGAAGATTTTCAGGGACCCCCTCATAACACTTACGTTGATTTAAAAATAATTTACTGCCATTTTAACCCCTAAATGCCATGGAAATCATTCTTTTTTTGTTTGGTTAAGTATGTCTGTTTTACTGGTGCTTTGTTTCTCATGTACTTATGCTGCTTTTGAAAACGAAAAACAAAATGAACAATTTTTTAATAATCTTTTGAAGACCCCCAAGTTATGGCTTGAGGATCCCTGGGGGGTCCTGGGACCCCAGTTTGGGAACCTCTGCCATATGGGACACTTCAACTTGGTTGAAAATACGGGACAGTTGGCAATCAGTCTAATACTGATTAACCTCTAGAGCAGTGGTTCTTAACCTTGTTTGAGGTACCAAACCCACCAGTTTCATATGCACATTCACCTAACCCTTCTTTAGTGATAAATCAAATAACACAACTGAACAATGTTGAGTTATTGTGAATTACAGTAGTTAAATAAAGTTTTATTTAAATGACTGTTTTGTTTCACTTAATGTTCCTTTATAATAGGAGGCACTATATGTGTGAAAATAGATCCGTTCGTGGATATCAAGCTTTATAATCCGGTGCACCTTATGGTCTGGAAAGTACGGTAATGTAACGTGATCATCTGCAGCAAGTGATGGCCAAGCAGTGTGTGCAAGCACCACAAATTTACATAATGAGTCGGATGTGTCTTGACCTCCTTGGCGGAGGCTCTGCCGAACCCCCGAGACCGACTCACCGAACCCCTAGGGTTCGATCAAACCCTGGTTAAGAACCACTGCTCTAGAGTCATTTGGATTCAAGATGGCCACCACAGCTACCTTAGAAAACACCAAATTAGCTATAAATCCGTCATTCTTTGACATTTGGAGCTACGATTTGCTGTGGGGGTAGTCAACACACAAATAACATATACTGAATGCTTATCAAAAATTCAAGATGGCCACCAAAGGTAATTTTAAAGACAACAACGGCCTTTTAGACATATTGGGCTGAAATTTTGTATGGTAGTAGTCAAGAATAATCTCCAGACACACTGAAAACTATATTCAATTATTTTGTCACCACTTATTTTGCCCCAAGAGCAAAATAAAAATCAATCCAAACTTACCACCCAGTCACTATGATGAACTTACAAATGAAGGCTTGTGCAGCCCAGATGAACCAGATGGGACAGAGTCATCCTCTGAGCTCTCTGAGTTGGGAGTCAGGGGTCTTGCAGGTCTGAAGTTCCTTCTGTTCCATCGCTTCGTCATGGCCATCAAAGCCTCCACAGCTTTAAGGTCACCTGCACCCAGCAAATGAGCCAGCTGGGTTTTACCCTGGACCTCTGACATCATGTCAGCGCTCTGCTCTTCAACTTTCATGCTACTGAACTGAAGAAAACACAGAAAGAAGGACAAAGCTGAGCATCTTTCCTGCACAAAGAAATAATATCTTCAACCCTGTGTGTGTATGTGTGTGTTTTAGGACATCTTTTGTTATAAACACCTAGTTTGTCAGTCCTTTTGGGGACCGAAGACTCGTCCTAATATGGTAGAACACCGTTGGTGGGTTGGGTTAGGGTACAGAAATGAATAAAAGTTACTACACAGGCCTAATAACATAAGAAATACTAACTAAAATTTTTATTAAACTCTCGTTTAGAAGATTTCACAGGTACTGATTGTTGTGTGTTAGTAGCTGAGCTTCATCCCAGGACTAACTGAACACACAAAACATATTTCAGAACGTTGTCACTAACGGTCAACTCTGCCCGTCTTTAAGCAAAATATCTCATGAACTACTGGACAGGTTTTAAAGCAACTTGCAGAAACTAATCATTGGATAAACATGTACAACTGATTACCTTTTAGAGTCAACCCAGTTCAAGATGGTGGTAATCAACTATAACCAACACAAAAAATAGCTACAACTCAAACAGTTCTACAAATATTGAGTAGCTGAGCATGATCTCCAACACACTGCACATTGTTTGCCTTAAACATTGGGATTAATTATGGGCCTAACCTTGTTTGTCTGTTAGCAAAATATCGATCCACAAGAGAGGTTTTAGTGAAACTCTGTAAATAATTATTGGATGTTCATCTGCAACTCATTAACTTATGGAGACAACCAAATTTAAAATGGCTGCCACAGCAAATTGATCAAAGCCAACACTAAATGGGCTGCCAATTTTACAGATGATGAGCAAAGATTTGGTATGGCAGTAGCTGAGAGTCATCCCCAACACATACTTCAAGCTCTAACAAATCTCGCGAGATCTTGCATAACTTCAGATTTCAACAAAATAATTAAATATTTTGTTTTCATCTTCTTGCTTCTGGATTTAATACTTGCTTTATTATCACCTATATCATTGTCATTTCGAAGCTTAATTGATTTTTTCTTACAAAGAGCAGTTAGAGCACGTGAACCCTGCATGATCAGGTGGTGCTCTTCACACTTTACCTTTCACCTACTTTCTCATTGGACAACCAAACAAGGGTCTGTCACAGACCACTAAACTGCTAAAACTACAGCCAATAAACTGCAGTAAACATTTCTACTGTTTGCAAAAATTAGCTGAATAATGTCAGACAATTAAACAAGCCACAACTCGTACTTTTAAGACGTTTCGTAGATTAAACCTGCTACTTACAGCTTCATTCATTTGTCTCAGTTGCTCTGTGTAAATATGAAGAGGAGCCTTCCGCAGCTGGGAAATGTTTACCTGTTTTCTACCCGGACCTGCTCCTCATTCATCGTTCGAAACAAGGAAAGATTGGGGGCGTGGCCTAACACGACGTCCAATGAGACGCAAAGGTGAGCCGAGGCGCCAGCCAATGGGAGAGCTTGTCGGTGCGTGCTCAGAGGCTGACGGCGCGGTGGAGGCTGCGTGGTACACAGCAGCCCGGACATGTGGAACACACACACACGCACACACACTCTGTTCATTTCTAACATCTTACTGAGGAGCCAGACAGTGACACGGTTCACTTTCTGTGGATTAAATTATAACTATTGAAAAATGCTGTGTTGCTCTTAAAAAAGCAGCAGTTCTGCAGGTGTTTTTCTTTCCCCAACCTTCAGAGGTACACACACAGGGGTTATCAGTTCCTTTTTGACCTTTTTACAGTTTTATTGCACATTCTCAGTTCAGTATTTTGCTGTACATTGTTGTCTATAGATGTAAACATGCCTGCTCTTGATTTGTTGAAATACCCCAGTGTTCAGGTGTGCTCTGCTGTCATTCTTCAACATTACACCATGAAGACATTTTGCTATCACAGCTTAAAATATTAATAAAACAAATTTATAAATGTGTTTTTATATAAAAGTCAGCCAAAAAGAAGGTGTGAAGGACCTAAATACAAACCCCGACTGGAGGGTCATCCCTTGTTCCTCGATATAATAATCTTTTCCATTCTCAAGAGAATTATTGAGAAAAATTATTCATACATTGAAAACATTGAAGTCAATGCTGTTCTTGGCAGAGGACAAGTACAGACTGAGTTTAGACTAATGACAAAACACTATCAAAATAAATTCACTGACTCCATGCAGCTCTTTTTTTACAGTTAGCAGGTCTCGCCTCTTATCATTTCTGGCTGAAAGAGGTCAGCTGACAGGAGACGGCCTCAGGCAGCCTTGTGGATTAGGTCGATCTCAGCTGTCTGGATCTTCCTGCACAGCACACAGAACCAGAACAAAAGGCCGTCTGTGGCCACACAATAGAGAAGTGTACACACAGACTGATAATCCATCTGACTGTGTGTGGCACAGGATCTGTCTCAAAACCAAATCTGCTAAAAGAGACAACAGTAAAAATGTTTTTAAAATGTTTTTTCTGCACGTTTTGACATTGTCTCTCCATTTGCACTTTGGTACTTTGTGAGAATATTTCAATCTTAAGTCCCCTACTTAACAGCTATTCAATGGCGTTCGTCCATTTGTTTCACAGTGTGATGCTGCAGTTTGTAGCATTTTGTACATAAAGTGCCAAATAGGTTTTGGCCCAAAAACCCCAACAAGCAATGTAGTTTTAAAATGAAAATAAAATAAACCAGAAGCAGGTGAATGGACAAATTTTAAAACTGGCTACAACTCAGTCCATTTTCATCCCATGGGAGGAACAGGCCCACAAATGCAAGAAAGCTAAATACTTGGTGTTTGTGGAGATCTGCAGACAGACCATGTGGAGTGTTAACCAATAGAATTGGACTGTCAAGGATTTCTAAGACAGGCTCTGTGTTGTGGACTTCTTGGGAACAGGCAGGCTGCTTGAAAGGACAGTCACAAAGACCATCAGTGAAGCTGCAGAAAAGACCTCATGGTTGTGGATCAAGAGGGATGATCTGTGGTGTAGTTCAAACCAGGGACCGATCGTCACCGGTTGGGCCACCCAGGTGAGGTGTGGCTGATGATCAAAGACCTGAAGCACCCAGTCACCCTGGGTTCATCACTGACAGTGAGTCTAAGCCACACGATCTGCTTTTAAATGGTTCTTCAAACAAATATGAACAGTGAAGACCAAGAAGAACATAAACCTGTCTTGCTGGTACACTGATGGACATGTTTATACTGTCTGTTTCCTGGTATTCATACTGATAAGTACGGGCATGAACACTGTGCATTAGTCTAAATGTATTACAGATGACTTTTCAGGTGGTATGGCAACGTCAACCTTTGAGCAGTCACCAAGATATGTCTCTGCCTGCACTGAGAGGAGTTATTTTAAAATCTTACTCCCGGTCATCATATTACCCCAGTCAGAAAAAAACATGTACTCCTAAATGCAACAGTTAGATATTTTAGCTGAGCTTCAGATAGACATTTAAAGAGTATGTGTTTCCTTGTTTATAGTGCCATTAATGCTGACGTGTTAAAGAGACTAGGTTTTAAATCTGCTATCGGAGATGACATTGAGGGTGTTGATTAGGAGTTCGGCTGAAGCAGCACTGGCCGGAGAGAGAAAATGTTGTCTTTAGATGCAATAAAGTTTTAAAAGTATACAGAACTGGTTCTCTGAGTATGCTTCCGGCTTTCAACTAAGAGAACACACTAGGATGTTTATTCTACACAACCAACTGATAGGACTTTATGCACTGATTTATGTTTTTGTATTATTTTATTTATGTTACTGAGCAATTTATTGAGAAAGTTTTTGTTTATAACGACCAAAATCTTTTGATAAAATTTTGAGGTAAAAGAAGTCAATGGAACAGAATTCAAAGAGATCCAAAAACTTGTTGCTTTTGAGTCATATTGAGCAGGGAACGCTCGGGAAACAGTGCAAACAACACAAACAATACAACAAGACGAGCATAATGCTAAAGGCTAAGTGTTTGTGATGAAAGATGATGATGATCTGGTTGAAGCTGAAGCTGATTTGGTCAAACCTTCTAAAGAACATTACATAAAGTTTCATGTGATATATGGTGACATCTTTTAGGAATGACTCAGCTAAATTCACGATGTGGATCAGCTGTGATTCTGTCTTGTCTTTTGTAGGTATATACTACATCTACATTTGAAAGTTTCATTAAATCTGTACACTGTTTTACAGAATAAATATGCACACAAATACCCATGCAACAACATTTATGAGGGTTAATTTTTTTTACGGTTTGAAGAGATTTGAGGAGAGAAATGAACTAGTGGCCCAGGGAGACACAGAGGAATCAGAAAATAAACATAAGTATTGTAAAAATAAACACAAAAAGACTAACAACATGTAACCAAAAAGACAGATCCTGACACAGATAATTGAAAAATTACAAATCTGAATTATTTTTTGGAACAGTTTGACTTCAATGAAACGATCCATTTCTGTCAAAGACCTGAGATCGTAGCGTCATTACATGTGTACACATAACACTCAAGGTCATTGGATAACCTGCTGCCCATATAGCTAAAAATAAAACTGGATATTTCTGTAATTTGTTAGTCTTCCACCTTAAATAAAGAACTTTTTTTCTCCTAACAAGTCACTGACCTTACCTCCATTCACCTTTGTACTGAACTCTGGAAAAAAACAAATCTTTAAACCTTTGCCTTACATGTTGTGTGCAAAAATTTAAATACATGTTTTTATTATTATTCAGCTGTTTATTTTTACATGACCACCAATAATGTTAGGTTAATGTTAAATCACTGAACATTTAAACGACAGAGCAAACAGACACAGACAATAAAACAAACAAAACAGAGCTTTTCTAAATAAAATACAATGATTTTATATTAAAAAATATTTTCTCTTTTAGATCTGACACTTGAAACATGAGAAACATTGTTGACCCCATGCAAACAAAGCCCTGCATATTTTATTATTATTATTATTATTTGCAAAAACTAATTTCTGTTGGGTTGGTTTGACTCAAGGTTTTCGCTTGTGTGTGTAAGTGTGTGGTAAATAAAACAGGATTGATTTATGATAAACCTCTCTGAAATGTGGATGTAAATCTCTAAATGATTACATTTTAAAGTCAAGATGGCTGCTCCAGCCAAACGACCTGACAAAAGAAGGAAATCCTGTCAGTTTTAGAGACTTTGAGCTGAAATTTGGTTTTGAAGTTGCTGAAACTCATCTCCAATTCAAAATCCAAAAGCTACCCAGTCATACAAGGGATGTTTTTCAACTATTTCTCAAACTATCGGAGTCAACTCTGTCTGTCTGTTAGCAAAATACATAGTTCAGTTTATAGATATTGAGCAAAAATTTGATGTGGTAGTTGACGTTGAGAGTAAAAATAAAATATTCTTAGTTTGACTTCTCATGAGATCACATAGAGCATAGAAATAAAAGTCAATTGGGTCAATTTGTTTCAGATTTTTATGACATCAACGTCATCAAACCAGGTTGTTGTTTCAGTGCAGCTGCTGAAAACATTTGACCAGCATCTAATTTTAAATCAGATCTATCTGACATTTTATTCCTCGGCATTTTGTTCTGGCAAACACACAGGAGCATGTGAGGAACAACAAGCTCTGAAGTCATCGCAAAAGATAAACACTGCCACCTGCTGGTGCAAACGGAGAACAAAAATAATAGTATCTAGTTTCTTGGTCACATTTCACAAACGTTTGGGGCCCAAACAGTCTTTCATTAACCTCTAATTAGTTTCAACTCCGACACAAAATACTTTTGTTTTTCTTTACAGTTCATTCTCAGATCACTGTTGGTATCATGTAGAGTTTATACACTGATTTAAAGTTGATAAAAAATTAAAGTTAAAAATCTGTTTCTTTTGTTCTCGTTCAACATGTTTTCATGAGTTATTTCACCATGGGTTGCAGTACAGAGCTCAGTATCGCACCTTTCTTCTTCAGCTTCTCAGTCCAAGGCTGAAAACTATTTAATTTAGATTCCATGAGTTGTAGCTCTGCCTGTTGTGAAAATAGTGGCACACTTGAAAAAGATCACGAGAGTGAATCTGTTTTTTTGAGCTTCTGATACCCCCAGGTCAGGTGCCAATCACAAGATGTGGGGGGAATCCCCCTTGGCTTGAAGGAATGTATGAAACAATCAAGATGAGTGAAATGAACTCGCTTATGGATTGTGAAAACAGTGTTACAGGATCACTGTCACTTCAGCACACCAACCATCGTTGATGTAACAAAAGATTCCACTACCTTTTGATTTCCCAGACAGCTCTGCGATGTAGTCTGCTCCAAGGAACTGGAAGTTGGTACCAGCTGACACGTCTCCGTGAAGCACCAAACAGATGAAGATGGAAAGTTTCTGATTTCCCCCACTAATAGCATAAGCTCATCCATTCTGTTGCTCAGTATGTGCATGTAGGAAAAAATACTCCAGGTGGTGATGATGATGAATTAGCAATGTAGTACAATGACTACATGAGTGAATGTTTGTAATGTAAAGCAAATGACTACACAGCAAAGCAGAGGACTTACAGCATCTTGGATAAAAAATTGTGTATTGCCACACAAAAAAAAAAACATAAAAATGCAATTTCTGAAAAACTGCAGAGGTGTAAGTAAACAAAACTATGAATCCACAAATGACTGAGGTTGAGAATTTCCAACCTTGACTTTTCATCACATCCTGCACCCCTATTTTTCACGGCCATGATTAGAACACAGTTCACAGAGATGGTCAGGGTGCAGGTGATGGATGTCACACACCCCTGACAAGATCAAGGTGTTCTATCTGGACTATATGGCTTCTCTGTGTGACTAATCTGCAGGAGCTGCATCAGGCCTGGAGGCGTTCAGCTCCCATTCATTGCTGCTGTCCTGGTTGGGTAAGTTGGCAGTTGGAACTATCCTTCTGATGAAAACTTTACAGCCGCTTCCACAGAATGAAACACCACGGGCAGTAAAAAGACAAAGACGTCAAAATAATTTCCATGTGCCTGAAGACTCTGCAGAACAAGACCATGAACAAGCCTCTCTCTGTAAATGTCACCCATCGAGATTTGTTCATCTCAAGCGTGTGGTTGCCATCCAGAGGAACTGCAAAACTGAGGAAGATGCTTGAAAAAGTAGATGTCTCAGATGACATTCAAGTTGCTGGTTTTCAGATATTTTATTGACAAATTCTGTTTAGCCCGTTACAAAGGAAAGTTGGCCAGAGCTGAGTTGACTAACCAATATAGCAACAGAGTGGTGGAAAGTTGCTTCATTGACTTTGGGGTGTCAGCAACCATTGAAGTCTTCCGGGTAAGTAGATCTTCTGAACATTCACCTTCTTTATCTGTAAGCCCTGACTATCATTGCACCAGAATTTTAAATGTCAGCTGGCTGATGTCTGTGTTCCAGAAGGAAGCTGGAGCCACAAGGCCATTCTGTGATTGAATTAGGCCATGCTGGGAAGCAACTACTGTAAAATGTAGGTCCTAAAACTAAAAGAGTAGAAAGGGAAAGGGCAGTCTGTGTGTATACCTATTCATCAACAATCAGTTGGTCCAGTCGGAGCTGTGTCAGAAAGAAATCCATCCATTATCTGTTACCCGCTTCTTCCTTTCAGGGTCACAGGGGTCACTGGTGCCCATATCCAGTAGTCACAGTGCGAGGGGCGGGGGACACCCTGGACAGGTCTCCAGTCTATCACAGGGACACATAGAAACAAATGAGGCAAACAACCATTCACTCTCTCACTCACACCTAGGGACAGTTTAGAGTTAGCGGTTAGCCTAACAGTCATGTTTTTGGTCTGTGGGAGGAAACCAGAGTACAAGGAGGAAACCCACACATGCACAGAGAGAACATGCAAACTCTACCCAGAAATGTCCCCGGCTGGGATCCAGTGACCCTCTTGCTGGGAGGCAACAGCTCTACCAACTGAGCCACCATGCAACCACCAAAACTGAGACCAACATGATGTTTTTATGCCAGCTGAAATGTCAGCCAGATTACTTACCTGAATAAGATGGTGGTGTTGATTGGACAAATGGCTCTTTATTACAACCAGACAGAGGATACCAGCAGAGACATACACATTCAGAAAGGACAGGGGTAGGCTGCTAAAATAGACAAGAATTAATGCCATGTGAACACAAACACTGGTCTGTCTGTCCATGAGCTGGATTATGATAAACGTGACCTTCCTCTATTAGAGGAATTCAGACAGCTGCCTTTCAGGCTGTTGCTGCACAAGTGGAATCACGTGGAGAAGACAGTAGTGCAGATGGATAGTGTGCATGATGTGTCAGAGCTTAAAGGTGAGCTGTGGGAGCGCAGGTTGACAGTTTATGAGGACTTTTGGATGTACAGCATCATGGCTGACATCAGAGAAAATCTGTCTTCAGCTGCATGGGATGTTCACACAAACACTGATTAAACCTCTGTAATGTTCAGGTTTCTCAGGCTGAAGGTTCCTTTTCCCATGATTTATTAACCAGATCATGGTGACTTATTTAAAAGCTGGGATATGCTCTCAACTTATGGAGGTAAATATTGCACCTTATGGGAAAAGGGTACTTTGAATTAAACTTTGTTGGCTTATATTAACTGTTCTTTTTCTAAATTGTGTCAAATGTGTGTTACATATTTTGCTGCAGCTCTGCTGGGACCGTTTTGCTGTAATACTTTAGAGCTTTTTATATAATTTTCATATACAATGGTCATACTCATTTAATAACAGCATTATTATAGGCTATATAGTAATAAAATATTCAGAACTGCATAGTTCTTTGCTGTTTTTCTTTACTTCATGTTTAGAGCTTTTATTTTAGTTGATTTTTGTTTGATTCTTCAAAAGCTTGAGCTCCAAACTGTAGCTGAGTCATTATTCTAGCAAGGTTTATTATTTCTGCTAAAACTTTTGTTTAATGCAAAATGTTTTTCTAAATAGCAGGGAAAATAATAAATTACAACTAGGCTAGTTACAACAAACAAAAAGAAAAACGTTTTTCATTTTCTCCATAATAAAGAAAATGGCATAATGTTGCTGGCATACAGCTTTCATGGGGTAAAGATCTAATTTACTTCAAAACTAGGCTTTCTTTTAACACAAGCTGCAGAGTACAGACACAATGAACTCGATTTTAAAAAAATCAAAGACCGGAAATGTACCATGATTAGTTTGCAAAGCACAACATTCATGTGACAACAGTGAAATATCAAACGCAATCAATTTTATTAGTTTAAAGAACCAAAAATTCCTTTTGTGTTCTACGTATGGTTTTACCTTTCAAGAAAACGTACCGAAATCATTTTGCAACCAAAACGAAGACAAACTGGGGTAGAAACGACTCTGGAGTGTTGCGGTTTTGAATTTGTTTTGACATTAGTTTTGTATTTCTTCGTGAACGTAGTAGTTTTAAATAAATTGAAGACATTTCCTGTTTGTGTCGGGGAGGCTGAACATGCACTTATCAACACTCATCACAACACTCACACAGAGAGGCTCGGTAGAGTTAAGATGGCGGCATGTGGGTGAGGAGCCTGGGACTCAAACTCTAGTTTTTTCGCAATTATTCGACTCCTATGAAACCAAATAATACAGCATTCGAAGGAACAACAATTTCTACATCTTTCACGAGTCTCTGTGTGATTCTGGATCGACCTCATGACATCTATTCACTTCGTTGTCCACCCGTTGCCCGGGACCGAGGATCAGCTCAATGACAGGTATTTCGTTCAGAATACGTAAAATCAGTACTTATGTTGTAGTTGTGGGTAAATGATATGTAAGTTGTGATTGTCGACACTGTCATATGTTTTCTTCTGGGGTTTCATTGTTAAAAATTAGATTTGCAGGGGTGAAACAAGGCCCGGCATTTTCAGCAGTCCTTGTTAGCTCGTTGCTATCTGAATAGCCGCTAGCATGCTATGTGCTAACCCGTTAAATGTCTATGGAGCGTTAGCTCGACGTGTTGGTGCTGTGGACAGATTGGCTCACAGTCAAAGTTGAAATAGACAATGCGGGTTGGGGGATGGGGCAAAGAGGGGGGGCTAATATGTGACTTTTAACACGAGTACCTTTTAAACGTTCGTTCAGTCGTGTATAAGTTACAAATAAACCATTATGCCATGCGTCTTGGGTTGTTTAGCACGCGTTTCGCTGATTATTATGATCAATGAACGAGCTAACGTCAGCTAACTGTCAGCTAATGCTAGTTGGCTAGGTTATTCGCTACCACGCGCTTGACAAAGACAAACATTCACATTCCATGGCCTTTTTGTCAAGGATTTTTACTTTACAGGTTACAGGTACATTTACTCAACTATATTGTGAAGGGGTCTTGATGGTATACTGTTATGGCTACGCACCGAGATGCGTTATTTAAATTATGCGGCGAAGCAGAGTTAGCAACGAACGCTGTGTTCACATTAATCTTGTTATCTACTTTAATAAGGTTGGCAAACTAAAGAGTGCAAAAGTGTGTATGATCCATACTTTACTGTCCAGTGACCACAAATCTGTGCAAATTTTTTTCACCCAAAGAGTGGCTTCCTGAATGCAGATATAAAATTGTTAATGGCCACTCAGTTCGTTAAATTCACATGTTGGTTTTGTTTCTAAACAGGGAATATATCATTATTCAGTGGTGTATGGGGATAAAGATCTGTGTGTTTGGTCAACATATGATTTATGATAAATCCATTTACACCGTCCATTGAGATTGAACTGATTAATGAGCTGTTTTACTTGGAGACAAAGAGGTGAGATGTCAGTGTTTTAAAGAATGACCTTGAGAATAAGAACTAAATAAACACTCAGTACGTGATCATTTTTGCTGATTGATGTTTTAACTCTGGAGAGGACTGGCCTTTGAATGTGACTGTTTACTCTGTTGTTTTCGGTTACCGTAATCTTACTGGAGGCATCTTGGACCATTGGTTACTTAAAGAGGTCATGCCTCCTCCATCCCCAGGCTTCTATGCCTGTATATCCAGCAGTCACCATATGCTGCTTGGAGCCCCCCTTTCCCCAAGATATCAAGTAACTTGCAGTTGTCAAAGCCCTTAAGTATTTTTATCTGGAAAAAAAAAGACTTGGTTCATTAAAAGAACTTTCCTGTCATGAACATCTGGTCAAACTTTCAGCTAAATGCCAGTTGTTTGTTTGACTTGGCCAAGATCTTTTTTGACACAGTAGTTCTCCTGGTGTGAGGTGGATGTTTCACATGGTTCTGCTGTGTTCTTGTGAAACTGTTAGAAGCAGCAGTTCTATATGAATATTGAGCATTGTAGTGAATGAATGACCCAAATGCTTTAGGAGTCATTTTGTCTTTCTTTGCTGCAGTGACTTTTAACGTGCATTCTACTGTGTGTAAAATTACATCTTTTATAATTTTTTTTTCTCAGGGTTTAGGAGAAAAATGACAGACACAAACAACTTGTAATTTAACACTTTATTATGATTTCCATCTAGTGGTATGCAGACTGGGAAAGTAAAGAATGAGATTGTTCACCTGTGGTTATAATGAATGATTCTCTGCTCAAGCAGTGTTACCACGTGAAACACATTTAGCATAAATCTGGATTTTTTTTTTCCTGTGATAAATCGAAAGACTTAGAAGTGCCTATGTTTGCAAAACTATTTAAGTGTAAAATCTTTCATGTAAGGTGTTTCAGGAGCTTAAATGACCATGCATTAAAGAACAATTTCTTTTACATATTTTATCTGATTTCATAGAATAAATTTGTTCCTTGAAGGTTGAAGGAATTGCAGTAAACTTTTGACAAGGACCTGTTGACCAGCATTCTGACAAGATGCATCTCAGTTTACCAATCTTTCCTGTGAGGTATAGTGCAACACCATGACACAGGACCAACAGCTTTTGATGAAGTTGATCATTAGACAGCATTTATGCTAGTATGAAGGTGGTTAGACTACAGGGCAAAAATATACAGTCATTGTCTCATAGTTTGTTCTGCAGAGCCATATGAATGTTGATAATAATTCACTTTTTTGAGTCTTTGAATTATTTTTTTCTGAAGGTAGAATTTTTCTGTATACATTTACATATTGTTAGATCATTAGAACAATTGACATGTTTCTGTGAGAGAATTTTCAACAATTCAAGAAATTTTTTTTCTGCTTTCTATTTGATTTCTTGCCTATGGGGTACTTCTGTTTGAGTACTTAGTGTGAAAATGCTGCATTCTATCATATTACCACCCCAAGAACTCACCAGTAGGCAGATAGGTTTTGCTTCAGTGTTGGTGGAGGTTTAATTCTCCTTATCCACACATATTGTAAACATCATTGTAGTAGTCTCGCAGTTCACATCTTAACCCTGTTAGGAGG
Source organism: Millerichthys robustus (assembly GCA_034783495.1). Taxonomy (NCBI): domain Eukaryota; kingdom Metazoa; phylum Chordata; class Actinopteri; order Cyprinodontiformes; family Rivulidae; genus Millerichthys; species Millerichthys robustus. Next base: position 21,293,996 of record JAVKLF010000042.1, read on the forward strand.
AAGAGACAACACAGTTTGCTTTGCATTAGGAAGCAAGTGACTTATTGCTTTTCCCATAGGCTTGAGTCGACTCAGCTTCAGTGTCTTTCCATTCTGTGATCCCACTAGCTTTTAGCCCGGTTCTTAGGGTTAGCCAAGGTTCAAGTGAGCTAAGTGAAGCTGAATATCTGACATCAGCAGACTGCAGAATGTTGATTGGTCAGAGAGCAATATCAGTTGTATAGACCCTATCAGAGTCAAAGTGAGTTGTTGTGAGGCTTGACAGTATAAAATGTCTTTATCAACAGTGACCAAAACACTCCGTAGCTCTACACAACAATCTTGGTGGCAGATTTCACACTATTTACATGTGATGCCCCGCTCAGATCCAGTGATGAGAACAGCATATTTACTCTTGTTAATGTATTGGTTAACACAAACACAATATTGTTTATGACAAGTAATGGGTTAGAGTTTAGTTGGTAAATAAAGTTAGAAAATGTGCTGAAGGTTAAGTTAAGGGTTAAGCATCTCATGCTATGTATTCACTTGTAGATAATTGCAAGGATATAGTTTTTCTGTGTGACAAATTTTAGCTGGTAATGATTAATAAAATAATAAATCATAATGGATTTATTAATCCACTGTGACATTGCATTTAACCTTTTACTGTAGCTTGTATTCACTTTTAGTATGCATCACAGTTAAATTAATGATAACTACAAATTTTTCTCAATCCTGGTTATTAGGACACATTGTTCCCTCATATCTTATACATTCCCCTGTTTTGTCACACCTGGTTTAAATTGAAGTCATTGACATAACATAATGACAAGCTATAAAGCTAATTTTCTCCTTTTGAATCAGGCAATTTTGAGTAGAGACGCATCAAAAACAAAAAAGATGACATTTCCTGCAGACCAAGTTTGTGAAAAACTGATGCACTATGCCAGCAGAACTCTTCTTCCATTTGGGCCAAGTTTGCATTATAAATGTGGATATCATTGCTGACCTCAACACGTTACTGAGTACACCCTGCTACCTTTGTGCTCACAGTGCTGTGGAGTGTATCTCTGGCTTCTATAGGACTAGGAGGGGTTATTGAATAACTCTTAGTCTAGAGGAAGTGGGTACTGTGGGATTTCCTCCCAGTAAAATGGGTGCTTGCAGGATCTGGAAAGAGTAGGGAATGCTGAAGTGGCACTGGTGGTTTCACTCTGGCATGGTAGAAAAGTGGTGGTTCAGCTTTAAGAACACAAAAACACCATAATTTTCTACTGACAACAGCACCATCTGGGTCAGCTAAGAAATACATTTTTGGTTCTGACATCACTTTATTAATGGAGCATGCATTTTTTTGTTAATTATCTGTGAAAAAACAAAGTATTTAAATTTGAGTTGTTTTTGTCATATGTTCGCTGTTTAAAGAACTGCACAATAAATTAACCATTTTATAAAGTTTATTGCTACTCAAATGATTTGTTTGGATATTTCCGCGTTCCTCATCTGATAGGAGAGGTCCCTGTGTACTTTCCTTAAATCAGATTCAGATTTATCTGACGGTATGTTTCAGATTCTCATCTAGTGCATCTCAACCCCAAGTGTCCTCTCAGTTGTACCGCAACATGGCTCCCACTGGAACGTGTTTGAGCAGTCTGCATCTTACAGCCGACAGTATGCTCTCATTTAGGAAAAGTAGAACTGGTGGGCTCATTGTGCTAACTGTTAGCCAAAAGACTAAAAATGACACTGTTTACTTTCAAAAACATCTTTAAAAAATACTGCTAATTTTCCAAGAATCATAGAGAGACTTATTAGTGTTTCTGACAGTGCTTCATGTTGTTTACAGTGGTGCTACAATTTGTAAATGATAAAAGAGCTGCGTTTTGTACTGTGAGGAATAATGAGCTGCTGAACAGTCATTAGGCGCTTTTCCACCGACAAGAACGGCTCCACACCACACCACACTACACGGCTCCACACCAGCCCTGGTGGTTTTCCACAGCTACTTAGGCCCCCCGCTAATTGGGCGTTATCTCACATGCAAATAGACGGTTACGTC
>JAVKLF010000042.1:21308221-21320400 GCA_034783495.1 Millerichthys robustus
TACAAAAAATAAAAATAATAATTTTAGTACATGTCATTATGTGTCAGAGGAGGGCTTGGAAAATAAAAATACATAAAAAAATACATAATAAAAAAAAAAAAAAGAAAAGACCAAAAGGGCACTTGGATGCAAGGAGCAAAAGGGGCAGGGGCTCAAGCCCCCTTAGCCCCCTCCCTCTGCACGTGCCTGCTTAAAGTAGATCATTTGGTGAATTTCAAGTAACTATTAAAATTATTAAGTTTTATAATCAAGACTTTGTGAAATTTTTGTGGAACTAACGTAGATTAAAATCAACATTTTTGCATGTTTTTAATCTTGGACTAAAATGGAGTTTGTCTTGTTGTTTTTGTTTTATCAGTCGTTTTTGTCCATTTTTAATTGTTTTCAAACTATAACAGGTTCTGAAGGTGGATGGTGCGTATGTTGCTGTGAAGTTTCCTGGGACGTCAAGTAGCATGAGCAACCAAAGCACTGCTGCTCCCACTGACCCAGATCCTTCATCGCTGCTGCAGGATTGTAGACTCCTCAGAATAGATGAGCTACAGGTACTTCCCTGAACTATGTAGGAACATATTGCTTGTTTTAATCTCACCGTTTCATTTGTAGTCACTGTGGTTGTCTTCCCATCAACCTCATAGGTGGTCAAAACTGGTGGGACTCCAAAAGTTCCAGATTGTTTTCAGCGAACACCTAAAAAACTCTGCATGCCAGAGAAAGCAGAGATTTTGGCTGTAAATGTTGACTCCAAAGGTGAGTCATTCTTCTAGGAACATTTCTTTCCCCTCCTCATGAACAGGGATCCATTTTAAGCAATGTTTTGGACTGTAATCATCTGTCCATGTTCCAGGAGTCCATGCGGTGCTGAAAACTGGTAACTGGGTGAGGTACTGTATCTTTGACCTGGCCACTGGCAAAGCTGAGCAGGAAAATAACTTTCCCACAAGTAACTTGGCCTTTCTGGGACAGAGTGAACGCAATGTGGCCATCTTCACGGCAGGACAGGTAAAAGTGTCTCAGAACTTCCTGCAGGGGTTTTAATCGACTTGCTTTACTGAGATTAATGTAATCTAACAAGAAATGTTAAATATTTCTTGTTTACCCAGGAGTCTCCTATTATCCTTCGAGATGGAAATGGCACAATTTATCCAATGGCTAAAGACTGCATGGGTGGAATTAGAGATCCTGATTGGTTGGACCTGCCTCCTATAAACAGCCTGGGAATGGGGGTTCACTCTCTGGCCAATCTCCCATCGAACTCCACCATCAAAAAGAAAGCTGCTATTATTATTATGGCTGTTGAGGTAACTGTTTCTCCTGCAAATTATCTATTAAAAACACCTCTTTGTTGATGACCAATTAAACATTTAAACACTATTACCATTTTTACTCAATATTTGTTGGAATAAAAAGTGGGGATGTTTTATAAAACAAATACTTACAAAGACTACTTTATTTTTCAGAAACAAACACTGATGCAACATGTGCTGCGTTGTGACTATGAGGCATGCCGACAGTATCTGATGAACCTTGAGCAAGCCTTCCTGTTGGATCAGGGCTCCCAGACCCTGGGGGCACTTCTGAGTCATCGATGCGACGGAAACCGCAACATCCTCCACGCTGCCGTCTCCGTCTCTTTCCCTGTTAGCAACAAGGAGACCAAAGAGGAGGAAGGTAAGGTTTCTGTGTTCAGGCTGGGATATCTGACTTTTCATTTAGTAGATTTTCTGTAGACTAATGTTTAAATCAGAGGGTAGTAAACTTTTAGCAAGCTCTTTAAGCTTGAACTCTGCCTCTGTGGTGCTAAAACCGTCTGCTTCTTACCAACTCTTCCACAATAATGGTTCTGTTGTTTCTTTCAGAAGCTGAAAGGTCAGAGAGAAACACATTTGCTGAACGTCTGTCTGCTGTTGAAGCAATTGCCAACGCTATCTCCGTGGTATCGAGCAATACCTCAGGAAACCGGACCGGCTCCTCCAGCAGCAGAGGGTAAATTCCATGTTCCCTTTATTTTTTTTTGTGGCACAGAAAATGTATAAATAAAAGTAGGTACTGCTGAAAATGTGATATCTGACTTCAGTTTCTCCACATGAACTTCCTCCAGTAGCTGACTTTGTGTCCTTCATGACCAATTTCTGGTTTAAATTCATAAACAGGCTTCGTCTAAGAGAAATGATGAGGAGATCGCTCAGAGCTGCTGGTCTTGGCCGCCATGAGTCTGGCCCATCATCCAGTGACCATCAAGACCCGGTCTCCCCACCCATTGCTCCACCAAGTTGGGTTCCAGAACCCCCACCAATGGACCCTGGTGAGTTTGTTTAAACCGGAACGTTTGAGGAAAACTGAATATAACCACAAAGGCCAGAATAATGGGCAGAGTTTTTACTGATCATTTTGCTGATTTTTATAACCAACAGATGGGGACATTGACTTCATTTTAGCACCAGCTGTTGGTTCACTAACGACTGCCTCGTCTGGCACCAGTCAGGGACCCAGCACCTCCACCATACCAGGTATAAAACTGTTTATCATGTGACCATAAAAGATAGCATGAAACATTTGGCCTTTGTGTTTTGAAGTGCTACATTTTTTTTTACACGAGAGGTACTTCTACATCAGTTTATATGAATTAAAAATTGAAACTTTACAACTTCACACTATTAGCTCTGCATTAATTGTACCTGTGAGAGTTGTATGTTCTGTCTTTCTCTGTCAGGACCATCAACTGAGCCCTCCGTGGTTGAGTCTAAGGACAGGAAGGCCAATGCTCACCTTATTCTAAAACTGATGTGTGACAGTGTTATTCTGAGGCCACACCTACGGGAGCTGCTCTCTGCAAAGTGAGACTTATTTAAAAATACAGGCATCTAATAAGCATACACATTTACGGCTTTATTGGCAAATGTTTTTGCCTGTCTTTCTAAAGTACTTGTACATTTTGCTGTGTCACTTTGACAGGGATGCCAGAGGAATGACACCATTCATGCTGGCTGTCAGTGGGAGAGCCTACCCAGCGGCTATTACTGTGCTTGAAGCTGCTCAAAAAATAGCCAAGAGTAAGTTCTAAAGTTGATGTTTTGCCATTTCAAAGAGTATGATTACAAATCTGTATGAAATAACTATCATGTCTAACATTTACTCTAACCAAGCCACAGAAACAAATGTGTTTTCAACCAGCCACTAACCGTATGAATAAATTCTGGGAAAGCAGCACATTTTCTCTCACAGTAATGTTAATTCAAGGTGGTTAGGTGATACCTGGAAAAACAGAGTTATGTGAATCTGACCAGTTCTGTTTCCCTGCTTCTAGTTATTACCTATCAATGGTTTTTTTTACTGGTGTTTTTTCTCTTTTCTTACATTTTACTGTTCTTTTTCCTGAACACAGTGGGTGACCCAAGCATTGCTGAGAAAGAGGATGCAGATTCTGTGTTCATGGAAATGATTTGTCCCTCGGGAACCAACCCAGATGATTCTCCGCTCTATGTCCTCTGTTGCAACGACACCTGCAGTTTCACCTGGACTGGAGCTGAGCACATTAACCAGGTCAGCCCCTCAGGATACTATTACACTGAAATTAAGTCTTAACATGAGGGAAAGTATCGTGTATCTAAGGATGTATTGTTTATTTAGGACTTTTTGACCCCACTGGGAATTTATTATAACAGTGTTTTTGTGTTTAGGACATCTTTGAGTGTCGAACATGTGGACTGCTCGAGTCTCTCTGCTGCTGCACCGAGTGTGCCCGAGTGTGTCACAAAGGGCATGACTGCAAGTAAGTCGGATGTTGCGTGATCTTACCTTCTTTGTGTTTTTATAACTTTGTTTTGGCCTTGTCGGTGCTGAAATGACTCTGATGATCATGTTCTCAGATGGTTCCAAGGTGCAAAACATAGAACCTATAATCCCTGTTTTTCCACCAGTAAAAAGTCAATAAATAATACATTTTTTACTTCCCTAAATTTATTTAGTTTGTATTTGTGTTTGCATTGCAATACATACAAAAAAAAAAACTATCGCAACCTTCACTCCTGCTCATTGTCAATGTTTTTCCTACATGTGATTTTCTTTCTCAGACTGAAGAGGACTTCTCCTACAGCGTACTGTGACTGCTGGGAGAAATGCAAGTGCAAAACACTTATAGCCGGCCAGAAGGCTGCTCGGCTGGATTTGTTGTACAGGTTACTTACAACCACAAACCTGGTCACTACACCAAACAGCAGGTAAGCTGTTTGTATGGAACTTCTTCTTAATTCCACAAACGTTGTTCTTTTTTATTATTAATTGGAAAGTTGGAGTGAGTAAGAGAGGCTTGTTGTATGTTGAGCTGGATGTGGCCACCAATTTAACAAATGAATGTCATTCTACTTCTTAATGTAATCAGTTTGATTTCCAAATAAACAAGGGGTGATTCTTCTGACTTGTTTCCGTATGCAGGGGGGAGCATATATTACTGTTCCTGGTCCAGACCGTAGCCAGGCAAAGTGTTGAGCACTGTCAGTACAGGCCGCCACGCATTCGAGAAGACCGAAACCGCAAATCTGCTAATGCAGAAGGTATGTGCACTTTCACCCACGTGTACCCACGTTTTAATTAGTAAAGTCATGTTAGATTCTGTTTTCTTTTGCTTTCTCCTTCCAAATTATTACTAAAAACTGCAGCTGTTGTATTTTTTACAGACTCTGACATGCCAGACCATGACCTTGAACCTCCTCGCTTTGCTCAGCTGGCTCTGGAGAGGGTCCTGCAGGACTGGAACGCCCTCAAATCTATGATCATGTTTGGTTCTCAGGAAAACAAGGATCCGTAAGTTTTTACAGTCAAAGTTTACTTTGGTTTCTTAGGAATTAGCAACTTGCATTAAGTAATTTATTAAAAGATAAAAAATGTCAGGGTGTTATTTGGTAAGCGTTGTTCTTTAAAAATATTATGCTGGGGTTCAGTTTGCTATTTAATTGGAAATAATAATTTATGCCCTCATGTTTCTTTTTATTTAAACTTCATTAATGTGACAGTTTGTCATATATAGAATATTAGGTAGCTTTGTGATCAGTGCTGTGGTCCTTTAATCCTGAGCCTGCACTCTCAATCCCAGGTTGCATCAGGAAGGGCATCGGGCGTAAAACGATTACCAAATCTCTCATCCAAGTTTGCTTGCTTTGGTGAACCCTAAACAAAGGGAGTAGCTGTTTCAAAGGGTTTTGTTTCTGAAAGAAACGACTACAAAGTCTTTAATGAACTCACGTCTCACCTTTGTTGATGTTTTAATGTGGACGAGTTCGCTGAAACAATCAGCTAACATTAACGCACATCCCTTTTCAGGTTGTCACGTTTTTATGGTCTGTTAAATATGTGCTGACAGGACGTACTGAGAAAATGTTCTCCCCAATCATACACAGTATTCAGTTTTTGTTCTTTTTATAAACTTTGTGCTTAGTGGTAAATGTAATAATTTCTGTGTACAAACTGCTAAAGCTGAAATAAGTTTAATTACTGGGACAAATCCACATTTGTTCGTTCCAACTTGATGGCAGCTTTATTGAGACTCTTGTTTTCTCTGTGTTTCTCAGACTTAGTGCCAGCAGCAGAATTGCCCACCTCCTGCCTGAAGAACAGGTGTACTTGAATCAGCAGAGTGGCACCATTCGCCTCGACTGTTTCACACACTGCCTCATTGTCAAGTGTGCTCCTGACATCACTGTAAGTCCAGTTTGTCTCAGATTAGGCTCTGCCACTAAACCATGCAACTCAACTATTTACACATTTGTCTTCGTTTTTGTAACTCCAGTGAAAATGTTTGTCATATTTTAATTATGCTGCATTTTTAAAAAGTTTATTTTCCCCTTCTGTTAGTTTATAGATACATTACTTGGAACTTTGGTAAAGGAGCTGCAGAACAAGTATACTCCGGGCCGGCGAGAGGAGGCGATCACTGTCACCAGGAGGTTCCTACGCTCCGTAGCTCGAGTGTTTGTTATTCTCAGTGTAGAGATGGCCTCATCCAAAAAGAAGAAGTAAGACCACAATATGCTGATGACCTTAGAAATCAGAGACATAATCTTGTTTTTTTCAGTGTACTTATTCAAAATTTACTTAACTCTCCCGCTCCCCTGGGGTCAAAATGACCCCACCAGGCATCAGTTCTGAGACAGAGGCCTGGTGGGTCATGTGACCCAAGGGCAGCTGGATGGTTAAAAGGTCAACAACCCACCATTACAGTCGCAAGTGTCGTTAACGTGAAATCGCTGTAGTAGAATACAATGGCTGTATGTTTTTTCACATTTGGGCCAGACAAGTGTTTAAAAAAAAACAAGATGGCGTTACAGGCAGGACATATCTGTGATAGAGGACTAAAAAACATTTTAAGTATAGTTATTTAGTGCAGGGGTTCTCAAATGTATTGGGTCTGAAGACCTCTTTTTAGGGGTGAAAATTTTCCAGAGATCCCCTCATAACCCTTAAGCTGTTTTAAAAATAATTTCACTGACATTTTAACCTCTAAATTCCATGGAAATTAATTTTTGTTTGGTTGAACATGTCTGCTTTACTGGTGCATTGTTTCTCATGTAGTTATGCTATTTTATTTAAATGATAAACAAATCTAACACTTTATTCTGATCTTTTGAAGACCCCCAAGCTATGCCTTGAGTACTCCTGAGGGTCCTGGGACCCCAGTTTGATAACCTCTAATTTAGTGGATATCTATGATGACTTATTTGTAAGTAATGAAGAACAAAGTAGAATTGTTTGGAGTGAAGTTATTGATCAATAAGGAAGTTCTGATGCACACGAACCACCATGTAGGCAACAAGACGCAGCTCCACCAGAAAACCATCCTGGACAGACCATCTCAGCTTGAGTATTTAATCTTATTAAAAATAATCTGTAAGGACCATTTACTAATAAACCCGCTGGAGTTGGACGCACAAATCACATGATCTGTTGTAGTCGCTGCAGCAGGACGACTCAGACTGCCTTTTAATTTGTGTGAATAAGAGATTTTTAACTATTAACCAGGTTTTACATTGTGCTGATAGGTCATGTAAAACCTTGATAAATAATTCACAGCTGAATTGTCGTCATATTTGAAGCCAGTGGCTGCAGAAAAGAAAATCTCTCTTCTACCCCTCTACCTCCGCTGAATAAAAATCACCTTGACAGCCTGGACTCTATTAATTATAAAATCTACAGGTAAAAGAAGAAAAAATATAACAGTTAAAGAGAGTTTATCAGCTGTTAGTGTCTCTGAGGACAGAGAATGGAGATGCTTACTGCAGATTTTTTATATTTTTGATAAATAAATACAGGAGGTGGAGGGGTGTTTTGTAATCCGGCTAAGGTTGGGGGTAAAAACAGAGCAGATGGGGATAGTGTGTGTAATGCATCAAATGTGCCGATTTTCAGGGAAAAAAGACGTGGTGTAAATTTCTTATAACTGGTTTTTACTTGACCTTTCAAGTAAACCTTTCGGTTCACGGTAGAACTGCCAGTTACCACAGCATCTTTCCTGCTGTGGTACCGTACTCTCCCTTAAATCCAAATGCCTTGGTCACTGCTGACTCCTAACCCTCTGGATGTAAATGTTCTGAACCCAGAACTCTGGTGCTGCAGTGAACTTCGTTGTTCGACTGACGAATTTTGCTAATTTCTCCTGAATGTTTTTGAGTTTGGTGAAATGATGAACGCAAACTCCTTCACTGGAAGTATTTCCATAAGACTGTGCAACACATCAATTCAACATTTTGCTCCTGCAAAGAGGAGTCTGGACAGAAATAAGATTATGGTTGGGGTTCAATAAAACTCTGGCGCTCTCGCTTTGTGGGCGTGCCATTCTTGACATATATATCTCATATATGGAAGTGATGCCGTTTTCCAACCACTAGCTGGAAAACTTACTTTGGAACATTTGCCACAGAACATAGATGTTTTCTTATGTCTCGTATTTTTCTGCATATGAAATATGGACAAAATGGTGGGTGTTGAACTTTAATATTGGTCCTGTCTCAGTACAATATAAGATTCTTAATTATTGAATACATTTTATTTTCTTACAGTAATTTCCCTTTGGGATCAATAAAGTATATTTGAATTTGAATTGAATTCAAAGTGGATTGAATAATATTTTGAAAAACTCAAAAGTTGGAAATTGGTTTGCTAAAACAAATAAACCATGCTTATTTCTTATTTAACCATTCTAGGAAAAAGCCGTCCCCACCTATGCGATCAGTTCAACAAATTAATTTTTTTTATTAATGCAAATATTCTGTTTTGTCATTTTTCCCTTACATAGCAACTTCATCCCCCAGCCCATTGGGAAATGTCGGCGCGTGTTCCAGGCTCTGCTGCCCTACGCCGTGGAGGAGTTGTGTAACGTGGCGGAGTCGCTCATTGTGCCGGTGCGGATGGGTATCGCAAGACCGACAGCTCCTTTCACTTTGGCCAGCACAAGCATAGATGCAGTTCAGGGCAGCGAGGAACTTTTCTCTGTTGAACCTCTACCTCCAAGACCCTCACCGGACCAGTCCAGCAGGTTAGTCAAAACTAGTCACAATGTACATTATTGTTTTGCACAATATATGTATAAATGAGTTCTATGAGTTTTATGGAATCTTGAGAAAAATAGATTGTTAGGGTTAGTTCTCTCTCTCATTAGACTATAACACGCGTGTTTTAATTTTTTCAGCTCAAGCCAAACCGTTGCCTCTTACATCATCAGGAACCCTCAGCCCCGTCACAGCAGCCAGTCTCAGCCTGTCAGAGGAAGAGACGAGGAGCAGGACGACATTGTGTCAGCAGATGTGGAAGAGGTCTGTTTCCTCATTATTAAAATCTAGAATAAAAAGAACTTTTGATGCAATCATTGAATAAATATTGGCAGCAGATTTTGTTTTGTGATGGGGACCTGATGCTGTTTGTGTCTCAGGTTGAAGTTGTAGAAGGGGTGGCAGGGGAGGAAGACCATCACGATGACCAAGAGGAACAGGGAGAAGAAAATGCTGAGGCAGAGGGGCAGCACGATGAGCACGATGAAGATGGTGAGAGACATTTTCCAATAGAATTTAAAGTAGCTGTTGACTCTCCTATGATTAAATGTTTAAATGTTTGAAAATCTGTGAGCTTTGCAGGAGGCATCATGTTGTCTTTATCTCTGCTTTTAGGAAGTGACATGGAGTTGGACCTACTGGCAGCAGCTGAAACAGAGAGCGACAGTGAAAGCAACCACAGCAATCAGGATAATGCGAGCGGCCGCAGGAGTGTCGTCACCGCAGCGACCGCTGGCTCTGAAGCAGGTTGTGCAGCAGCAGTTTTTACTTGATCATTTTGAAACTAATCTAAAATCCTTACTTTAGGAAACATTCCCCTCAGTCACTTAGCACTGTTCTTTTTAAAATGCACCACCTCCTTTCAACTAAGAGATTTAACGTTCCAACATATTGTTTAAAAAAAGTGATAGCTATAATAGACCTCGGACCACTTGAACTCTTAATGAGCAACATTTAAGATTGTGGGGATTTTTTTGGAGAGCTAATGATACAGCAGACAAAATGGTCCCTGGCTGAATACTTGATGTATTTCATTTGCAGGCAGTAGGGTGTCCTTGGCATTTCCTATTTTTGGTATGAGCTCCTCTTTACTTCAATGCATACACAGATGTCAGGGCAAGAGTGAATTTGCAAAGTGCACATAGTGTCCCTCTGAGAGTTCCTTCAGTTTCTCATATTTTACTGCTGTTGTCTGATTTTAACTTGTCCCTTATCACACGATTAATTCTTTATCTTTCGTAAAAAAAAAAAAAAACTAATTCTGAATTTTCCAAGTTTTTTGGTGTGTTTTATCTCCTGGATTATGTACGGTGTGTGTGTGTACTAATATTGTTGGTGTCAGTAATACTTTTTAGCTGCTTTTTTTTCTCCGATTCTGATAAGAATGGCATATTTTAATCTTTTGTTCTTATTTGGAGAAAAATAAAAGCAAACCTTATTTGTCACAAGTTTCTTAATGAGAAACGTAACAGTTTTGACGTGAAGCCTCATTGCTCTGCTTTGTAGCGGTGTGATAAACTAACTTGCATTGCTGCTTGTATGAACGTGAAATAAAAACCAAAGTAGAGGAAAGCGAATGGGAACTTTGCAGTTTTTAATTATTTTTTTCTTTGTCCCCCTATTTGAAGGTGCCAGCAGTGTTCCTGCCTTCTTTTCAGAGGACGACTCCCAGTCAAACGACTCCAGTGACTCGGACAGCAGCAGCAGTCAGAGCGATGACGTCGACCAAGAGACATTCCTGTTAGACGAGCCACTGGAAAGGACTACCAGCGCCTCGCATGCTAACACTGCAGCCCAGGCTCCTCGCTCCATGCAGTGGGCTGTTAGAAACACTCCCAGCCAAAGGGCGAGTGGAAGCGCTCCCTCCAGCTCTTCAACACCAGCTGGTCAGTTTCATGCTAGAAGTCTACACTTTCCAGGGTCCTCACAAAAACGAAGTGTATGAACTGTTTCGTTTCCTGTCTTTCAAATAGCGAGCTCTACCGGCTTGATCTATATCGATCCTACAAATCTGCGCCGGTCCAGTGCAATCAGCTCCAGTGCGGCGGCGGCGGCAGCCGCTCTGGAGGCCAGCAACTCCAGTAGCTACCTGACGTCTGCCAGTAGCCTCGCTCGTGCCTACAGCATCGTCATCAGGCAGATCTCAGACCTCATGAGTCTGATTCCAAAGTACAACCATCTTGTCTACTCTCAGTATCCTGCAGCTGTAAAGCTCTCCTACCAAGATGCAGTCAACCTGCAGGTAAGAAATTTAGATTTTGATAAAGAATGTTTTATTGCTTTGCAGCACACACAAATGAATGTTCAAATCTTTTTTGTTCAAAACTAAAATGGCGATCAATTTTTCAGCTATAGCTCATTAGAAAAGTTAAGCTACTCTCCTGTGATTTATGGAATTGATGTGTGATGATCCATTTTAATTAAAAATCTACTGAAGTAAATTATAAATGGAGAGGTAAATATAATTTTGTTCATCAGAACTACGTTGAGGAAAAGCTGATTCCAACCTGGAATTGGATGGTGTCCATCATGGATTCTACCGAGGCCCAGTTGCGATACGGCTCAGCTCTGTCGTCAGCTGGAGACCCCGGTCACCCCAGTCACCCGCTTCATGCCTCTCAGCACTCTGCTCGAAGGGAACGCATGACTGCACGAGAGGAGGCCAGCCTCCGCACTCTGGAAGGCCGCAGGTATGGATCGATGGTTTGATTTGTTGGTGAGGCGGTGTAGTTGGTTTCACACACTGACTTGTTTTTGTTTTACTTTCAGGAGAGCGGCCACACTGTTGACCGCTCGCCAAGGCATGATGTCAGCACGGGGGGACTTCCTGAACTACGCACTGTCTCTGATGCGCTCTCACAACGACGAGCATTCTGATGTGCTTCCTGTCCTGGATGTGTGCTCTCTAAAACACGTGGCCTACGTTTTCCAAGCTCTTATTTACTGGGTAAAGGCCATGAACCAGCAAACCACCCTGGACACCCCACAGATGGATAGAAAGAGGTGAATGAGAACAGTGAGAAAAGAGAATATTTGTGATTTATTATATTTATTAAAATAAATGAGACAAGAAGAAGTTTTTGCTCTTTTGTTGCTGCTAGTTAAACAGTTTTACGTTCAGATGTAAACATTTTTTACTTTATTTTTAATATCTAGGAATCGAGAGATTTTGGAGCTCGGTCTGGACAATGAAGATTCTGAGCATGAAAACGATGAGGACACTAATCAAAGTAAAGCATACGGCTAATATTTAATAAGACTTTAGAATATTTACATGCTGTGTATAGTTTTAATACAGACAACACAATAAATATCTCTTTCATCACAGGTTCAACTCTTCAGGACAAAGATGAAGACCCAGTTTCGGCTGAGACGGGTCAGAACCACCCCTTCTTCCGCCGCTCTGACTCCATGACCTTCTTGGGCTGCATCCCACCCAACCCCTTTGATGTTCCTCTCGCAGAGGCCATTCCGCTGGCAGACCAGCCCCATCTCCTGCAGGTCAAAGAAGTTCAGACTTAATATAGATATTCATGCTGCAATGTAGCCTATTAATTGTCGGTGTACCGTATTTTCACGACCATATGGCGCACTGTACTAAAAGGCGCAGTCTCAGTTTTGTGTGCCATTACTATATTT
>JAVKLF010000042.1:21391575-21411661 GCA_034783495.1 Millerichthys robustus
TTACGTCATACTGTATGCACGTGTGTTGGTTTTATACAGTTGTTTAAGAGGCGTCACTCAGAGGGCCCAAAACAGCAACCGTTTCGATTTCCACCAGTCCACCCTGGAGGCACAAACACAAATCAGACGACAGCTTTTGGGTTTGAATCAAACCATGTCAGAATCAGCAGAAGTGAGCAGAGGTCTTTACTTTAGGTAGAGCAGCAACCTGATAAGCAGCTCTGGCTGGGAAGTTGGTGCTGAAAACTGGAGAAGAAATAAGTTCAGTTATGGCTCCAGTGCATACAGATGACAACAAATGGACATGAATATATTCAGAAATAGAGTAGTGCTCCAATACCTTCAATCACAAATGTGGAGGCAGTATGGTGAGTACAAAGTGGGCTATGGTTGGTACAATATGCATGAGGTGGGCTACAAAATACCATGTACTGCCTAGAATATAGCTTTGCAGGTTGCACACAAATATAAGCCATGGGTTTTAAAAATTGGACGCACAAAAAGATGTCTCACAGGTCTGGTTGGGGTTTGGACTTTGGCTGGTCCACTGCAACGCTTTTGTTGCTCAATGGTTGTTTGGTTGCAAACACTCAGAATTCAGTGAGGCTGCGATGGAAAATGTGCCTCTTTTCTCACATTTCTGAGTAAAGTTTGAGTCGTCAAATAGTTTCCAATGTTTAAAGCCCAGTGAGATTCTATCTCAGGTACTTTTCCTTCTTTAGTATCTGATCTCACAGAGTATTTTCCTTTGCTACCCCTCTCCTTGCTGTATGCCAAACCACCCTACTGATCTTTCTTTCAACAATAGCTGTCCCCCCTTCCTTCTTCCTGCACCTCCTCTCTCCAGATAATACAAACCCCACTTCTTGTCAGTTCATCTTCCCACTTCTGCTGTACTTTGCCAGTCATCAGGTAACTCTTCCCAACCATCTGGGCCTGCACCAACCCTTCTATGAACTCTGCACAGATTTTTCTTTTTTTAACTTCCACCATCCCTTGCCTCTACCTTCACTCATTTCCTCATCTTAATTAGCAGAGTCACCCTACAGGCTACCATCCGGTGCTGCCTAGCTACAGCCTCCCATGGCTCCACCCTGCAGTCTTCTCTCTTTCCGATTGCTCCTTCTGCAAAGGATTTTGAACAAAAAGCATCAATGAATGCAGCATTTCTGAAACGACAGTGACATTAGAAGAAAGTCGGGAGGTAGGAGGGGACTTTATGGTGATCAGTGGTGATACACTTTATTTTATTTACATTAAGTTTATTCTACTGGGAGCAGCAGTAGCTCAGATTGCTCTCTGCTAAATGACTCAGCACATTTCAACAGGCTGTGCAATCATCTCTTATCAAAAGGGGCTGTGTTATTTTATGGATGTTGCTCTCCTGAATAATTATTGGCTCATGATCAATATTTAGTGGCAATTTTCTTTATTGTTCTTCTCAAGGACCTGCTCAACAAATACAGGGCAGTAAGTGGTTGATTTAGTATAATAACAATAAATGCATAAATAATTAGTGTGTAAAGTTTTAACTGAAAAAAGTTGGAGTTATCCATTTAAATGTAGTGAACACCAGGAAAACACAGTTTGTCTGGGTTGTGCTGACACCCAGTGGCTAACTTTATGTGACAAGGTGGTGTTGCTACAAGTAACGCACGTTTGTCCATCGCTTTCATGCCAGAGTTTTACACTAAGATCATCTCATGATGAGAAGAGACAGAGTAACAGCCATTTTGTTTTGTACGCCTAAATGTGGAATGATACAAACTGTGTGAAATAGATGCAACATTAATTTAAGGTATTTATGACTCCTTGGCTAAGTGCAGAATGGTTATGTAAGAAGACAACAAAATATTGGTTTCATTCCTTAACAGAACAAGACCCAAGAACAAGA
Source organism: Millerichthys robustus (assembly GCA_034783495.1). Taxonomy (NCBI): domain Eukaryota; kingdom Metazoa; phylum Chordata; class Actinopteri; order Cyprinodontiformes; family Rivulidae; genus Millerichthys; species Millerichthys robustus. Next base: position 21,393,470 of record JAVKLF010000042.1, read on the forward strand.
GGTGGATCAGTTCTTCTGATGCCAGAAGTTCTAAAACGAATACAGTTGTCAAAGAACAACTATTGGGCAAAAGTACTGAAGAATTTTCATTTTAAATCACATTGTCATGTGATAATTGTATAAAAAAACGGTCCGTCTTGAAGTGGGTTGACTCCAGATTAATCAGTTGTAGGTTTACATCCAATGACTAGTTTCTACTGCTTCATGAGATATTTTGCTAACAGTACAGAGTCATGGGTAAAAGCATTATCACCTTTGGCAGTGGCCTATAATGAATTTAGACAACAGTGTAGTTATTTTACATCAGAATGATACTTACACTGCTTGTAAATATCGTTGACTTTTGTGAAATCGTTCATGTCAGCCAGTAGCACCGTAGTTTTGACAACTGCAATAAAAAACAGTAAAATGTCTGCAAAACAAAGGCAAAAATCTTTTACTACCCAGAGACAAAATCATTGGGTCAGATAATCCATTCTCACCATTCTCATAACTGCAGCCAGCAGCTCGAAGTATTTCACCCAAATTTACAAGAGCCTGAGGAATAAAAGGGAGTCAGGAAGACAAAATGGACCACGGTACACACACGACTTCTAGTATCAATTTTACAGTATATCTACACACTAAATGAAGGAGTCGGTGTTACTACAGATGGAATGATCCTGAACTTTGTAGCTTGAAAAACTGAGTGTAAACGTGCCGGATTACTGGTTTTACTAAGAGTTTTTTCTTGTTCACTGCATGCCTTCATTATAAGAGATAAATACAGAGCAACATATTAACATGCCATTTAAATGATGCTTATAATGCGTAGTAAAGAATTTCACTGGAAACATGTTAGTTTCTGGTGTTGTGGCTCAGTGTGGCGAATGGATGGACGGTCGGTGGAAGTCGCCTGTGAGGTGTCACCTGTCTGGTTTGTGCCTGAACACCACCATCCACCAGCTGCCCACTAACGGGGTCCATCCCCAGCTGTCCTGATACATACATCGTCCGATCAACCACCACCGCTTGGCTTAAAGACACAAACAGGAACCGAGAGTGACCAGCACTGAAATGAACACTATGTTTCTGTCCGCCACGATGTGAAATATTTTATCCACCTTCCGCAGACGGAGAGCAGGAAGAAAAGCAAACAGAAATCATTGATCATTTCTGGCGGTGCTGATGTTTAGAAGAAGTGATTTTTTACAACCCTATCATGTGTCAGTGCTTTATTTTGTGCAATGTTCCCCTTTGGATCAGACTTTGTTTCTGTTCAGCTGTTTAAAGTTAACTCACCCTGACTTTTAGCTGAAACTGCATGTGTACTCTAAGCTAATAGTTCTCAACATATTTTCCTCAAAGCTCCCCTTTTTTAATTGCAAGCCAGCCCCCTCACCCCATCCCTCGCTACTCCCCACCTATCCTAAAGACATATTCAACCTTTATCTCTTTCATCAATCATCAATGCAATCATCCAATTCAAGCCAATTAACCAATGTTGAAAAGAAGTCTAGAATCACTGTTGTTTTGTGGTCGAATTCTAAGGATTGAAATGCCAACGTTCAATCAATGCTGATGTAGTGGGCACACTTACAATATTCTGGGTTGCACAGTTAGACAAACCTAAACAGATTTGTTAACCTACAGTCATGATAAAAAAAATCCAACCGCTTTGAGTTTTATGGTTTTACACCAGTCATTACAGTCTTTTTTTTCAAGTTTGTTTTGGAAAAAACAAAAACTTAAACCAAACATGTACATTATTTTAGATTCCTGAAAAACTTGGAAGAAAACCCATGATAAAAACGACGAGTCTTTACCAGTTTCTAAAATTATTCTATTCTAAGCTCAAGTGTACAAAAAACAAAACCAATTCTGTCATGATATTACGGACTGTATGAAACTAAAACAAAGTTGAAACAAAAAAGCTGTGTGAAAAAATAAGTGCACCCCATAATCCAACAGCTTGGAGCAGTGATAACTTGAAGCTGCAATAGCTTCTTGTTTTGACTGAATTTTTGTCCCACTCATTACAACATTGCTTCAGTTCATTGAGGTTGGCAGACATTTGTTTCTGCCGTACATAAAGTGTAAACACTTCTTTATTGGTTTCATCTGTATTCCAAAAATCATGTGATTTATTCAGCAAAACTTTGCAAACCCAAGTCATACTATCATGTTCTTTGAGAGATGTCTTTCTCCTAGCAGCTCTTCCAAAAATACTTGTTGAATTATTAGTTTTCAGTTTTTTCAGACTCATGCAGAGTCTGAGACAAAGCTCTGTTGAAATTCTTCTGAAAATTGCATGGTCTGACCTTGGGGTGAATATGCTGGAACATGGTTTATATGTTTTCCACTTGTGAATAATCTTTCTCAGTGTAGAATGATGGATTTTAAACTGTTTGGAAATAGCTTCAAAACCTATTTGTAGTTATTGTTAAACGTTCTAAAATGTGTGCACACAGTTGTTTTTCTTGATGCTTTTGTGCCGTGTGTTGGAAAGGTGTTGTAAAGTTTTTCAGTAAAACTTTATTGTATAAATTGTAGTACCTGGAAAATGGTAAATGAGGTAATAAAAATAGTCTGAGAACCACTGATTGCATTACACCAAATACCATTTATTTTCAACGTAGTTGACACAAGTTGAACAAACCCCAAAGCACAGTTTGCTGTTGTTTTTTAATAGTTCAACCACTCAAACTACACAGTGTAAAGTCCAAAACCTAAAAACAAGCACTGTGCTCGCACCATGGCTCTTTATTTCTCTCCCACAGAGAAATTGTTACAAATGGTATGTACATAAATGGGTGGGTGCATCAGTAAGTCATGCTTCCCTGACTACATGATCTGAATAATAATAATATTATGGTACATAAACTGTGTATAAAGTTGAACAATGACTCATTAAACTCCGCTCACCTGTATGGACCGATCGCACCTGGAGCTTTAGCTGTGCTGATGATTCTCCTGATCAGTGCAGCCATTTCACCGAGGATATACGTAGAGCAGATCCAAGCGAGCCGAACAGAAAAAGTCTGAGGTGAGCAAATAAAACAGGAACGCCAGGCTTCTTTTACCGTATGTAACCTAATGCTCGCGCATAATATTTATTTTGGTTTTAAGATTGGTATTATCAACAGTTATAATACAGATAAGACAATCTACAAATTGATTTACACGGACTCATAAATATTTAAGGATATAATTTGCATTAAAAGTCGTAATACTGGATTAGGTATGAATATTTATTTTTGTTGCGCCATTACACTGCATTTCCCATCGACACCCGGAAATGACAACTAGCACGAGAAAAACTCACATGGTAGCTAACGGGACGAAGTGTTTGACACACATTTATATGCACATATAGTCATACTGGGAACTTTCGAGGTAATTCCGTTATTGATAAAAATGTGTGTATAAATGTTGTCCAGACATGTTTTATTTGTATTTTGGTAGTAAAAATGTATTTACGGTAACTGTTGCTTTGCTGGTTAACAGTAGCTTCGAATGTTAGCTTCTCGCTTAACTGACAACTGAGTCTTATTTTTTTTGTCGTTTTACAGAAAATGTCTAATGCTAAAGTGAAAATGCGAGAAAAGAAGATGAGGAATCAGCCTGCCAGCGTTCAGTATTCATCTTCTGTTAATGCGGAGAGCAGCAGAGGAAGAGATCAGTTTGTCAGAGGTACGCTGATTAGTGGTATATATTCTGAGTTCAAAGTTAAACAGTGCCTTTGTGTAGTTTTTAATTATATGAATGAAGACAAGACAGCAGGGCTTAAACTAACTGTCTTAAATCATCCATATTGTGTTAAAGTTTCAGTCTAATCTGGAGTGAAGGTAATGTAGGAACATTGAAAAAAATAAATTCTCAAATTGTGTTTAAAACTCATTTTTGGGATGAAGCTATAAAAGACAAAATAGTACATATTTTGTTAAAATTGGTTTAGAAATAAGGACATAACCACAAAATCTGTGATTAATTTGATATAGGAAATCAAGATATTTCAACTTTTGGTCAAAAGTCTGGAATAGTGCGAGTTCAAGAAATTGGATTTTTTTAAGAATAAACATATTTTTGCACCAAGCAGAAATGTATCAAAATGAAAACAATTACTCTACAACTGTAAGTTATTTTTTTTATAAATATCAACAAAAGCATTAATCAAGCCTATAAAAGATTTTAAATAACTTTATTTATTTAACACTTGACTCTTATTTATTTTTTCCCCTCCATGTTGAATGACCTGAACAGATCAGGGCAATCTGTTGCTTCAAAAACAACTTTCAGGTCAACAGATGATGAAAGTTGCTCAGAATGTAGAAAATAGTTTATAATGAATTCCTACTGCTCTTTAAATGAATCACATTTGTGTTGGATGTGTTACTTTTGGAATTTGTATAGAACATTTAACACGTATATTCTCAGAGATCCGTGCTTGAAGGGAAAAATTCAAAAACAAAACAAACAATGAGGGATTTCTGGGAAATAACCCTTAAAAGCCAATGTAAAGTCCACATTTTTGGGCACACCTTTCAAGCAAAGTTGATCACTGCACAGTTGTTTATGGAAAACTCATCTGTAATACTTAACTATACCGTGCCAACCGCTTTAAATGTAGTTTTAAATTGTTGACAGCAAATCCGAACTAAGCCTTTTCCTATGTACAAATCAAATCTGTTATTGCTGCTGCTTTTTGACAGGATTTATGCCATTTCTTATTATGAATCAATTTAAAACTCATGACAACCGATTTAGAGAGACGACTGCCTGATAAGACGGTGCACTCCCACTGGCTCGTGGTCCGTGCACAGTCTGCACGAGACTGTTGGCAACGTACGTTATTGTGCAGGAGTGCGAATGAGCGCACGGGGTCAACGTATGTCTGCAGGACCTGGATCTTCCTGCGTAAAGAGATGTTCCCAGTCACTCATTTTTGAAAATGGAAAATAATACTGCGTGACCTACAGGTTTAGTTGAATATAAGTTTAACATTTAGATGAATACAAGCGATGTGAACAGTTGTAAATGTTTTTTTTTCTCTTGCATCTTTGACAAATAAAAATAAATCACTTTTAAATAACTTTTTTTGTTGTAGTATTCATATATACCTGACACACATTAGGAAATAATGTACGTATTGCTGACAAGCTAGTAGGTTTAAAAGAAAAGGATGTTTTGTAATACTACTTTTCTCCTCCACAAGTCTGAACCCTGAAGTCTGTTGTTCTGTCAGATGTATTTGAGAAAAAAAATTTTTTTTTGCAAATCCCAATCAGAAAAGGCTGACTTTAGTGGACTGTTTTGACAATGTAATATTTCCAAAGGTGGACCATCCAATAGGCATCCTTATAAAAGACCGAAGGGAGATTCCAACACTGGATGGGTTCGTGGACATCCCAGAGATGGTGGTGGCTACATCAAGGAGATGCCAAAGTTCATCACTGGTAAAGACGACATCATCATCCTACACATTCCTAAAAACTCACTGCACTTGAGTGTGCTCAGTGGTACTTCTTTTTGTTTCTCAGGTTTTAAAACCAAAAGTTTTTTTTGTGCTAATGGTGTAAAAAAAAAATACTGCTTGATTTTTCAGCTCAGCTGCTTTCAATGGGGTGGTATTTACACAGAATGAGAGCCTAAATCAATGAAGAACAACAAATACAGCAGCAGATTCAGTGTTCTTATGTTAAAACTCAGTCTGGATACATTTTATTTCTTTCTTTTTCAAGCTGGAGCTTTTGCCAGAGCCAGGGCTGCCGAGGTGAGCGCCATGCTGAAAGCCATCACCAAGCCCACAGCCAGCAGCCACTTGTTTCAAGCTCTTCCCAAACACATGAGGCGACGGGCCATGAGCCACAACACCAAGCGTCTTCCTCGCAGACTGAGAGACCTGGCCAACAGAATGGTATGTCCTAACCTTTTGTTTTCATTCATGGTTTTGGTGTCATCACACACTTTATTGCCGTTTTACGCTGAGTCTTCATCCCTGACATTTCTTGTATTTTATTTTTCCACAGCGAGAGAAGAGCCTCCAGGCCAGCTCAAAGAAGAAGAAAGAACCTGCAAAGAACAAAAGCCGCAAAGCTCGCCGACGGCACGGAAACCTGCTGCTGGAGTTCAATCGTCGCCAGCGGAAGAACATTTGGCTGGAGACGCATATTTGGCACGCCAAGCGCTTCCACATGGTTAAGAAGTGGGGTTACTGCCTCGGGGACAGACCCACAAGCAAATGTTATCGACCATGCTACAGAGCCATGAGCAGCCACTGCCTCCTACAGGTAACCACACTAAACTATTTCTTCTGTAGTGGACATATGAGGACATCGTCGCTAACAAAACAGTCTTATTCTGTTTGGTTCTGCCTACTCAGGATCTTTCATACTATTGCTGCATTGAGCTGAAGGGTGAGGAAGACAAGCTGCTGGCTGCTCTGTCACAGCTCACCAGTAAGGAGGCAGGTAAATACAAATACATTTTGTTTTTTCTTTAGTCTTTGAAGAATATTGTAGAGCTTGTATTTTGGGTCTTGTACTGCCGCTGCAGAAAGGTCAAGCTGAACAGTAATATTTTCTGTCTAGTACCAAGATATCCTATGAACCCATGGACAAATTTGAATCAAATTAGCAAAATAAAATAATCTTTAGATGTACATCTTTAATTAAATAACTCTTACAGATACTGAGCTAGAATTAGGTGTGGTTGTAGCCGAGAGTCATTCACAAAACATACTCTGAGCATGACATCTCATTTCTTATTTTCAAGGTTTGACCAAAACTGCTACAACTCCATTTCTCATCATAAGATGATCTTAGTTTTAAACTCTGCACGGAGCGAGCAATATGCATATTTTAAGGAATGCTTGGCGTTTCATTTGGTTCTTAATTTGTAAGATTTTTGGATTTACAAGCTGCAATTTGTTTCTAGGTCCTACTTTTGCTGCAGGCCTGTGTCTGTCAGGGTGCAGACAGGGAAGTGTTACAGTGTACAGAGCAGGGCAGTACCCCCATCAGCCCCTGGGCCCTGTCACCTTCCTCTGGAGACCCCAAACACAAGGTGTAACTAACAGGCAGTTGTGGATCTGGGCTCATCCTGCTCTGAAGCAGGTACGATGGGTTTCTAAATGGAATTTGGTTGTTTCTAACATTTTGCAGGTATGAGTCGGTATAGATGCAATCTCAGTTTTACATATTGTATTTTGTGTGCAGGATCTTCTTCCTGAATTGCAAAGTGTGTGCCAGTGTCATGAGGCTGTGGTTCCCCTGGTTGTACCAGAGGTCTCACATGCAGAGGTGAGTGATCCCCCACATCCAGAGAACCCCTCAGAAGAAAAGCTGAAATGTGGAATCAAAAGGAAAAAGAGGTCTAAGGACACCAGTGAGCCTCCTGTGAAGAAGATCCTGGGAGATGGAACCAGATTACCTGGGACTCCGGTTACCTGGACGTCCGGATCAACAGGGATTGTTATAAAGTTAGTGAAGTATTTAAAAGTTTAGCTGTTAATGAAATAGTTTTATTTACATTTTTTGTTGTTGTTTTTTTTTTTTTTGCAGTGATCTCACGATGGAGATTGTACGTTATCGCCTGATTGGACCACAGTCCCATTCTGTGCTGACTAACACTTTGGAAGCAGCTACAGTGTGTCATGTAAGCACAGTGTTGTTTACAGCTCCAGCAGCTTCTGAAATCAACTAAAACCCTGAATAATTGTATGAATGACTTCTTATTTTAAGGACCTGAATAATTCCCAGACCTCCTCCTTCTGGTGGCCTCAGCACTGCAAAGATGAGAATAAAATGAATCTGCATCAGAAACAAGCAGACATTTTTCACATACTGAAAGGTTGGTTTTCTTTTTTTTTTTTTGCGGTTGTTTTTCATCTTTGCTTATTTTGCCAGCTTGCTAACAGTGAGCTTATGCTTATTTTGTTTTGTAATTCATCCAGGCATCTTTTCAACTGGAGAGCTTCCCCCAGGCGTAGTGCTGGGTCTGACTGTGAACGACCCAAGGCTAACTTTACCCAAAAAGAAGGTTAAAGCTTTGCCCTGTGTAGACCAAGTCCAAGGTAAAATCTGTCCTAGAAACATAGTGAAATAAAAAGCAGTCTTTTTCATTTCATTTGGACAGTACGTAAAATTCATGCACTTGTTTGCCAATCGAAAACTGAGCAATACAACCTAAGCAGAAGCCTATCCCTGAATGGGTCTGTTGGCTTCAGGCCTGTGGTTTGTCTCCGTGAGTACACATCTGGTTCTGTGCTCCAGGGGGCCTCTGCCTGTCCATGCAGAAGTTCCAGGTTCGAATCCTGGCAGGACCCTGTACTCCAAACACAACCTCAGTGTCTGACAACAGCTGATTGGTTCAGTATGACGTCACCTGGTGACACTCATTGTAGCATCAGTCAGAGTTTGTCCATCCTGTGAACGCTGCAGAAAAGGAAGGCCAACAAAAATGTGGTTGAGATGTAAAAAGCGACCTACACTGCCCAAACATGAGATTGCCTCATCAAAATAAGAAAGTCCTTTTTGAGAAGTGCTGCAGTGAATAATGCCTGTGCAGATTCTCAGTTATCCGGGTCATCACAACAGCAAACTTAAATCAGAGACAACCGGACTTAGATCAATTCTTGTTTGAAAATGTTATGACACCTGTTCAGGAGTCTTTGTCAGTTCTGGTAGCTCACACTGCTGGCCCTCCTGTGCTGTGCCATGCGTTTATGGAGTTTTTGTTTTGTTTCTCCAATGTAGGAGTCCTCGCAGTCCTCACTGCATTGGACCACATACACAACCCCGCTCAGCTGTGGTTTGGGTGTTCTGTCTTTGGGATGAACTAGTTTTTGTCTGAGACTGTTGTTAGATTTGAGACGAACATTCCAAAGAGATTAGGCCAGCAGTCTCATCAGGATTCAGGTGATCCTGAGTAGCTCCTAACGACCCGGGACAGAAACAGGTGGGTCACTGATCTGCATCTGAATTAGAATGTCCTCAGGAAGCTGGACCTCCATGTCCTTAAAAACAGAACTTCACCAACTGCTTGTTGCTCAGCGTGAGCTACCAGAACTGACAAAGACTCCTGGATGGGTCGAAACATTTTCAAACAAGAATTGATCGTAGTCAGACTGCCTCCTATTTAAGCCTGTTTGCTGTTGCAGTGAATAATGTTTCACGCGGCAACAAGTAAAACTCTGACAGATGCAGCATGAAGCTTCTCATTCTTTGAACAGCCATTGTGACACACATCCTGTGATTGTAAAATAAGATGCCTGTGCAAATTTTCATAAGATAATATACGCTGTTTCTTTGCTTCAGAAGGGTCAAATGGTTTCTCAGCATCAAACAAACAAATCATCACTACAGTAAATGACTAAAATTGTTGTAGAATTCTGGAAAGATGTTGGTAAATTATCTTCTGAGGTCACAGTTCTCTTTTACAAAGGAGGCCTGATTACAAGAGCATCTTTCTGCGAATTTAAAGTGTACCTGTATTAATGGCAATGTTCTAGTATTATTGAGTCCTTGTTCTGCTTAAAAATAACACATAGTTCATGTAATCCATAACTCATAACATTCAAGTGTTAAATCACTCACTGCTACAGTAAATCATTTGCCAGACACTTAAGATGCTCAGTTCTGAATATTTCGTGTGAAAAATCTGGAATTTTAGGATTTACTGATGGAAAAATCAGGACAGTGTAGATATCTGCAGTAAACTAAATGAACAGATTTGTGTTGGCAAGGACTCATTGGGCTCATATAGTTAGAGACTGGTTTACCAGACATTACTTCTGTACCAGCCAATAGAAGTTTTCTGAATGAACCTTTAAAAATATCTCATTAGACACAACTTACACCTGAAAACAATAAACATTTATGAATGCTCTGTTTGAACTACTTTTCATTATTAATGGCTAAATCTCTGCTTTCCAATTTGATGAATGAAACAAGCATCTGCACCTGCAGGGCTCAGCACCAGGAGACCTAGATTTAAAACGAGGAATATCCTGCTGTCACAAGACCGTGGGGCAGATTAACTTTAGGCAAAACAGCATTACAAGAATTATTTGATGTCATTTATTATAAAGTGTAATTAAATAATCAATATTGTGATTTACAGAACAAATTTAATCTGAAGGATGTGACACCCATGAAGCTGGTTAAACAGTAGCATGTTGTGTGTGTGTGTGTGTTTTCAGAGGTTGATGAGGACAAGAGGAGACAGCTGATGCTAAGAGGAGTCCCAGAACAATGCTGTCAGAGTTTCCTGTGGGAGCACTCTGTTCGTGACAATGTCACTGACAACAAAATATCTGAGCAGGTACCATTAGGAACGTCACAACGAAAATCTTTTTTTCTTTCTTTTTATTTGATAACCTTGTATTATTCAAAGTTTTCCTGGTGTCTTAGTTGCTCCACTTTTGGAACTGTGCTTTTTAAAAGCTTGAAAGTTGCTTGGCTTTGAAGCACTTTTGGTGTTCTGTCTAAAGGAGTTAAACCGTATGAGGAGTGAGGTGCTGGTGCCGGGCTCCAGGCTGAGCTCCATCCCCCCACAGAGCCGAGTCCCCGTTTTACTGGTTCACCAGCCTGGAAAGCAGCTGGGAAATGAGATGAGCTCCTGGGGGGCTGGATGGGACCTGCTCGTTCCGAAAGGTTGGGGCATGGCCTTCTGGGTCCCACTGGTAGGTACCAAAGACTAACGATATTACCTGACAAAACCTTGTTTTCTTCCTCGCAGGAGTTCAGGAACAGATCAGCTTTATTCCCTGTAGCAGGTGCTGCAAGGTGCTGCAGGCTTGGTTCTTGTTCATGTTGTTTGAATTGGATGGTTTGAAGGATATAGATGCTGTTTTTGCTGCAGAGCAGAATAAACTAGGATTTGCCTGGCGGGTGCTCCTGGACTTGGACGATTGAGATAGTCCTCCGTTTTTCTCGCCACAAACACTGAAGTATGTTTTAACAGTAGATATGGATGTTTTATCACAAACCAAAACGCTTAATGGCTGAAAAATCCGTTTGCTGAATAAAATCTGTGCAGGAACAATCAGGCAGTAAGTTATTTTATTTAGACTTAATGTCTCCTTTTTTGTTCATTTCTCATTCTTACCAGGTCAGTTTGCCTAAAATCACTGATAATATTCACTTTTAATTGTTCAGAAGGTTTTAGCAACAGACAATAAAGCTGCACCTTAAAGTGCTGCCAAAGATCCTTAGGAGGCTTTCTGGTTTTTATTTTAAAAAACCATGCGGATGTATATTTACTGCTGGGTGCTGAAAAAGTGTGCAATATTTTTGGATAATTTCCTTTGGCCAAGAGCTGTGAACAATCACACTAAAGTTTGAAATGCCTCATTACCCAAGTTTTATTTTAATTCTAACTCTTTTTTTTTTTTTGCCCTGTTCCTCCCCTCCTCCAGGTGTACAGAGGAGTTCGTGTGGCGGGGCTTCACATGAGCCTGAAACACTCCCAAAATAAAGCTGTTCCTCACTTCCCCCACGATTATCCCGACTGCCCTGCAGGTGTTCGCTTTCAGGAGGAGCAGGAGGCCGAGTTCCTGGACAAATTCAAAAGGTCAGCAGAAGATTGACTTGATACTTAACCAAAATATCAATGTTAGATTGAGATACAAAGAATTATTTTTAAAAGGCATCTTGAGCTGCCAAAATGTTTTTGTGTGTGGCTTGCAATATTCAGACTTTTGAAAAATATGTAAGCCTGGAGATAATTACAAATGGAGTGTACTTTTTATATTTCCTTTCTAGCTTAACGTGCTGCTCAAAGTGCTCTACAACACAGTCTGTGCCCTCGTGTACTCATCCACACAATATTACATCTCTACAAAGTTAATCTGAACAAATCGTTCTACAGTTTAATCAGGGCATCTTTAATCTGCAGCTTTATTAACTCCTCAGGCTGTAATTAGAGTATACTTTTTACTTTGTTGTAGAAAGATTCTTTAACCTCTGACTCTTAATTCCAAAACAGTAGTTTTGTCCTCAGTATGCTGATGCGATGGTACAAGTTCTGCTTGTAGACTCAGATATTTCTCCATCACTAGACAAGGGTACGACCTTTTTAACCTCTCCGCAGGCGTCCGCCAGCCAAAAGGACCAATTACATTAAACATGGCTGTCTGGCTCCTTTCCGTTGCCCGTGGCAACAGCTGGCAGAGGAGTGGGAAGATGGGCAAACCCAGAGCACGACACAAACAGATGTTTCGATGAAGGAGGCGATGACGTCGCAACAAAACCTCTCCATGACTAAACCTCCGAGCAGCTTTATTGTTCTGAGGTAAATGTTCGTCCTTTTTATTGTTTTCTTGAGAAAATGATCCGACATCAGTGCAGACGATAAACACTCCCTGCAGGTTAACTCCAGTGTCTGTTCAGCATTTATAATTCTGCAAATTTAAATCACACGTCTAATTAATGTCTGTGTGTTCATATTCGTTTGTCTGTTGGCAAAATATCTCCAAACTCTCAGGTAATAATTGTTATATGAATGCCTACAAGAGAATTGTGTGGAGCCAGCCTGATTCAAGATGGCTGCCACAGCCAACCAAACGTCTTCTGAATGTCTATACTTTTAATTTTAATGTTGCTGACTTTTAAAGGTCTTTTGAGCTGAATATGTCTCACTCACAATATCCCATATGAGAATACCCAAAGCTGCCTTATGTTGCTGCAATACATCAGAGGTTAGCAGAGAGGAAGAGTATCTTTTCTTGTGAAATCATCTCACAAACTTTTAACTTACGGGAATGACTTCACATGGAAAACATCTGACAGATCATTACAGTCCATTAGCTGCCATTTGTATCTCTGTCTGGCATCTAATGGGGCAGATGAAAATAAATTTTTGCATCCTCAGTGTTAATCGACCTGTTTTATGCAGATACTGTTTTTTTTCCTGCCTCTCAGGAACAGGAAGTCTCTGCGGCTCCTGTCCGCTTGGTGCAGACCCACAACATCTAAAGGGCAGAGGCTGTGTCGTGTTGGGAAGGTGCCGCCTCTCAGCCCGCCTGCAGTGACGGCTTTTCTCGCCGCTCACGGATCGAGCCTGGTGTGGGTGCACTTGTCGCTGCTGTCGAAAGGCAAACCGGAGATCCATGCCATGGTGTGCGTGCCGACTGCAGACGACCTGAAACTGCTGGGCAGAAACCCAGTAAACGGTGGTCCCCAGGAGCTTCCACATAAAGACCATTTCAAATGCAGAATCAAAGGCCAGAAGAAAGACTCCAAGAAGGCAGCTACATGCTCCTTATCTGATGACCCCAACGTCAAAGGATCAGACCCTCTGTCTGCTCCTGCCCCAATCACATCCACAGATCCCCCATCTTCTTCAGACCTGATCTTTGGGCTGTGGCCTGACCCTCTGCCACGTGTCACGTCTCAGTGCTCCCGGCTGACTCTCGGCTGGGTCACTCAGGGGGACTTCTCCCTGTCTGCAGGCTGTGGGGAGGCTCTGGGGTTTGTCAGTGTCACCGGTCTCCTCTACACCCTGCTCCACCAGGCAGAGGAGCACAGAGGAACTCTGCTGCTGCGCAACCCCGACTCCCTTCTTTACCGCCTCACTAAGGTCAACATTGAGGTGTGATTCAAACACGTCAACCTACAGAGAACTGGAGCCAAAAAACTAAAACAAAAATACTGCCGGGTTAATGGCGCGAGTCTTAGTAACTACTTGTGTGCTGCAGTGACCTGAAGGTGCAGGCAGTTAAATTGCATGAAACTTGATCTAAAACCCTGTGCCTTTACTGATGACTTGCTGAAGGCAAGAAATGCCTGATGAATTTTCTTTTCTCATTCATATCATAGACTTGTACACATCCTTAGTGCTACAACTGATCAGAGTTGTTGAAACATGCCAAATTGTTTCTTTAGGCAGTTTCACTGAGCTGTGACTGTCATGACCTATTTTCATGTGCATTGCTTTCAGAGCTGTATTCTAGGCCATTCACATTGTTTTGTTGCCCACATCACACCAGCCGTGACCCACTTTGTTCCCACCTTGGCAGCTACTTCTACGTTCATGGTTTAATCTGCTGATCACCAACCGGTCGCAGCCCAGTCAAACACTATTACCACTGATTTGTCAGGGACGAGCCAAGAGCTCGAACGCTTGCTGTGATTGGTAGAAACCTTGGTGTTGTAGAGTATTTACAAGCCGTTCAAAAGGACATTATTTTACTTCTTTTCCATTCATCGATGAAGAGTTTGAGTTCTGTAAATTATCTTCACTGGTGAGAACTGCAGAAACGTTTTGACCTTTGTTTAAAAAAACACTGCTGCAACAAAGTGTTTTGTTTGTGCATCACCCAATAAAAAGCTGAACATATGTCTGAATACGGCTGTTGCATTACACGACAACAAAACTAAAGAGTTCAACTAAAGTACGCTGAAGCCTCTTACAAACAACCTGTACTTACATTTTCACTCGTATAGTTCTGTTGGCATGAGCTGCGGTTTCCCACACATCCCATAATGTGTAGGTGGTAGAGAAGAGTTCTGTTGCTTGGCAACAGTATAGTTTGGTATCAGATCGTTCAAGTATGCAGTCTGAGTTTGAGGTGAAGATGGGCGGTGAGGCCACGCACAAGTGCTTTTAAGATAAAGTACATCTCAGGGAGTTCAGTGATGTTTATGTATTTTACAACAAAATGTCAAATTAAAGTGTTAGCCACTTCAGATAACTCAAGGAATGAAAAGAAAACATTACTTTGGAGACATTTTTAAATTTGGTATTGCTATTCGATCCATAAAACAAAATATAGAGACGTGCAAACACGTCCCTCCTCCACCATTAGAGGGCAGTAGTGCACTTTGATGTTGACGTCACTTTACCAGCTGTTTATAGAAAACTGCCTGGTTTATTTGCCTAATAATTATTCAGGTAAAACAATATTTTTTGCAATTCTCTCTTTAAAATAAGTCACTGACTCTGATGCTGTAGTTTCATCCTGAGGAGCTTCTCATTTTGGAGCGAGCGTTTCCTTGAGCTTTTCTGATTGTGGTTAAAAATAATGCTGAGATACAGATATTTGAGAACACATTTCTTGTCACTTTTGTTTATAAACAGAGAATTTATTGAACCCAGGAACAGACGCAGACTAAAATAGCAGTCCCAACAGATGGAGCTGGTTCTACGAATCGTCTGTTTGGCCAGCTCGGTTGCACATGAGTTTGGCTGCCAGGGATCCGTATGTCTGAGTCCTTGCCTCAGGCTGCACTTTGTCAGTGCGACTTCTCCCTGTGAACACGGACAGCACAGCTCATTAGACGGTCCCTTCTGCCACGGCTGCAGACATTTACAGTCAGATGGATCCAGAGTCACTGCTGCTAAACTTGTTCCATCTCTGCCTGGGTCATTTGACACAGCACTGATTTGTGAGGAGAGATGAATTAAAAGAAAATTAAACGTACCAGGAATCTTATCCATTGCAATAAAACTGCGATTTTGTTGCTTTATCTTGGGTCTGTTTCGAGCTATCAGGAAAACTCCGATAAAGGACAAAAGACAACTGGAAGAGAGTTTCAGGGAGGGTTAACATCTCCTAACAGGGATTAAAATTGTAGAAGCAGCACTGATGAAGAATAAACTTACCCAAATAAGAACATAAAAATATTCAGTAACGCCAAGCCTTCAAATTCCTGGTAAAATATTATACCTACAACACAAAAAAGCACATTTCCTTTACAGAAAAACAGTTTTTCTCAAACGCTCGTTTTCGTAAAATATGGCTCCAAACATTTTGAGCGTACGTCACCGGGCCTGTTACCTGAAGGATTCACAGACAACATATTAAAAAAAACACCACATATTTTGTGACTCTCTCTTCTGCGATGACCTCATCCATATGGGAAGTTAAAGCAAAATGCTGAAAAGAAGATATTTGTCCTTCACTCGATAAAACTGACACCTGAAGCTGATGTTTTCTCTTGTTCAGGACTGGAGCAACATTTGTCACCTTGGAAATTCCCTGAATTGTTGCTAGAAACAGACTGACATGTCAGAAGTGTCACAGGTAAGAAGAACATTTTAGCAAAGTATCAAACACTTATGCCACTAAATAATGGTTTTGAATTTAAGTGTTTGGGTGGTGTTTTGCCCTTCAGGACCCAACTGCTTTGAAGAAACCTTTCTTGTTATTTTCTGGACTTCCTGACTACATAATACCACCCTGACATGGCACAACTCACTGGCTTTAAATACATTAAATCATTGTTGAATAAGGCCTCCTCAGTGTTTGACAGATGGAGGAAATCACCACCTGGACGACACATTGTTAGTGTGCGTCGTATGTTGTTTGACAGTGTTGCATCAGGAGTTGATTTCAGCTTTTGTGACTCATGAAGTGAGTGAGTCTCTGAAAAGGTTGGGAGGAAATATGATTGTACAAATCTTACAGGATGAGGAGGCTGGTTCTGAGTGTCTGAACTAATAATGTTTTACAAAACCTGCTTCGGACTCTCGTCATTGGTTTTCATGGAAGTTCAAAATTGAATTAGTTATGTATATCAACAAAGACATTTCTTAAAATTATTACTCTCAATTTGCCCTCTCCACGTGGATACTTCACTTCAAGCTTGGGTCCTCGACCACAGACCTGGGAGCTTCAGGGTTCTGTACAGTCTCTTTACTGTTCCCATGACTATGTTCTTCTGGACAGACATCTGTAAGGCAGTTCCAACAATCTGCTGGAGAAACTCTCACAGTTTGGGAGTCAGCCCTGGGTGCTCAGAAAACTACTCGACTCTTCACAACTTGTCCATTTCCTCTTTCAGCTCTGCATTTTTTCTCTTTGTTACATTCACTTGATTAGCCACTCCCTGTTTGTCTGGATCTGGAGATCTCACAGTATCTTAGCTCAGTCATTCTTCGCCACGCTTAGTAGTCCCAAACTTTGACTTCTGGACTTTGGTCCAAAGTCAGCAGTGCGGCCCATTTCTCTAATGAGAAAATGTCTCTGGCACTAGATAAGTCTGGTTGACAGCAGAGAACTTATCATGTTGGAAGACTTTGATACAAACGAGTCCAAAAAAGGAGCTATCCAAGAGGGTGTATAGTAATGTTGAAACTCATCATCCAGAATGACAAACAATGTCTGGCCCAGTGTTCCAGTGTTGGCAAGATAAAACTGCTATCCATCCATTTTCTTTACCCATTTATTCTGTTCAGGTCAGTTGGGGAACCTGGTGCCCATCTAGATCGGGAAGGAGGGATGGTTTACATCCTGGACAGGTTGCAAGTTCACCAGGGCCAGATGGAGACAAACAAGACACACAACTACACACACCTAAGAACAATTTTGAGTTACCAATTAACCTAACATGCATGTTTTTGGTTAAGGGAGGTAACCAGAGTACCTGTAGAAAACATGTCATGCTACAGCAAACCTGCTATCCAGACTAAATATTGATGCAACAAAGATGCTTTGGATGACAGGTCAGGGAGAATACCATATTATCAAACATTTTAAGCTGCCAGTTTTGGTCAGGACAGTCTTATACTCCTGGTAAAAAAATAATGATATTAGAAACCCAAATAAACTGAACATGGCACAGCGAACTTGAAACTAAGGATGATGATCGACCTTAACACCTACAGCCTTCACTCTTTGCCAAGGCTAAGCGATAAAGTACCTTCTGAAAATCTACCAGAAGATGTGAATATAGAACCAGAGATCTCTGAGCACTCTGGGTTCTGACTCCAAAACTGACATACATCAGAAATCTGGGCCAGGAGCAGCTAAGATACAGTAGAGAACCTGACAAATATCTGTGCAGAAGTATTATGTAACTACAAATGTCCCAAAAAGAAAAAGCTAATCTTAGATGCCAAAAAAAAAGGCAAAATTAAAAGTAAGGATTAGCTTTATTGTCTACGAAACGACTATCCTAAACCTTTAAGATCCCACAGAGCACCTTTAAATCTGATTGGAAAATGAAAAGATTTTGAATAATTGAATACTTATCTATGAAGAATAACACCTTGTGTGGCACAAACCTGACCCCTCATCACAAGGAGAACACCATCCCTACTGTGAAGCACGGTGGTGGCAGCATCGTGTCGTGGGAATGCTTTTTGTCA
Organism: Millerichthys robustus; assembly: GCA_034783495.1. Classification (NCBI taxonomy): domain Eukaryota; kingdom Metazoa; phylum Chordata; class Actinopteri; order Cyprinodontiformes; family Rivulidae; genus Millerichthys; species Millerichthys robustus. The sequence goes on from JAVKLF010000042.1 coordinate 21,411,542, forward strand.
GCAGGAAGTGGAAGACTGGCCAGAATTAAAGGAAAGATAAACAGAAAGACCAGTATCCATGTTGGAGTCTTCCAGACATTTGGGACTCGGATGGAGTTTCACCTTCCAGCAGAATAAACA
>JAVKLF010000042.1:21518958-21529102 GCA_034783495.1 Millerichthys robustus
TTTGTTATTAATTGATTAAAGAAAATAAAAAGTCTATTTTAAGTAACAAAATTGACTATTAAAGATTAACTCAGTTTAACCAGGAACAAAGTTCAGTCTCTTGTTGAGGAGGCTCTTTGAGCCCAGGGCAAAGACAGGTGACCCCAATTTCCCCTTTGGGGTGACCACTACATTATCAATAAACACAACTATTCTTGACAAAGCCTATTAATTTACTTTAATTTTTTTGTCTGAATTGTTTCAAATGTTCCTGTAAACTCTTTCTTACTTTGCTGCCCCTCTGTCTGCCTGATTAATATCTATTACAAATGAATACATTTTTTGTGGAGCAACTATGTACATCCCCAGAAATGTGTTTGTGGACTTTAATTGGTGCCATATTGTCTGGCTGAGCATTTCAATTTAAAGTTTATTAAACATTTGCCTGTTTATAAACAACTAAATATATGTTTCCCCTTCTTTCGATGAGACACACACTGGGACTTTCTGCCAGCTGTTCCACTCTGAGCAGCTCATCAGTGGCAAAGAGGAATCTGCCAACAAGGACATCACATTATTGGTAAAGAAATCATTGATTTGGTTTTAGACAGGTTTCACAAAAAGGATTGTACATTTTATATTTTATTCTAAAATAATTTTGGTTAAAAAAATGACAAAACAAAGTCTGGGATTGTTTCCCTCCAAGTCTTTAGGTGCACGGGTCATGAGGGATTTCTGGTCCTCACAGCTCTGGAAAAGGCTCAGGTTCTGGTTTCACCTCCCTGTCTGTTGGCTATGGCAAAAAATGACTTCTACTTCTCCATCTACCCAACTCCCCAGGTGTCTACTGTGTGGTGGAGCCTTACAGATCCATCCTGACCACTCACATCAGCATGGAGCACTCTGTGCCTGCCAGCCAATCCATCAATCAATCATTCTATCATGGTATATTACTATCATGGTCTGTGTGTTTGAGGTTGTCTTTACTTTATGTCTCTTGTTCCGTGTGCTCACTCTCACCCCTCCCTCTGCCAGTTCAGTGTTTTGTCCTGCTCCTTCACTCTTCCTTCACACCTGTCTATGTTTAGTAATCACACAGGTGCTGTTAATTATCACTCCACCGTCTGGGTGTTTAACCGGTCTCTTCTCTCCACTTCCTTATCAGTTCATAGTTTGGGTTCACGTACCTGCTCCCGCCTCCCCCTTGCTCTTCACAGTAACTCCTGGATCTCAGCTTCTGTTTTATTTGAAGACCTTTTCACTGTCCAGGACTAAAACTACTGACCACTGAAAGTAAAATGTTGAAATCATTGCTGGTGTTGACGTCACTGATCATCTCCGCTGATTATCTGCAGGTGGAAAACATGTGATGCCAGCTACCACTGGGGATTAGAACTCTGAATTCTCATGGTGACTCCTAAATGCTGTGCTACACTGAATGAAGACTACACCAAACAAAAGTCCTCCACAGTTAGGGTGGTCTTTGCAGGGTCCTGGGCTGGCTCATCCTTATGGGTGTTGAAGCCTGATAAGTTGTTGAATGTTATAAGCATGCACAAAATATCTTTGGTTAATGGCCTAGCATTTCATCTTGCCCACCACCTTTCACGTCATACATTTAAACAAAGATTATCTCATTTTGAAAGATATTTAGTGTTACTGTGCAGCTGTTTTGAGCAAATATTGTAAATGCTGTTCAGTGTGATGAAACCTGTTAGCACTGTCAGTGAAATCTTGAACTGGGTTTTCTGTATTTATACACCCCAAAGATTACTTTATGACAGATTCATTAAAATTTGTTCAGAGGCAATTATATGACATGGCAGCAGGTGATAGATAGAGAACAGGTCCTCTTCAGAATTCACCTTTTTAAGATAAAACTCTGTTCTTCTAAACACTCAGCTGAGATTTCAGTTGGTTGCAGTTTACAACCTCAGCTCTAGATGCCACTAAACCATAAGAACTCCTCCTCAAATAAACTGGCTGCAAACTTCACATGGAGACTCTTGAGAGATGGATTTATCTGCTTTTAAAGTAACATTCACTGTAAGCCTTTATCGCTTTTTAATGAATGCTGCAAACTTTTGCCAGACTCCATGATCAGACTTAGATGATGGAAAATACATCAAGCTGTGATGCTTGAAAACTGGAGAAAAACATGACTCTGCATTCTAATGGAAACTAAATTGCATAGTTTCCCGTATTGTGTTGTAGTAAAATTTTAAATTATCAATGTTTTAAATGTGTATAAAAGGAAACTAACATAGAGTATATTTTATGTTATTACATGACAGATAGCAGCTGTCATCTCTTGTGAATTCCAGTTATCTTGTTAGCAGCCAGGTTTGAGAGACGTCAGAGTTGGAAGAGGTGTTTTTAAGGTACAAGGACAAGTGCTGTATAAAAACAAGTAAATCCACCCTGTCTGTTTGAAAATGAAACTTTGAAGTTGGTTGCTTTCAGTTTCTGAATATATTTTATGACAGATGTGTTAGGCAGCATGAAAAGAATGGTCTCTGTTTATGTTCAGTGTGATGAGGAGTTTTATGCATTATCCAGAATGCCTACAAACTTATTTATATCAGTTCTGGGGAGCAGCTGTCTCAGGTGCCATCTTCAGACCATGACCCTCAGCGTGCACTCGGACTGTATGCAGCAGAACGTGAAGAGGCTGAGACGAGAATCAGCTCCTCTAAGTCCGAGGCCATGGTCTTCAACAGGACACACATAAAAATGCTCCCTTCGGGTTGGGGATTTGCTTCAAGTGGAGGAGTTCAAGTTCCTGAGAGTCTTGTTTACAAATGATGGTAGAACGAAGTGGGAGATGGTTCAATCAATTATGGCCTAAGTTCATAATGGCTAAGTGGTTAGCACTGATGCATCACAGCAAGAAGGTCCTGGATTCATTCTCTGGAGTTTGCATGTTCTCCTTGTGCTTGTTTGTGTTTTCTCTGGGTACTCCGGTTTCTTTCCACAGTCTAAATATATGCATGTCAGGCTGCTTTTAGGCTCAGGACCTCCTCTGCAATTGAGATCTGTGATCTCAGTGGGATTTGTCTGGCTAACTGAAAGTAAGTAAATAAAAAAATAAACACGTTCTAATCCATACCTATGGTATGGTAAGGTATGGACGACGATCAAAAGATTGAGATCCAGAACACAAACAGCTGAAATGAGTTTCCTTCATGGAGTGGTCAGATTTTGGTAGGCCTTTGAGACAAGCTCCAACAGAAGCTCGTAGTAGAGCTGCTGGTCCTTCACAGTGAAAGGAGTCAGTTGAGGTGGTTCAGGCATCTGATTGGGACGCCTCCTGCTGGAGGTTTTCTGGGTATGTCCCATTGGGAAGAGACCCTGAGGGAGACCCAAAACCCATTGGAGGATTAATCTATCATTTCTGGCATGGGAACACCTTGGAATCCTCCCAGAGAGAGCTGGAAAAGGTACTGTTGCCCCCTCAACACAAATCCAGAATAAGTGGAAGATGATGGATGGATGAAAAACAATAATGAAATGAAAACATGTACATTAAGAACCTAAATCATGTGAATTAAACTGGTCAAGTACTCTGCTTTGAATGTTTATTCACACACATATAAAATTTATCACAGCTCTGTGGTCCATCCTGTCTGAACAAACAGATGGCTCAGACTCGTGTGTTCTTACGTTTATAGTAAACCTGGTCACACACCCTGGGTGTGGTCCCTCTTATTTCAGCATTGAATTGATGTCATCGTAAACAAGGAAGTGAGTTATCTTACTGTTTAGATGATTAGAATTGAGCAGAAAGTATAACATAAAATTTCAGTCAATCAGTCACAAAATATCATACATGTGCTTCTGTTTGCCTAGTCAATAGTCCGGCCTGGACAAATATTTCTGCCCTTCTTTCCATAATCTGTGTTCTGTGGCTGATGTCATGGCTGATGAAGTACTAACTATAGATAAATATTTGACAGAAAATTACCTCAAAAATCATCAGACTAACCCTTTAACTAACTATGACAAGTCTACAAATCAAATCTACATGGAACTGATGCAAAGACACTGATCAGGTATTTCTCTGTAGGGAATTTTTCAACTTGATTTAATGTCTCTTCTTTTCTCAAGTTTCTCCGGAACCATCTGTTTTTCTGACATTCTGCCTGGGCTCATGCCAGACAAATAAAGGTAGCATGAAACTTCTGCTGATTGTTGCGGAATAATGTCAGCCTCTGTAGCATGGGACTTGCCAGCAGCCACGATCAGCTCGGCTCTGAAGGTGTTAGTTAGACGGGCCACCGAATCTCTCTGGGAGTAACATGATTTCCTCAGCCTGTTTGGCACAAGCGCTTCCACTGATGACTCAGACCCACAAGGGCAGAGGCACCGCAGAGCTGACGATCATTCACTAAGTGAATACAGCTGCTTTCACTCACTGTTAAAGGAAGAAGAAACTGCACAGTTATGGACACGAAGGGTGAGAATCTGCCGACTGCTGTCTCATTCACGTGCAGGGATGCAGTATGAAATGCACTCGCTCAACCGCTGTCCCAGAGCTGCTTGTGAAAAGAATTGAAGAAGTCAACAAAGTGTGGAAAAATTAATAACAAGCTGTCGTTCATATTTGCAACATTGTCAGCAATGTGACCTTATTAGGTCTAATTTTACTGTCTTTTTTAGGAGGGGTCTAATTTTACAAACTAAATGAAACTCTTTCTCCTTTAACTTCAAACCACGCTCTCAAAATACACTTCAGATTGTTGGAACATAAACAGAGGAACCTTTGATAGCACAAATTAAAAAGCTGCTCCATAACCCAAATTATCTGCTATAAAACAGGATCTTCTTTCTCCTGGCTGCCAGTGTGTGAAAAACTCATAACCGTAAACAGTCCACCTGGCAATCCGTTCAGGCCTCGGGGCTTTAGGCTGTGTCAGCGCAGTGCAGAGCTGAGTGCCTTTAACAAGTCCTACGATGCGTATGAAGGCCTGGAAGTCCCTCACCTGGATGTAATAGGCCTCGGGTTGCAAAGACTACCTTCTTCCTCCAAAGAAAGACTCAGACCAGGCAGGGCAGACTGAAGCTAACATGTGCGTGACAGATGCACCTTACTAATGTGAGCCATGGTAGGATCATTATTTTCTGTTTTCTAAAGAATATTTGTAAAAAATATGACCAAAAAATACAAAATGAAACAGGCGTCAGTTTGACTCATGGGCAGCAGGAGGGTTATGCCGATTACTTCTTTTGTTCTCTAATAGTTTTATTTTTGTGTGTCTAAGGCTTGTAGCCTCATTCCAAACATTCTAAAGGGAAACACAAATGACCAGAATGAAAAACACCTGGGAACAGAGAGCGAGGAACAGGTGACAGGAGGGAGGAGCAGAAACACACCAGGGGAAAAAAAGGAAGCTACACACACAAATGTCCTATGATGCATATGAAGGAAGCCCCTCACCTGGATGTAATGGCCCTCAGACAAGGGTAGTGAAGAAACAAGGGGCAAAATAATAAATTCTGAAAAACACTCAGACACAGATTGTCATGATGTTCAGATTAACAGGAAAAATCAAATAAGATGATTAGCATCAAGAGATCTTTGACGTTTTTATTGTTGATGAGTGAAATTTGTTGGTTTGCCATGAAACATGACAAAATGTTTTTGGACTGTGGGAGGAAACTGGGGATTCGATCTAGCAACCTTGTCATAAACTGGGTTTTTAGAGTCCGATGGCGCAGGCACAGAGGCAGGGTTGGGAACAAAAATAACTGGTTTATTTAAACAATACAACACAGGCGGGGACATGGTGCAAAAACTCAAGGCGCTCCGGTGCGGAAGAAGAAATACAAAATACCAAAAATACCAAAACTCTCAAAAACTTACAGTTGTAAAACGGGGCAGGCAGGGAGGAAGGAAAACAAGCAGGTACGAGAAACAGGCAGGCTGGGTGACAGGCAGGCAGGCAGGTACAGGTAACATAGACGACAGGTAGGATAGACGACAAACCGACAAGGGAGAAACACTGGGAGCAAACATTTAAAGGGAAGTGCTGATTAGGGAAACAGGACACACCTGGGGCAGCACAACAGGTGAAAGGAGACAATCAGACTCAGACAGGGACACAGGAAAAACAGACCTTGACAGACCTCTGCTGAGAGGCAACAGCTCTACCAACTGATCCACCGTGCTGCCCCACATTATGTAGTAATACGATAATGTAAAAAAAATATCATCTAACTTGACCTGTTTTTGTATTTAGTATAAAAATGACTTGAAAAAAAAACAAAAAACATCATAACGTTTTCACAGGAAGCTTTTAAATATTGTAACATAGGAATCAGAATAACTTTATTTATCTCAAAAGGAAAGTCCTTTTCCTCCAACTGTTCATGTGAACACACAGAAACAAAGAGCACTCTATACAAAATGTTTACAGGAGGTTTCTGTTAAATCCTCAAAGAGCTGCAAACATTGCTGTAGGCTTTTAGTCGGACTTAAGAACCCTGGTGTTTATTTCTTTTTCCAGGTTAATGAATCTGGGTGCCACTGAAAGTTTTATCCCTATAGGTGTAACTCCATGATTAATCTTTGTGACCTGAGCATAACAAATCTGGATTAAAATGTGCTGACAGCACTTTTACAAACCACAGTATAACAACCGGGAAAGGTATTTTAGCAAAGAAGCGTTCAGAGAATTTGTATTCTCCAACCACAGTTTGTCTCATCTATCCCAGACTTTTAACTCTGCTGGACATGAAGTTGCTTCTTATCTGAAAACTGAGCTCTGACATAAATGAAGTCATTTTCTTCTTTCCTCTTCCATCCAGCTCACCTTCCCTCCTGCACACCTGTCCCCTGTGGGGGTTCAGAGCTTTGAGCTCAGTCCGCTGTCTCTGGAACTGTTTTCTACAGGTCATAAAACTCTTAAATTCCCTCTACTCCTTAAATCTTTCTTTAAAAGTCACATTTTCAGACAAATGTATTCCCTGGGACAAGGATCTCGCCGATGCATTTTATTGTTGTTTTGTTTTAAGATTTGATCATCATTTTATTGTGATGGTTCTTTGCTTGTCTTATGTACCGTGATCCTGAGTGTCCTGGAAGGTGCCTATAAGTAAATGTAATATTTTTAAACTGAACTGTTAAAATTGACCCTCTGCTCAGGATGAACCCGGCCTCTCACACAGAGACTGCTGGATGGATGGATTATTAAACTTTGAAAATAAGAATTAAGATGATATGGTTGAACACATTTTAATCTGTAAATTGGACAACATCATAACCATTTTTATGAGGAACTGCAAACTGTCCAGCACCTCTGTGTGACTCAGTGTGTTAAACAGTGTGGATGTGGGTGGCGTTGCAGAGTTATGAGGTAAGTTTTGCGTTATTAAATGAGAAGAGATGAAGTAATCTTGTTCCTTCAATTTTTCAAAGCTTATGAGGACAAACGTTGTTTGCATCTTATGCTAACAAACATGCTCTGCTTCACTTTTAGCACTCAATTGAAACTTTTAACACATACCATTTGGGAAACACCTGCAGTGTCACTAGTTTGTGGGCCAACAGGCAAAAAGAAAGGAAATGCAACATGATTATTCAAAGACTGATGAATGTTTCCCTTGCTCAGTTTTTCCCCTCTGGTACAAGCACCCTTCTAGAAGTGATTAGTTTGTAGCCGCACCTACAATCCTTCCTCATTCATTCCTTATTTTCTCTCCCACTCACATTTCTTCTGACTTAATTTTCAAGCTTTACCGTTGCTTTAATTACAACAGCTATGCTGCACTCTGATGCAAAGCACCGGTTAGCAAAACCTGCCATTTAAAAAAGGTCTTCACCTTCCAGTGGCAGAGGGAAGCTGTGTGAGGAAAAATCAGGAGAACGTGTGGTTTACCACTCACATCTAGTGGTGGAGGACAAAACTGCAACAGAATACTTCTTGCAGAGAATATCTCAGAGCACAAGAGAGGGCCAGAAAACCTCCCAGGTTGTCCTTCCAGGCTCTGAGCTACTGAGTTCTCATCGCTCCAAAAACAGATGATGACTTCCACAGAAATATAGCAGCTATTCAAAGCCCCGTCACTGTTGGCCCAATGAGCCGTGAAAAGACAGCACAGACTTTTCCATCAGTTTTTGTGTTGCTGGATTTGGGTGTCCTGACCTCCAGCTTTCTTATAGGAGGATGTTCCAAAATAAAATCATAACACGGCTGTTCCCTCTGTGTATCAATACTGACTTACTGAATGCTGGAAGTTCTTTCAGGTAAAGTTTTCGAGAAGTCATCATGCCTAAAAGCTGACGCCAGGTTGCACTTCAGCTGAGCAACAGCTGCTTCTACAATCTGTCTTAGTGCTGATTCATCAAGCCACGCTTTTTAAACAGTGTATGATTTGAGCTTCTCGTGTAAATGATGTGCGGCACAGAGGAGCAGTGGTTAGAGGTGGACTCTGTGAGGCGTTTGCAGTTCCTCTCCATGCCTGAATGGGTTTTCTCCAGGTACTCTGAGTTCCTGCGTACTACAAACCAAAAACATGCATGTTGACATGTTGCATTGGTATTTGTAAAAACTCATTAAGTTGTTGGTTTCAATGTGGCCCTAAAAAAATACCACTAACATCACACAATAGATACTTAAATCAAGTTCAAATGGCTGATTTAAGATATTAGCATATATTATTGTTGCTAATCAAGTGGAACAAAGCATGCCACAGCAGGGACACAGCCATTTGGTTTCTGTATTAACCCCTGTCTCATTAGAAATGTTCACTCTTCAGCAGATTCAGCTGATTGGTCTCTGATGTTGCCCTGAGGCAGTGACTAATGTAGCTGTATTAAAGAAAAAACAAATGGAAACAAAATAGATGTGTGAAAACAGCAGCTTGCACTGTTCACCAAGTGGTTTTTTTTTGTTTGTTTTTTGTTAGGAGAGAAGCTGAAAAAGTCATCCAGCATGTGAGGGTTTACCCAATAAACAGAATTTGTGGTTAAGATAAATGGTCAGGCCTGTTTGCTGTTGGTTGAGTTTACTGTAAACCTGACAAGATGTGGGAAACAGGCGTCATTTCAGGCCAAATTAAATGGAACTGAACAGACTGGAGGTAAACAGGGCAGTCTTGAGTAAAGAAGTGGGGATTTTGTGATTTATTAAAAGAAGTGAGCGGACAATGTTTTTGTTTGGTTTAGGCACCACAAACTGATGATCTGTTCAGTCGGGAGAAATGTCCATAAAAGAAAATGACTGAATGAGTCCAACCTTTACCAAACTGAACCGAACCCTTCCTGGTTTGAGATGGAGGCAGTAATGTTAGGCTGGACGACTTAAAACACATGAGATTTGATTTTGATGAGATCCACAACTAGTTCTTTTCACATCTTTCGCAGAAATGACTGAAGCAGCCTGATGATGTCATCGTCACGGTAACAGCAGTCAGTGTTTTAGGCCACAAATTCAAACCTTGCACAGGTTACAGGAACGTGCAGCAATCCATCAAAACGTCATTTTTTTTATTATCATGCCTCTGAGGATGATAAAACTCTACACCCCCCCCGACCCCACCCCCACTCCCCCTAAAAAAAGAGAAAAGTTAAGACAACTCCCCAGTTCTGGAGTGAAATCATGCATGGATTGATGCCTGTGTCATGACTGTGTGAGTAGAAAAGATCTAGAAGGTGGAGATCTGCCTCATTGATTGCGCTAGCAGCAAACATTGCCGACTGCTTGATTCAAAAATGGGGGGGAACATAGGGGGCCCTAGGGCCAGGGTTCGGACCGGACAGTCTGAACAGCTGCCTGACACATTAAAAAGATCAAGGTCTAAGAGATGAAACTGTATTTCTACTGACACACCTCATTTTTCTCTCTGTCTCTCTCTCTCTCTCTTTTATTTTACTAATTTCAAAAACATCAGTTTTGTGATGCAATACAATTCAGTCATATGTAATTTGTTTTAATGCACATACACATTCGTGTTTTAATCTGGAATCTGGATTAGAATCTGGAAAGTTGTACAAACGTGTTACATCATTTTAAAAACCTTGGTTTTTCATGAGGTCTGCCTCAATTTATTACTGTTCAGAAAAAGTTGAAATATTGTATAAAAGTAAATACCGTATTTTCACAACCATAAGGCGCACATAAAAGTCTTAGATTTTCTTCAAAATGTGCGGCGCGCCCTGTAGTGC
>JAVKLF010000042.1:21552925-21571251 GCA_034783495.1 Millerichthys robustus
CTTACTTACTTACTTACTTACTTCTGGAGCCAGACCAATTCAAGATGGCTGCCACCAACAACTGACCTTATACAACATGAAAATAGCTGATTTATTCAGTTTTATGCTAAAGATTGGTATGGCAGCTGAGAGTAATTGCATGAGATTGTTGAAAACAATGTTTTTGAGATTTGATGGCTGAAACTCATCATTTCTCAACATAAGATGATCTTACTCCAAAACTCTGGCAGGAAAAGTAGTGGGTGAGTGATTCTTTTAAGAAAAGCTAGCCTTTCATTTATGTGTTCAGCTTGTTCAAAGTTTAACGTTCTTTCTAAATCAGGCTTTAGTGCTGAAGCAACAGGACAGTAGATTGGTAATGATAAACTACTGTTTATGTCCTAGCAGTAAAACAAAGGTGTGGTCACACTGACTCGACCTGTCCTCTGTGGGACATTCCAGTCCAACACTAAATAAGAAATCAAATTCAAATGTTTAGGAATTAAAAGCAACACTAAACTTTTATGTGCTAAAAGCTGAGATATAAGCTGATATTCAACATTTTACTACAAACCAGCTCAGGTGATTTTGTTTGTTACACTGAACGGATTCACATTTTAACACTTTTCATTTCCTTAATTATTACAAGTTATTTTTGCCTACCACTGAAGGCAAAGGCGGAACAATCTTGTGAGTTTGCTGTGTTTGTGTGTGTTTATATGTCTGTACCATTAGCAAAATATCTCATGGATCGCTGGTAGATTTCAATGAAATTCTCAAATATAATAATTGGTTTTTTTTTGTTTTTTTTGTACTACAACTGATTAACAACAGGATTCAACCCAGTTCAAGATAGCTACCAACGCTTTTTAATTTTAGCCTACACAATATGGCTGTAACTCAGTGAATTTTAGATACTGAGCTAATATTTGATGTGGTAGTAGCTGAGACTCCTTAACAACATCCATCCATTATCTTCTGCTCGTTCCTGGGTCAGGTTGCGGATGTACTCCAAGTGCAAACAAATGATGTTAAATTACACAAGATAATGCAGAATGTTATTCTCAAGGTTTGACCAACAACGACTTGCAGTTTTTTCTCAACCTAAAATAGTTTCCCTATAAAACTCTGGCATAAACGGCAGCAAGGAATTAGCATTTCTTCAAGAAATGCTAGGACTCCTGTTTATAAAGTTATGACTCCAAGTGTACGTTCACATTGTCTTTAAACAGGTCATCTAAAGCTCTTTCTTGTCATTTCCAACTAGGAAACATATGTTTAGATTTAGATTTAACAGGAGGAATGGCTCAGGAATTATTTTACCAGTTACTGGAAGCAACAAAAAAAAAAAGCAAATCACTCTCCTTCAGTCAGCTCCCGTCTCCGTTACAATGATATACGCAGAGGAGAACACGCTCCAAAAGCAACAGAAATCAGCACTGAAAGTGTCACGCTTCAAACAGAACTCCATTAAGAATGTGTGTAAATATGCCAAGTCCCTCAACATCCTCAGAAGTGCGCAACAGGCCTTCCTCCTGGAGATTGTAAATGGAGTTTTAGAGGAGATGAAGAACACTGGCCGGGGACGGGGAGGTGATTTAATACAGCTAGCATTTTGAACAACAAAGCACAGACAAAAGCAGCCACTTGGACTGTGCTTCAAAGACTTGTGTGTTAAACACTTGCAGAAAGACATTCTTTGGAATGATGATCATTCGAAATAAAGAGAAACAAGAATTAGGGAGGAAGTTGAGGAGGAGTAAGGCAAAAGAGGAGAACAAGAAGGAAGCCAAGCACACAAAACTGTCAACCTGATGATACCACAGCAACATGAAAGGGAGGAGAAATTTCACAGAGTTTTGGTTTAATCTGCAGAGTTCAAATCTTTCATTCCATCGTGCTCGTGTCTTCCTGTCAGCGGAGCAGCCCACAGATAAGCCGCTGCCTTTCAAATTAACGATAATTGAACACAGGTCAGCTGGTGTCCTGTGGATCAAAATGACCCGCTGCAGAGTCGACGCGCTGACTCAGCCAGAACCTCGTTCTGTCTCTCATCAGGTGGCTCAGCTCAGTTCCTGCACCAAATCTAAAGCTCCGGCAGTACGTCTTTAGGCCCTGCTGGATAAGGGCTGTACTGGCACCGAGATCTAAGAGCCTGTACACAATAAAATGTGAAATAATAAACTTCCTCAAAGTATCAGTTCTGTAACTCAGAGCCAGTTTTGCATGTGGTTTAAGGAGGCTTTTGTTTAAAAGAAAAAAATGGCAGATTGTTAGGGACACGTCATAATTGAAAGCACATCAAACATATCTCCGGTTCTTTGTATTTGAACTGTACTCATTTACAGTAACACCTTGGACAACAGAGGGCACCAGCTGTATTTACTCTGACTGAATCGTACAAAGAGAAACACCTCATTCGAGCATCTCAAAGAGGCATTCTGGTCTTCAAGGAGAAAAGATCCGCAGAAAAACAGATGAGAAGAAGGAGTCCCCACTTCACATCGACCTCTTCTAAAACAAATGAGAATTTAAGGCTCTCAACTGCTACTATATCAATTTTAAGGCCACAATCTCTAAGACTGACTGACTTATAGCCATTTTTGAGTATTTTGTGGGATGTAATTAAAGTGTGAATCACCTGTTTAAAGTTAGAGATAAAAATTGTCAAATATCACTTCCAAAGTTTATTACATGAGATTTTACAATCAGCTCTAGATTACCCAGATCTGTAAGAAAAGCCCTGTGGTTTCCACTGGGACCAAAAACATTAACTTCAGTTTTATTCTCATTAAAATTTCTGAAGTTTGCAGCCATCCAAGCTATTACCTCCATGAGACAATCGAACTGAGACCCGATGAGACCTGAACAAGTCTAGTGGAGAGGCTTTGATACCACATTGATCCAGAATGGAGCAGAATACTGTAGTCAACTGTGTCAAAGGCAGCTGTCAGGTCTGAAAGCAAAAGAATAGCTGAGTCTCCTGAATCTGTTACTGATAAAAGATCATTAAAAAGTTTTTAAATATGCAGTTTCTGTGCAGTGAAGGGCTTTAAAACCAGACTGAAACATTTCAAGAATGTTGTGTGGATTTATAAAGGACTGAAGCTGCAAAAATATTATATTTACCAAATATTTTGATATAAAAGGAGGCTTCAGATTGGCTTAACATTTGAGAGGACAGGTTTATTTAACAACTGCATGTTTAAAATAAACTGGGACAACGCCTGAACTGTGACTGTTGTTAAAAACCATTAAAAGGTCAGAACCAACAACCTTTAAAACTTTCTTTAAAATAACAGGATGTGGTCTTCATGTTGGTAACTGATTTCTCTGCTTATTAAAATGCACAGACACTTATTAAAAACTGCAGAACATGTGTTGGTGCGTGCTGACAGATCAGTGATCCGAGGTTTTATATCTTATTGTTAAAAAAACTGCAGGAACTTGAGGGGTGTTCAGAACAAACAATCATGGAGAATCTTTTGATTGCCTCATAAAGACCAACAACATCAAGAATAATTCAATTTAGTTTTAGTATTACCCATTTCTAAAAGGCAAAGGCAGACAATAATGAATAACTTTTAAAACTAATTGAGCTATAGTCATTTTTGTCTTTGCCAAGAATGCTTTTCTATGGAAGCCTTCTTATATTGAGTTGACTCCAAAAGTTAATCTATTGTAAATGTCAACTCAATATTTACTTTCTGAAAGATTCTTTGAAATCTGTTGAGTAATTCACAATATACAGTATTTTGTTATCAGTACAGACAAACACTCTCTCCTAACGGGTGCTAATAAAACTATACTGAAGCTCTTGAAGTCCTTAAAGTCTTTCAGTACAGAAGTATTGGTTTTCATTACATTCTCTTTAATTTCTTCACACAAAGTACATAAAGAGTGTTCTTTTGGATTTATAGTGGAGTGAAGCTTGACTTTTTGACATATCTTCTAGTAACTCAATCTTGCTCCTAAATGCTACTGCAGAAAGAACAGAGTGTTTCTCCTTCTAATTATTTTACCAGTCCCAGTTGCTTACTCTTCCAGTGATTACTCAAAGTTAAGAAAAGCCAACCATCAACTGGGGCATGTTTCACATTTCCTCCTGCTGATGGAAGATTCGCTCAGACCCGGCCTGCTTGGCAATATTACGAGTTAATTGAAACCTTGTTTAGAAATACCAAGGTCAACATTTCCAGACATGTTATCCCAATTAGTCTGCAATGAATCCTTTTAAACAGAGAGTACAGAGTGGCTGACCCAGTGTGCTACTTGAATTCCCACAGGGGCACCAACACTCAGAGCATGGGAATGAAAGAGGGTGACTTGAGGGAGAGACTTCAGAGGAGGAGAAAGGAGGTAAAGAGCTGATATTGTCAACGCTGCTTGTCTTTATTTCTACTAGAAGTTTGTCTCATTAACACAGCAAGTCCAAAAATGTTGGGATGTTGTGTCAAATGTGGGAAAGTACAGAACGCCATGATCTGCAAAATCTAATAAAGCCACATTTTATTCACAAATGAAGATAGTAAACATATCAACTGTTTAAGTGGTATGAATAAGAAACAGCTTGAAGAACGGTTTGCATCTTATTTGTCCTGACGGTGTATAAAAATAAGTTTAGAGAAGCTGAATCTCTCAGAAGTAAGGATGGGCTCACCAGTCTGTTCTGGGCAGCACAGCATGGGCTCAGGAACACTTTTACAAATCTTTATCTATAGACACAGTTCACTAGAAATGCAGGCTAAAGCTCTATCAGGCAAAGAAGACACAATATGTGAACACCATTCAGAAACACTGCCTCTTATCTGGGCCAAAGATCTTTGAATTTGACTGAGGCAAAATGGAAAACTGTTATGTGGTCAGACAAATTTAAATTTGAAAGTCTTTTTAGAAACCATGGATGCAGAGTCTGCCACATTAAAGGGGAGGAACCATTCAACCTGCTATCAGCACAATTCAAAACCTGTCCTCTATGATGGTATGGGGGTGCATTAGTGTCTATGGTACCACATTATTGCAGAAACGTATGTACAAGTTTAACAACATGAACTCCCATCACAATGATGTCATTTTTGGGAAGGACCTTGCATATTTCATCAAGACAATGATAAACAGTTTACTGCATCCATTACAGCAGCATGGCTTCGTAGTAGAAGAGTCCAGGAGCTGAACTGACCTGCGTGCAAATAAGACTCCAAAGACTCAAACAAATGGCCTCCTAGATGTTTCCAGACTTGGTAAAATTAGAGATGTTTCACAGAAGAAAACATGATCATGCTGCCATAATATTCAAAATTAATGTGCATCTTCCTAGTTTAAATACTTGATTGTTTGCATTGTGTTGGTATATTTTTACTATGTTCCAATGTGAATAAATTATGAGATTATAAGATTTGCTTCTGATTGCATTCTGTTTTTTTGTTTGTTTTTTTTTACATTTTACATAATTATCCAACTTTACATCTACAACATTAGCCACCTCAGGCAATTTAATTAAAATGTTGTGTGGTTTATCTAATAGTCATACTCATGGTATTATTTTAGAATTAGCACATTCCACAAGATCTCACTGAATTGCATGAGATAGAGAATAACAAATTTACAAGGTTTAACCAAAACAGCTGAGTTCCATCCATTTTTAACATAAGATGATCTTAGTTTGAAACTCTGGCATTAAAGTCAGCAGGCTATTTGCATTTATTCAAGGAATGTCAGACCTTTAATTAAAACGATGTCACAGATGTAAAATATTCATATAAATTAGGAGCCAAAATCGCTCAAATAATAGCAAAATCATCCCAACAGCTTTCTTTCTTTATGTCTAACTCGCCTGCTTAATCTGAAGGAAAAAAAAACTCAAATAAAAATAAGTGAAACCGTATGTCTTTATATAACTAAGAATGGGAGGCGATGATGTGCCATGGAGATTGTCATATGGAGTTTCAGTCCAGGCATGGGCTTTATCAGTGGATTTCCCTGATTAGAGACGAAGAGAGAAGAAAGAGGTATCATCAAACTCAGCTGGTCAGAATAAAAACCAGCTTCCTCTCCCAACCCTATGTGTCATATGGTGGCACATGTTGTCAAAAAGGTTTTGATTCTGCTCTCCAAAAATTTACAACTGGAGATGTTTCATATTTATTGTGCATGAAGTCATGCTGCATGTATGTCAGATTCCAGTTCTGATATGTGCAATTTACAGCTTAATAATATTCAAAGCGGTAAAACATTAAACACAGAGCACAAAACTTCATGCTGCTTATGTGCTTTTAATTAGTGCTCTGCCTTATTTCCTATAGGGCTCTGACATCATGTTAATTTGTAGTGTATGTTTACTCATTTTCTGATATGCAGGCATGTTACAAAGTACTGAAATGAAAGGCTAGCAGACATATAAACTGTTAACATCCACCTGGAGGACGTTTTAGTGGACAGACACCACTGGTCATGGAGGCCATCAAGCGGGTCTGATTCTGCCGGAGGACTCCTGAAGCAGCAGAATAGCCAGAAGGATTGAAGCTTCTGTGGTTGTGGAATCAAAACCTGGGAAGTGGGAGGAACCATCTAAAAGAACTTTTGGATTGCCTCAAAAAGATTTTGGCAAAACGTTCAGAAACTCAGAAAAGGAAAGTGGGATTGCTTCAGGCTGTGCTCAGCTTGGGTGGGTAACTGTTAATCTGGATCGTAGATGTTGTTGGATAGTGGAACACGATGAAGATTACTTTAACCATGGACACCTTTGTAGAGGGAGAGTTTCAGGTCTCAGGGAAAGATAAATCCATTACTGTTGAAGAGGGCATTGAGGTAATTTAAAAGTTCCTTGGCGACAGGGCACCAGGATATTTGCCCTAAGATGCTGAAGGCAGCCTTCCTGGTTTGCTACAGGTTCTGACTCAAACTTCAAACTCAGGAGGCACAGTGTGGCTTTCATCCTGGTCCTGGAGCAGTGGACCAGATTTTTACCCTTTCAGAGTTGCTAAAGGGGTTGTGGGAGTTTTCCTCTGCCGTCTACATGTGTTTTGTGGATCTGGAGAAAGCTTGCAACTGTGTTCCTCCAGGAATTCTAAGTGGGGTACTGGGAAAGTTTGGGCTGCCAGTGTTGCTGGCACCCCACTCTTCCACAAAACTGCACAACAGTTTCACAACTAGGATTGTTTTATCTGTGTGTGGAGTTGGGGAGGGTAGAGAAGGCCCAGTTATGATGAGCACATTTCTACTGCGCAAACTGAGGTTTTCACTGTCTTCATAAATTCATAGGAATTCAGCAAACATTTTCTTGGACAAATCAGATCGCGTGTCACGGACCGACAGAACATTGCAGCTTTCTCTGATTTGAGCCCTCAACCATTCTAGTTTCCCGGGCATGTGACCCCGTTTCACTCTGGTGACTAAGTAGCACCTTGAATTTAAATGGGCTTCCAAAAATTATTCTGACACAATAATTTCAGCCATAAATTACAAGACAAGTGATACAAGTGATGAATGATTTTAACACAAACGCACATCCTTTTTACTCAGTAAGAATATTCTAACACAAACACAACACAAACTGACAGGAACAAAATTAACAGCAGATGCCTTATAGTGACTTTATGTGTGTTTTCAGGACAGCTAAAACTTTTACTTTCGCAGAGCCTTGTGAAGTCAGGCACATTCCTCCACTGATGAAGCCCACAAGCCTGCTCACATGTTGGAATGAAACAGAGCACAGACACCCTGATGGCTGATTACAGATTTAAAAAAAGGTTTCTGCACGGGAAAGGAGGGGTACAGTCATTTCTTTAAAAATATTAGTTTGATTCTGTTTTGCATTTTCTTTTGATTGCAGCCTGATCCAAGCAAGAGATGTCTGATATCATGCAGTGCATTACTCACAGCTAGATTATGTTGTGAGGGAGTAATAGCAGGACTTACAACACAAACAGCCGCCGTCGAGGAGTTCAGTGATCATGTTGAGCTGAGCTGTGCTGTTGTTTGGAATGGCACGAGATTACCATCTAGATATCAAAATAATTCACCGGCACCCGTTTACTGAAAAACAATCAGATTTTTACAAGATTTCTTTTTTTTGTAAATTAAAAAAAGAGCATGAACTTTCACCCTTTTTCCACATGACTTCATAGTTCATTTAATTAAAAAGTTATGTTGGATTTGAGCTAAAAAAAGCTACACCACTCCAGCTTTACCAAAGGTATATTTCTAAAGTTAAAATTTTTACTGTAACTCCATTTTCTGTTGAGCAAAGCCAGAAGCTTGCGTCACGAGTGAGACACAACATCACGAGGGAGCAGCCTGAACCTCGTAAGGAAGGTGTGAGATCAGAATCTGGGGATTCCAGCAGCAATCGATATCAACGTTTCTCTGAGCGTTAACGTGGAACTACAGTGAAGCAGTTCTGGTGAGCTCCATGCTGTGGTTTCACAGCTTCCAAAAACATGAGCAGACGCTGTCATTACTTTGCCACGTTGAGCGCCGTGGCCTTCCCTTTCACCGCTTTTCCACTCCAAACACACAGATCAGTGTGCAAGGTTAAGAAAGCAGAACCAGTGTGTTTTGGCAGGTGGAGTGTATTCTAAAGGAGCAACAAGTCCGCTATATTTAGTTTTCGATGGCCGAGGTGCAAAGAGAACTGAGGCCTGCACCAAAGGAAGGAGGGACAAAGTGCAGCAGTGATGCAGGCGATACAAACCACATGCTTGGAGCGATGCCACCGCAGAGCCGGGAGAGAATTATTGTAAAAGAGAGTGACAAAGTTACACAAAAGTAAACATTTGTTGTGTAAAGGCTGAGCTGCTCTGACGACTGCAGAGCTGTCATTAATTTTGCCTTCCTAACATTTCAGCACGTGACAATACCAGAGCCGACAATCCCCCTTCCTGCACAAAGTTATACGTTGAGTCAAACGCAGCAAATTTACAGCCGAGCAGGGAAGCAGCAACTGCACCGCACAGGAGAAAAGTTAATCTTGTTTACATTTGATCTGCTATTTCCTCCCCTCTGAAACCTTGACGAGGCAAAGTCATGTAATACTTGTATTAAAAATAAGTGTTGCAGAAATGGGCCTACTGGCAGCGTGCAGTTAAGAAGCTTTTGAGGCCCGGCCAAGAGAACCTGCGGCGAAGAGCAATCGATACGCTCAATAATCCACAACGTCCTCTCACATAACAAAAACCCACATTTAGATCGTGCACAACGAGCCTTCGGCGCGTTCCAGAGAAAACAGAGGAGACCGCTCTTTGTGTCCACATCAATTGGAGCCGGGGTGGTGAAAAGTGTGAAAAGTAACGTTGGCTTACGTGCACCGAGGTGTGTGAGTCTGTGTGAACGGAAGTGTGTATTTTAATATTAGGCAAAGACAATACAATAACAGGATTTATTTCATTTCATCACGCAGAGCAAGTTGGACATTCAGCAGATCCATCAGCTACTTCACAGTGACAGTTTATGATTTTGGTTTAACAAGTATTAGGAACACTTGGTGGTTACATTTTGGTTCAGCTCAGTGCAGATTGAACATAGCAGTTTGTTCTTTTTGCAAATCAGAGCAAGGTTTAGAGTCCCTACAACCTTCCTGTTCTGTACACCTATCAGTTTAACCCCTGCTTTTCTTTTAGGTGTTTTTTTGTTGTTGTTGCTACATTTGTGTTTGACTGGCGTCTTTCTTTCCGTGTAGCTGATAAAGGCCCTACTCGAGGAACATCAGGTTTAAGCCAATCAGCAGCCAATCCTGCAACCAACACGGGCCTTTCGTGTGCTCTGTAATTAACCAGCTGAAATTTCTTAAAGAAAAAGGTGAAAACTTATTCAGAGCGTAACCTCTCGTAGTGGGAAACAAGCACGCTGCTCAAAGTTTCCAGAGGCAGTCGGGGGGAAGAGGAGAAGCATGCCGGCACTGCAGCAGAGTCAAACCTAGTTTCTAACCAGCTGTTCCTAACAATAAATGAAATCTATGGCTGAAAGTACACCTCCCTCTGGTGCCATACACCTTTGATTTTTCCAGAACTGCATTTGCCCAGAATATCAAAAGTCTGTTTTGACTAATCATTAAAAGTAAATGGAAGGTCAGTTACCTCAGCAGCCTTTTAATACAAACTGACACATCCATCTCTAGATATACAGAAAAAATCCTTATGTAGTGAAATCAAATGCAGCCAGTTTCTCACAGTTTATGAGTTTAATAAGAGCTCATATAATGTAAGTGATGACTTATTGTACAAGTAAAAAACCACACAAAGCTGATATCATAATCAACGAATGAAAGGAAATAGGTATAAAATCAAAAGGGAGTAAAAAAAAACACAGCGGATAAGTACGTTCTCCTTACGGAAACTAACTTTCAAACTGAAACCGTGCAATCACCACATTAAAGAGCTCCCATTCTTAAGTCAACCACTGGTATGCCGTTTAGATGCCAGGGCAGTGTTTTCCATTAGATTTCTCTGTTTTTTTTTTTTTCAGTTGATCTGCTAAATTAACTTACAACAGGCCGAACACAAGATGCAGTCTGGAAAGGAGCGTAGCAGCAAATTACATTTATCGAATCGCTCACTGTGACTGTTTACTTTATGTGCTCTAATAAAAAAGCTCCCGCTGAGAGTGTTTCGGTGATTGCAAAGAGACATAAGAGAGGAGTAAACCCTCAGCAGCACAGCCACGCAGACCACATGAAGACGAGCCACATTTAAACTAATCACCTTCATTTGTTTATCACTTCAGCTTATTCATGTGGGCAGTTTTTGGGTTGTTTTTTTTTCCAAAATAGCTCGGCTGATGGGAATGTGATTGCTCATGCTTCACTTTGGCATTCTTAAAAGATAACGAAGCTTATAAAAGCACATATTCTCAGACTATTTATCACAGCAAAATTTATATAAAGACAACCATTAATTACAAAAAACAGGTAATATTCTTTTGAAGGTCTGCCACTGACAAAACGTGACTCTATGCTTTCCACGGGTTTTATGTGGCTGTGATGTGGGTTCAGCTAGAAGGGAGGCAGCGTGTAAGATTATTATGGTCTGTAGAACTGGATTCTCCTCCACCCAACACCTACTGACACTCTGGAAAGATCAAATGAACTACGTAGTTCCTGTACAGAAATTCTTCTCTGGACTTGTAGTCGTTATTTCCAAAACCTTGAAAAGAATGTTGTGATTGGATGTCAGCTACAACCACAACTAATATTTGCTTTATGTATACCTTTTTTCATTAATATTAATATTTTTGAGTTTGTTGTTGTTTTGTTTTCAACCTTATGTTATCACGCTCTTATTTTTCCACGTTTTCTTGTCCTTTGATTTTTTATTTTAGTCTTTGTGCTTAGTTTCCAGTGTCTCCCTGTGTTATCAGCCTGTCCTGCCCTCAGTTAATCATTCTCACCTGTTTCCTATGTTCATTATTATCAGCATTCTCATTTTTATTCACTCCACTCAACCTACTTAAACTCCTGGTTCTCACCTTCTCATCCATGAGTCATGGTGCTAGTTACCTGCAGTCTCGGGGGATTTTGTCTCAGTTTTTGTTACTGACCTGTTACCTCTTTAATTTTGTTAGATCCTCTGGGAGCTCTAATGATCCCATTTGCATACCTATTAAAATGGTTAAAAAAAATTGAGATTTAAGGGTTAAGTTATGTTGATGCCCTGTACTATATGTTGAAATGTCTCTTTAAAAATATCACTAGAGAACATAAAAATGAAAAAAATTAACTCAGGCAGACATTTCAATGGTAGAACTTAAAAGAGTTAAAGTTCAAGTTTGCTCTTTAGCCTTTGTTTTTCCTGTCTACATTCTTAGGTACGTTCAGTAGCACTTTCTGTGACATCACAAGATATTTTGTTAACAGAGAGTTTACTCCAATATTCAATTAAGATTTTAGGCAAAGACTTTGAACAATAAGTAGCACCTGGAGTATGTGTTATAAATAACTCATGGCTACTAACGTTCCAACATTTAGCTACGCATTTTCAAAGTCTACTAAATTATAGTCATTTTGTGTCTAAGTTCAGTTGTCTGAGAAGCTTTTTTGAATTAATATGGCTCCAAAAGACAATCAGTTGTAGAGTTACATCTAATGATTATTAAGTTTTTATTTAGAGCTGCCCAGTGGTTCTTAAAACATTTTGCTAACAGCCTCTGTCAGCCTGCCCCATGGCAGCTGTGGCTACAATGTAGCTTACCACCTGCAGTGTGTGAATGTGTGCTTAAAATGTAAGGTGATCTTGAGTGACTATAAATGTGTCTATAAATGAAATTACTTATTATTATTATGTTGGGAATCTCAGCTGCTAACAAACCAAAGTTTAGGTATACACCTGTGAGTTTTAGGTGTTTTGTGTTTTGAAGGTCAGTTGGCTGCGGTAGTCGTTTGGAATTGTGCTTTCTCCAAACAATAGTCAGTTGTAGATGTACATCCAAAGGTTAATTTCTGCAAGTTTCATTCAAATTTGTCTAGTGGTTCACAAGATATTTCAGTAACAGACAGAAACATGAACACACACAGACATGGACTAAAACATGGTTGCCCAGCTTCGCCTGTCGCCAGCAGGCCATAACACCACAGAACAGTTACCGTAGACGTAATCGTGGGGAATTCCCGTGGTTTATCTGTAACTGTGTCCAGAAAATATACAGCTGCCACTGCTTGGATTTTTTTGGATGGCATTACTTTTTTATGAGGCCGTGGCATTTCAGTAGTGACAGGGAACAAGATCAAACGTGACCGACTGTTGAATAGAGAAAAAAAAACTTTAAATATTCCACTGGAGCCTGGACAAGGACGAAGATGACTCTGTAAAATGTACCATCATTATCCAGTCCTACTCCCCTTCATCACAGCCTTGACGTAGAAACGCCTGATGAACTTCACAGATTTGTTGGCTGCAAATGGAAGAAATCTGACTTCACCTCTTGTTATTCGGAATTATTTCACAGTAACTTGTGTTTGACTTGAAGTTTAAATGATTTTTTGCACTACATATATTTATTCCAGTCATACTAAACTGAAACTCGAACACCTTCCCTATAGCTTCATATTGTTCCCAATGTCTTCATCCAGCTCAGTTCCAGCCAAAACAAGTTCTTCAGGGGCCACAGTCCAGCCTTTTCTGTTGGGCTCTTTAAATCATCAAGTGCTTAGCAGAAATGGCCAAGTGTCCAAAAAAGTACAACAATGTAGCCAGGTAAGTAATTGGAGGGAGCTTATACTCTATGGACCCCAGAACACCTAATTTTCTTTCTATCTAGCTATAACAATTTGCATTTTTTGCTGGTATATATTTCCTCATCTGGGCTCCTGCATGTGCAGGTCAAAGATGAGGGACAGTCACAGAACTGCAGCCCTTGAGCTGGTTTCAATGTCTTCCTCAGGGTGCTGAGGACAGGTGAAAGCTTGCCAGCATTGGCTTAGAAATATTGTGTCGATGACCTCTGATTAAAACTGAGCTCACCACACTTAGATTACAAGGTTTGTCAATTTGTACATGCTTGCTAGATTTTTCCCTCCTATTTTAATCTAATTTGCCAACAGCAGTGTATAACAGCTGCATACATCTCAAGTGTAGCACGGTCAATTGTCCAGAGTCAAAATCTTTGTTGTCATTACTAAGAGTAACAACAAAAATAAAATTAATTAAGCCAAAGTGGAAAAAATGTGCAATGGCACTAGATATTCTTAAGTCGTTTCAAGAATGAGTTTTCTGACTAATCACTCTCCAGGAGCTTAGACTTGTCTGGCCCTCCACTGAGGACCTCAAAGCACTTACTGTGGACAAGAAGAGGAATATCTGTGCAGTAAAAATACGACAGGGTGGGAAAATAAAATGCCTTCGGTAAGACTTGTCCCCTGCTGAGCAGCCTGAGTAGGTTTCTGGTTTGTCCTTTATCCTTAGAATGCCTTCACTGGAAGCACTGGAGTGCATCCTGAACCTTTATTTGAAAAAAAAAATGCTTGTGAGGGGCTGTAAAAGTTTTGAGAGAGTTGTCAGCTTCACAACAGTCTTTGGAGCAAACAAAAACTGCATGGAAAGAAAAACCTCTAAATTCTTTGTGGTTCTAATGCTTTTGTTTTGCATCACAAAGGTTCATTTGACTGCAGCAAAAACCACCGTGGGTATAAATGATTCTCTTATTCCATATTCTCCAAGGGAGGCCTGATTTTATTATGTTGACTTTTAGAGAGTGGAAGGCCCAGTGGAATCAAAGCTCACCGTCAAATGTTCATCCAGGCCACCATCAGCCAGTTTCGCATGACCTTTCCTCGCACAGTGTATATTTCCAGCTTTCATCTCTCGGTGGATTTTCCTCATAAAAAGCAGATAGCACAAGCTCTTCAAGGTTGGTTTGAAAATGCAGACTATGTCATCCTCACCCAACTGTGCAGCAAAAACACACACAGGATCGCTTTTTCCAGTGATTAAGATGATCCTCGTGGAATAAAATGCAGTTGGTGTGAACTGATTCATTTTGCAGTTATGGAGCAAAAGGTGCCGATACTAACCTCGATTTAAAAGCTTTAAAACATGCAGATTCATGCTTGAAAACAACAAAATTTGCACTATTAGATCCAAAGTGTTCAAACCTGCCCTTCTTTTCTTTAGAATGTAACAAAGTTTGATTTATTTTCTCAGCCCACTGCTCAGCATCTCCGGCATGTAAGCCTTCATCCCATTCAGAGCCACCCAGTTCTGCAGTAAGTCAGCCCTTTTACAAACCAGCCAATTGATCAGAGACCAAGCCAACCAGTCCAACAGTGGCAAACAGGTGTGAGAAGGTTTATGAATTCAACTCCCCCCCGGCTGACGGCTGGCAGCTGAGGACATGAGTCACTCACACTAGAGTGGCAGTGGCACAGAGCGAGACGGGCAGAGATGCATAAGAAGGGGGAAATTCCTATTAAAGGATGGCCAAGGACCTGGGCTCAGTCAGCCGGCAGAATGTGCACTTCATTAGTGGGAAAGTGCGGGAGAGAACCGGGCCAGGCCAAGTTCCTTGAGGCTCGGCAAAAGCTCATAAAAGTGCAAGCCAAGGAATCATTCTGATACATTAGAACCAAGAAATGGAGCAAGGCAGCAGGACAACACAGGTCTCATCAACATGAACAAAGAGGCATTAAATTGGGCTGCGTTATTCCAAGCTTTAAATTTGTCATACGTGACATCATTCATCAGAATCAACAGAAAGACGTGGCCCGGTTTTCAGAGATGTGTACCAGGAGCAACTTTTTTTTTTACTTTGCTTGCAGAGAAATCCTGATCAGACCGATCTACAAGTTCATCTCAGCTGTATCTACAAATCTAGATAGAGTTAGTTGTGGCTTTGCAGCTCATCCAGCAGGTTTCTTAGCTTGACTTACATTTTTACAATTCACTTTAGGACCCACGACTGTAGGGTAGCTTAGCCCCAGCAGCCACCCAGCTGTCTGACCCAGGAGAGCTCACATAAAACAACCATTTTTCATTGCCTTTTCGCATATGGCTACACTTACACTCCACACTGGTGCTCTGACTTATGTTAGGAGAGTTTCTGATGCAATACCACTAAGACCTGTAGCACGAGGGAGAATCATAAAGAGGAAGAGAAATGCAGCAGGGATATGAAGCGGGAACTGAATATTTATGGAAATCCAAAAGTCCTTTACTGAAAAGTGTTTGCAAAAGGTGATTTTTAAAGGTTAGATGGAGAAATTGTATTCTACATCCCAGGAAAGACAAAGCACTATGATTTGCACTGAGAGGTCCAGAGGGATCAATAACGGTCTGTGTTTTGTCGCTGTTCAGGTCTTGTTCACAAAAAAAGACAGGATGCCTAAATGTTTATAGGCAGGATCTCCCTTTTCACCAGAAAGGTTGGGCTTGAGCTTACAGCACCTGGACAGTTACAGATCCCCACAGTCTCCTCAAATTCTTGGACACACCATCCTCCACGGGAGCTTTCCCCCTCCTCTCCGACCAGAATCCTCCTCTTCCACGTCTCTCCGTGCACTTAGTCTGTGTTTATTCTCTTAAATAGTAACAAAAGGATGAGGCCTTTGAGAACGGTATCTTTTTACAATGTGATGACATCACTTGTAAAAAGTAGCAGGATAAACACACAGAACTTGGGCTCCTGGTCTTCAAGGTTTTTATTTCCCTGCCTGTCTCTGCCAGAGGGGCTCCATGTAGCCCCTAGTGACTCCCGTACCGCTGTCTGACTCCTGATTGGGGTCAGGAACATTGTTCACATTGGTCTCACAGTCCAATGAAATCAACCCAGTGGACACGCTAGCAGAGTCCTGTTAATTCAGTCAGTGAGGAGATGGAAATATATATTTTTCTTTTGTCCTGTGACAGAAAGGATTTCGACACATGTCCTTTTGGTAACGGATGTACTGAAAATGTAAGAAATAGATTCACTCTGAATTAAAAGACAATAGTGGCCTGCATGAACTGCAAAAACAAGGATGAACAAAATATTTTTAATAAAATTTTAAAGTGAGATTTTATGGTGTTATATATAAAGAGCTACCTGCTGTAGACAGCAGTCAAAGCATTTTTTTGTCTTAAATTTAAGACAAAAGTTTTCTTGTGTAGTGAGAGTGGGACCATACCAGAATAGATTTTGGTGACCCAAACTGTCTACAATCTTGAAACTATACAACAGTTCATATGAACACTGCTTTATAAAACTTTACACCTCTATCAGTTTTCTTGGTGACAGTTAGTTACATAAACGTTTGTTGTGATTTACATTGAAGACCAAGTTGTTTGTGGTAAATGCTTTATGTGATACATCCTGCAAAACAAAATGCTTATCAGATTTCATTCTGCAAAATGCATTTTACACACAACATTATTGTAACAAACTACAGACCAAATGGCTGTTTAGTATAAATAACCGTGAACGTCTCTGTAAATAATATCATGAAGGAAAGTGAGGGGCCAAGAAGAAAGCAGGGTCAGGGTTTGTAACAAAACTAAAGTAAAAAGAAAAAAAACTGGCAAGATGAATAACTAGAAACAGATGATCTGACAAAGACTGATAAAAAACAAAGAGTAGATAAACTGCAAGAACAGGTCAGTCAACAAGTGTGATGACACGGAGGACACGCTGCTTGCTGAAGACAGGCACTATAAAGACCAGATAGTGGCAAAGATGGTACAAAAACATAACAGAATAACCAAATCACTAAAATGCATAATATTTAAGAATATCTTAGCTGAGTATTTTCAAAACAATTAGCAAAAGATTAAGAATAATCACACAATTTGATTTGATAGATAAATAACTGTCCAATGCAAAATTGGCTTTGGTGTTAAAGCTTACAAAATAATTTTTACATGAATCACTTTAAATAGTTTGGAGTTGATTGAAAATTTAAGTATCTTAATGATTCAAGATGTTGAACTCCGACTTGCTTGAGACAGAAACTGAGAGTAGTTCAGGATGATTTGTTTACAAGTGATTTGTGGTTATAGATGTTGAACAAGAACATCAGACTTCTGAGATGGGTCAGTTTCAGTTTTTCACAAATGAGATTGTGTTGAGTGTCTCTTACTTGATTTGTCGATTGTTACTGAATGAGAGAAGAGAACCGTCTGTATGGGACTCCTGAGTAGGTGAAAAGGGAAGAGGGTGGATCAGTGGAGAGTGGACAGGCAGGTAGGCCTGTTGATGCTCTCAATAACTCACACACTACTGCTGAGGTGTGACCTGGTCACATGACACATTCTCACTGCCTACTCGTCATATATTGATGCTTGGTCAGGTTCCCTCAGACTCACGTTAACACACTGGGTGCCCCCTTTTCCTCATTAAGTGACGCACACACGTGGTGTCATTGAATATTATAGAGCTTCCTAAATGTTAGAAACTGACGACATAGGAACATGTGTTCCAACATCATCGGTTCTTGTGTTGTTTTGTTTCATACACGAAAGAGGAAACAGTGGAGGTTCGACACGCTGACACGGTTCAGACGAAAGATGTTTCTGGCGACACAGAGAGAATGTGAATCCATGGAGAGAAGAGACGACGATTTACCTGACACGTCGGAACCACAACTAAATGTCTTTAGTAAAACCATCGTTTCTGTTCTCCAGAAAACTAATCACAGCAAAGACTGGAGTGGTTTTTGGGCAAGACATAAGGAAAAAAGAAGTCCTCGCTCATTTTCGAAAACAGTGCGAGTCTGAGAACGAGGGGCAGAACAAGATTTCTGAAGTTACTGTAAAACGAGACTTAGTCTCGCTCATGGGGAGCTATCCCTTCATGAGTGACTAATAAAAGCATCTCATCTCAAAACCTGTAACTGAAAGAAAGTTAATTGTTCGCTCTCCTGTTACAAATCAGTAGGCAGACAGATATCC
>JAVKLF010000042.1:21594181-21609529 GCA_034783495.1 Millerichthys robustus
CCTCAGCTTTGACGGTTAGAAACAATTTAGTTTGTTAGCCATTTCTTCCATCCATCCATCCATCCATCCATCCATCCATCCATCCATCCATCCATCCATCCATCCATCCTTGTTTTCACCATCCATTGTTGTGTTGTAAATTATACAAAATAACATTTGTGCATTTTTTTAAGGTGATGATACCCACACACATTGAGGCGGTACTCTGCTCAAAGCAAACACAACAAGTGCAGGGGTAGAATGAGGCCAGGCTGGGCCTTACTATCCTAAAAGTCCAATAGAGGCCTTCCAAATCAGTTGCCAGCAGAGCTTCCTTGAGAAGTTGCCAGTTTAGTTTTAGTTCATCTGTATTTAATCAGCTTTACACTGGAGTTTACCATTAGAAAGTTTGTTTGGAGAGGAAACCCAAACCTTCAGAAAGCACAGGTAAAACATGGAAACTCCAGGTGGATGTATGGAGTTAGAAATTGTACTTCTGCAGTCATTTAACTACGTTAAGCACTGTTTTCTGCCAGGTTATACATGTTCCACTTTTACCTGACTTACCTTTTCTACATCCTTGTGTCACTGTATAGGAGCTGAAGCTGCCCTTCACATTCATGAGTGGTCATATTCATGAGCTACGAATCCATGTACCCTGGACCAAGCTGGGCTCAGAGCCTGTTGTAATCACCATCAACACAATGGAGTGCATCCTTAAGCTAAGAGATGGATCCCAGGTTAGTTCTTTACTGATTCATACAAAAATGCTGTTTCTGATTCTGCTGTTGAGCCAAAAGACTGCTTACCAGATTAATGAGAAAGTATTGTTTTTATGTCACAGTTAAATATTCTCATTTTATTTTTGTATGTATTTTCACACAGGTTTTGCTGTTGTTTTTAAAAGGCATTTTCAAAATTTTGAATTCAGCTAGTTTTATAATTTGTTGTTACTGTAACAAAGACAAGACTTGAGTTTGTTTTGCTTTGTAAAGAATATAATTGAGGTTGTTGTAAAATCTCTATTCACATCTTTTAAAACAGGTCATTTCCCAGGAAAAAAAGTAGCAAAAGTAATTCCATTATTTAAAGATGGTGACAAACATTTATTTACCAGTTATAGACTTATACCTTTATTGTCTGATTTCAAAAATACTAGTGAAGAATACATGTTCTGATTGAAAGTCAGAATCATACGCAGAGAACCAGTTCTATAGTCTTTAAAATCTTTATTTCATCTAAATATCCATTTCTCCCAGAGTTGTGTTGTTGTTGTGGCTTCAGGGAACTCTAAACAAAAACTCTCTGAATGTCCTGTACCGGTACTCTACACAAACTCATAGAAAATCTTTGTCCCATCCCAGAGCAGGTCTCTTTAACGTCAGCATTACAATGACGACACCTTAAACGGAGAAATACATTCTGTTAAAGTAACATTTCCACAATAACTAGATCAAAACATGTCCATCTGAAACTCAGTTAAAATGTTCAACACTAGAACTACATAATGATGATTTTATTGAATAATGTAATAGCCAGTAGGGCTTTTGACCAACTAGGTCCACATCCATGGCTCTTATGGAGCTTGCTAAGGAAAATATCACAAGAACAGACAAAAAAATATATACAGAGTTTTTTTATGGACCTTAGAAAAGCCTTGGGTGCTATAGACCCTAATATACTTCTTAAAAAGTTGGACAGACTTTGGATTAGAGGTGTAGCTTTGACAACAGAAAACATTTTGTTCATACGAGTCACCGTACATCCAGCCTTTGCAATATTTGAGGTGCCCCACATGGGTTCGTTTTGGGACCCAAATTGTTTAATTTATACACTAATGACATCATTAGTGTCTGAAAAATTTTAATTCATTATTTTTTGCAGATGATACAATTTTGTGTTCAAGTGATAATCAGCAGCAGCTGTATGGTTAATAATGAACTGCATTATTTGAGGCATTGATATGAGACAAATAGATTCTCACTTAATTTGGGGAAAACAAAATAGATATTTTTATGAAATCGTAAATCTGAGTTAGATGCTCACTTGGAAATAGGCAATGTAAAAATAGGAAGCAAACTTGAAAGTACGTTTTTGGGCGTCATTGTTGACCATAAATTGTGTTGGAAACCGTAGATTAAATATTTGTGTTCTAAGATGGCTAGATAAACTGGAAGTTTGAATAAAACAAGATAATCTTGGATTAAAAGAAACATTACATATTTTGTACTGTGCACTGACATATCCATATTTGTCTTACTATGTTGAAGTTTGGGGAAACATGTAAAACAAACTTACAACGGATCTGCACTTTGTAAAAAAGGGTAATAAGAATAAGTAATGACGCAGCATATCTTGACCACACCAAACCTCTGTTTGTAAAATCACATCTTAAAGTTCGAGGATTTAATAAAACTCAACAGCTCAACTAATGTTTAAAGTTGCTATTAAAGTAATGTCTGCCGATATACAAAAGTTGTTTACAACCAGTTAAGATTTAAGGGGAAACTAAATTTCAAACAGCAATGTGTAAAAACTACTCTTAAAAGCAAATGCATTTCTGTATGTGGGGTGGAGTAATCTAGATTCAGATAGACACTGCAATAATTCAACAAAATTTAAATATAAATATAAACAGTTGTTAAGTATATGTTAGAATACATAGACTTTGGGCATAGGTACTTGTATTTTAGGTATTCAAAACTGTAAATGTATCACTTTGAATAGGAGCATCTATAGGTTGTAAGAAGGGACAGGACTTGTTATGGTAATTGCTTCATCTTGCCCCTTCTCCAGCAGTCTTCTTTTTTATTATAAATACAGATGTTATGTTTGAGATAAATAAATAAACAAACAAACAAACAAATATTCCTGATTACAGTAATGACCAGAAAATTGTGAATATGATATATTTTTGGGAATTCTCTGAATACTAAAAAAGGTAATGAGTTGTATGTAGTTCAGTTACAAATATGTATCTATTTATATACAATATACTATGTAATACATGTGTTTTAGAAGTTGGTCAGAACATGTTTTTTTCCAAACTTATCTTTGTGTATGACAAAGGTAGCTACCGGTACATAGCTACAATTTGCATATTTAAACTCTGATTGCCACCCATGCAGTCTGCAAAATTTGAAAGTGTAATTCTGAGCTAGACCTTATATGGGAAGGCTGAAGTTTCAAGGCCAGATGTCCCAGAAGAAACACATTTCAAGGGAAGTCAATTACAGCTAATTATATAGACTGCAGCAGAAAGATTTGGAACATATGAGCTTGAGCTGCCCAGAGCTAATGGTAAATATCATACCATCCAGGTGGCTACTGCTCGTGGGATCGGGTTTCTAGTCGAGTGGAAATTTTAAACTTGTTTTTTGTGCTTCGTACACAGCTTAAGGTCATATACTACTAGTACCAGCACTGGTGTAGTCTCAAAACAACTATTTGTTACAGATGTTTTCTAAAAGGCTTCTAGTGAAGAGAACATTTTTTGGGAATTGCAAATGACATTTGAACAAATTATTCAGTGGTATGTACACCCAGGAGACATAATTTGGAGTAAAGCCAGACTTACAGGAGAAGTCTAACATGTGGTATTTAAACAAATCACCACACTTCTCTCCAATATGGGAGGCAGAAGGCTGACTATTGTGGTCTAAAGTCAAGAAAATATGGCCTGTTTGTCCATTTTTCTCATAGGTGTGAATCTCTAACTAATAATAATCATAATGATAATGTTTACAAACCTTTAGTCTGATAGACGGTTCCTGCAGTTAACTACTGTGTTAGTATACGTCAAATTTTAATCATGGTCTGACTGGACAAAAGTAATCTGGCATAGTTTCATGCAACAGATGGGCCATGAATTTTCACCTGGAACCTCATGTAATAATGGCCTGAAGGGCTTTCACAAAACAACAGAAAACTGATTTGTGTATGGAAAATTTTACCTTTTATTTAGTAGATCACAAATGTTTCTTTCGTCCAGCAAAGACAGGAACCTTGTGGTAGGCCTTACACGGCCCAAGTGTGGAAATGATAAATGATATCATTAATATGGTTTGTTTTCATAATTGCAGTTAAAGCCTGAGCGCTGGCCTGTAAAAACATCCGCACATCTTTTGAAGTTCATTAAGAGCTGCATAATTTGACCGGAATTATTTGGACATTTTTGTAACGTTCATGTTTCCCTTGAGAGGAACTGACTAGTATTAAGGATATGCAGATTGCCCAAAAGGGTCCATCTGTAAAGCTCCAAGAGCAGCTCACAATTATAGTTTCCAGCAAATGTGGAAATGTAGGTGTTTTAGCAGCAGTTGTAGATTACAGCTCCTGCTGACAAAGTAATTGCTTAAAATGGGCTTTAATAAGTATTTTAGTTCAAAAGGTATGCTAATGGAAAAAGGGTTGTACACTTTTAAATCTTTAGTTTTAACAACTGGAGGTAATTTGTATACACACACATCTCTTTTTTATAATATAGTTTCTTTTCTGCCTTAGTTCACTTGTTTGTATCTGTGGATGATTATACTTATTTGTTTTAAGATAAAAAAAAAATCTCTTAAACAGTTGTTTTTTATGTACAAGTTGAATTATTGGTATGCTCTATTATATAGAGATTGATTGTGGGAATAAATTTAGCTGTTATCACTTTATCTCTTTTTGCAGCAATGCAAGGTATAAGATGGCTCGTGAAAATGTTCTGAAAGAGATTATTAGAAAAGCAAAAATCTTTAGGCATCTGTTATGATGTTATGTTATGATAGAACATCTGAAGACAAATATAATTTGATCAAACAGGCTTGTTTTGGTTTTCAATCTTGAAATTTGTTTGCCAAAAACACTTGAGGTGGTGGACTACTAGAAAAACAACGAGGGGGTTAATGAGTGGCACAGGGCAGGGAGATGTCAAATTTATGTGCAGAAGTAAGTGGGTGTTTGGCATTAAAATGCATACATATAATGAAGTCTGAAAACTTTGTGTTCAGACTTGTTTAAGTCCTGTAGTTCTACTTTCTGCCTGTGGATTAGAGGCGGTGAATGTGGTGGATTGAAGCTAGTCTGTGGCAAGTTGCAGAGCCGTTAGTGTGGGATAATTTCTTATCTGCAAGGAGTTGGATGAACTGCTTCTGCTGTTCAGTTTATGTATTTGTATTTTGCTGTAGTTGTAACAGAAATGTAAAATGACTCTTCAAAGAAAAACAGTTCTTGATGTAATTTAGCCAATTGTGAATTTGGTGAAACTGCTAATTTGATGAAGGTAGTGGAGATGAGGTGTGATTGTCACAGGAAGAAAGGAACTTACTGGACAGAGGTTACAGTTAAAAGACTCTTATGTTTGGTCAACTTTTATGTGGTGTACCTTTTTAGAAACCAGGAGTGTTTCACTTTAAGTAAAAGTAGAAGGAAAAAGCAGTTTTCATTTATCAGCTACACATAATACACACAAGTGGGAAATTAAATTATAGCCTCAGACCTTTTCATTTATAGTTCTACATTAATTATGCTCTTTGCGCAGGATTATATTCTCTGCTATTCTGCTCTTTGTAAAGTAACATTGAGAGCCTGACAAAGGGTTGAGTCTGGATTACTAGCCTGCTATGCTGTGTATCACTTTCTCACATGCTAACAAACATGCTTTTATGGAAATGATTTAAAATGCCATTACCTTGCAAACAGAGAAAGGTGTTGCTGATATACAAGCCATGATTGATTGTTATTGACTAGATATGCAGGTGGGATAACTTTCTTATTGTAGGACTGTAAGGCACTAGTTGTTTTGTCACTTCTCACAACATGTAGTGTCAGTCAGGATTTTGTTCAGTTCTCTTTAAGATCACAGGCATGAATATAAGCAGGAGGAGGATACCACATGGACTTCATTTAACTTCTGTTTACCAGAAGTGTTTATATCTGTTTTATGTGCAGGTGTGTTTGTGTGGGTATGGAACTATTTGTATGTCACATATTTGATTAGAGCTACCAACAAAGATAATTTGTATCTTCCACAACTACAGTTTGCATCTTGGTGAAAACCCTCCACAGGCTTTATGAACTATTCATATTCAGCACAGTGACCAGTAATACACATAAATATAGCAATTACCTATAAATAAGAATAGCATCAATCTTGGAATCAACATTAAGCTACAAATGTGGCTGCCTAAATATACTAGAACTTGTCGTTAACACACAAATTCTGGAAAGCAGTAGACAACATGCTCTGATATGCTCAGGTCTCCTCCAGCCAACTAAAGGCCACCACATGCTCCATCCGAACTGCCAAAATCGTCTCATTGTCGCAGCTGCAAGACAAAAATTGTCATTTTGTTCACAGCTTCGAGTCTTCCACCCGCTCTTCTTCCAACCTGCCGTGAAAAGTCTTCACCTCCCTCCTCACACGAAATTACTGAGTAATTGGTCAGAAGTTTGTGGGCATGTTTGTTTTATGCCTGAAGCACTAAGATGCTGCATTTTGCTTCTAGTACTTGCTTTCAGAATCTGACTGTTGTACCTGGAAGCAGACATTTGTAAAGATAGTCAAATGGCTAAGAACTCACAGATGAAGTTAGAACAGACATTGTGCACGGAGGAATCCGTATGCAGAAAAGTGTGGCGCTTTAAGCGGGACAGATTTGTGCACAAAACAATTGTGCATATCTGACCTCCTCATGCCTTTGTTTGTTTTCTTGTGCCTACCTTGAGCTGTGTGTAAGTTCTGTTTGTTTTATTGTTGTTTATAAATTAAGTTTGGTTAAGTCTGAATTCAGGGTCTAACCCTAACTTTGATCTGCTGCATCCTTACACCCCCACTTACTTTCTCAGATCAGCTTAAATTAACAATTTTGTTTCTTAAAACAAAATAAAAAGATAATGTGCTTTAAAAAACAGAGTGAACTTCCTCTGCTTTTGTTTAGTGGTTTAAAAGCCTGATTTAAATTGACCCTAACTGTACTAAGTAATGTCATTTTTAATGGAGGAGAGGAGATAATTTAATTGGGAAGAAAGTTAAAGTTTATACTTGCTCTATTTTTATGAATGTGGTGTTCATGAGTGACCACATTTTTTTAAAAGCTCTACAAATTGCAAAATGAGAAGAAAAATGACTGCTGCTCCTACTTCATTTGTTTTGGAAACTAGTTGGCAAACAAAATTCCTGCTGCATTCAGCCTACATACTTTAACTTCCTACAAAGGTTTTGTAGCACTGATGGAAAGTCCTCTTCCATTTCATTTCTTTGATTTATTGTATCTTTTTTCTTTCAGAACAGTGATATTTTCCAAGCAAACTAAAGTGTGTGCCTTCCAGCTGCACCTCATATGTGCAATTAAGTTGTCAGAGTAGCCTCAGCCACTTCTTTCATTGTACTTGGAGGATGGTGCTTACATTGTTCAAAGGGTGCTTATGTCTTGTGTAGAGGGCTTAGAATTGTGCATGACATAATGGGAAAAGCTTGAGAAAATTACAGTTCTGTCTTCCTGAATAAAGGTCTGTTTATGTACATGTTAAAATCAAATCCTGACAATTATTTGTCAGCGCCTCTTTAAAACTGCTTAAAAATATCCAATGTACCTTAGAAAGATTTCATATATATGTAAATGTATATAGAATTTTACTTTAGAAAAAATACGGGGGAATGGGAATTATTTGAATGAAAAATTTTAATATGGCAATTCTTACTGTGTCCATATAAAGCTTTGATTTTCCACACACTTGTGTATGTTGAGTCCGTCTGGAGTGTTTAATTGTAGCCAGCACATTGCAGTTATTAGTAATACCGGGTAGCTGTGCTAGTGAAAGCCACATGCCTCACACGCTCAGCCTTGGCTTGTGGTTAGATGTTGGACACATCTGAAGGACCATTGCCTCTCAGATCTAAATCAGAAAAATAATGTAACCCTGCTCTCTGATTTTTTTATTTCTTTTATCTCCTCTCTTTTGTCATTTTTTTCTTCACTTTGTCTGTTTTTCCATTCTTTTCTTCTGTCCTGTTCTTTGTGCTTTTAATCTACTTTGGCTTTTCACATACTTTTTCTATAAAGAAAATCATTTAACTTTCTTTATTTTAATATTGTATTCAGACATACCCATGCTCATTGATATAATCTGCATATTTGCATGACAGAGTCCTGTTTTTGTCTTTACTCAGTACTGCCCTAAGCTTCAGCACGTTACAGTCTTCTGTAGTTCTAACCTTTTCTGCTTTGTTCTGTCTAATGGATGATATGAACTCTATATTTTTGAGCTATACTGAGAATATTTATTCCTTCTCAAACTGTTTGCCCATAAAAAAGGAAAACTTAATCATTTTTAATCATCAAATTAAAATAAAGTGTTTTTTCTGTCACATACTTAAAGACCTGTACTAAAACTGTTGTGTG
Organism: Millerichthys robustus; assembly: GCA_034783495.1. Classification (NCBI taxonomy): domain Eukaryota; kingdom Metazoa; phylum Chordata; class Actinopteri; order Cyprinodontiformes; family Rivulidae; genus Millerichthys; species Millerichthys robustus. The sequence continues at coordinate 21,602,545 of JAVKLF010000042.1, forward strand.
TTATTTGTGGATAATAAAAGAAACAGCTGCACAAGTTATTCTAGTGAAAAACTAACTGAAGTTAAAAGCTTTTGAAGCTCCTGGTGGATCTGCTCTGGAACTGGGGATCCTATTTGTCTCCGTTATTTGGGGCATGTTGGAGTTTGATAATAAACACAACCAGTTTGACTCGGGAACTGAAGGTATTCTTGGCTGAGACGTGCATCAGATCATCAGTGTTGTGATTTCTCCAGCTTTGAGTCAACATTCTTCTGTAATTCTCGTGTCCCACTCTCCTCCCACTGTATTCCCCCGCTCTCCACCAATTAAAGGAACATGCTACATTTTTAACTTGGTAGATTAACCAAGTGCCTTAATTCAAAAGTTTGTGAAGATTATTTTAGTTCAACCTCTGTAATGGCAGACACTTTTCTGAATATCTGTTGTTTTTGCTAATTCATAGAAATAAGAAAACGTCAATAAAGACTTTGTTTTCAGAAGAATGAAGTGTTACACTTTGTATTAAGGACTTTACATTTTCCAACTCATTTATGGATTTGCTGTACAGCAGGGGTCTCAAACTCCAGCCCTCAAAGACTGGAGTTTGAGACCCCTGCTGTACAAGGTCAATTCCACTGTGTTGTCAGAAAATTAATTTTTCTTTTCTCTATTTATACTCTAAGTATTACCATGCTATAAACAAAAAACAGAAATAATCAGTCATTCTGGGGTTTTAACTAAGACATTTATCAAATGTGTAGTTTCTTAAACATCTCTATAAAAATGAACAAACTCATAAGTTAAAGCAAGCTTAAGGTAAGAGTTAGAAAGTGGAAAAATAAGATTTTCTTTTCTGTCATAGTTTCATTTCTATAGGCACCAAAATGAAATAAAATAAAACATTTGCACATTTATTAGAGACATCTGTTGACAGCAGAGGTCTGCAGAAAACTAAACACTATTTATTTGCTTTTATAAAAAAACAAACAAACAAACAAAAAAAAACTTGCATGTTGACATTTTTACTCTAGCAAATAAGAATCACACTGTTGGGTGCACGAATGCCTTGTGATCCCAAGTGTGTGATGTCATTAGTAGAAGTTTGAGAGTGTTGGTGAATTTGAAGTCACAGCGCTGTACTCTCATTCATTCATGTCATTTTGGCAACCTAAAGTTACTGCTGATGCACATTTTACAAGTGTCTCTCATTTGTTGTATTTGCGCGCATTTTGATAGATTTACCTTGAACTTTACAGCAAGAAATTTGTTGACTCACCAGCCCCACAGCAGTTTCTTCCAAAACTGTCAGAAAATTGTCTCCACAGTCTAATTATTGTGATTTCAAACAATTTCAGAAACCCATTTCCAAAAACACATTTTTTAGGGAAAAAAGAAACGCCCAAGATTGTTTTAAAGAATGTGGTAAGAATTTGTATTTTGTGCATCTGGTCAGCTCATGGAATAGAAAAATTGAAGGTCCTTTTGTTGATGTTTTGATCCTTGTAAAGAGAAAATGCTGTACCAGCACAGACCAGCTCTGAATTTAAGAAGGAAGTTTTGCTGTTTCATAGCTTCTTGTTTGATGCTTATGGAGTTACAAGGTTAAGTTGTAAGCTTCTTTTTCAGTTGATGTTATTGGATAGTCATCAATACAAAAACAGGCAGGATTAAAGGATAGCAATATGGAAAAACAGAGAAATGATAAAAAGAGATGGAAGGTTTCTGCCCAGCTTTGAAAGTGTGCAGCCTACTCTACCAAAGCATGTGTAGCTTCTAATTGTGGAAGCAGTTCTTTATTTTTATGTATTTAAATAGAACATTTTGTGTTTAAAAAAACCCCCACTTTAAACAGGATTAACCTTACAATTGTTGTCTTTAGTTGAACTGAAATGACCGTAGTATGTGTGTATTTCTTTTACCACATTCACATTTGAGGATTGTTGTCTTTAACTTCTGTAATACACCGAACATAAATTGAGAATTTTCTCAGATTGCTAATTTAGTCACTGGAGAAGAGGAGGAAAAGAAGAGGCAACATTTTTGTAATGATTTGTTTTCATTGAGCTAATCACTCAGACTGGCACACATTGTCATGTTCATCTTGGCTGATTCCAGTCTGTAATCCCTCCAATCTGTCATGGATCCCAGCTGCTCAACTTGGAGTTTTAGAGTATGGCTCTTTATATTTAGACTGCCTGTGAGAATGTCTTCATTTATTTGTGCGTAATGTTGTATCTCTTCACCTATAGTCTTCCCCTGTGTATTTTAAAAATAAATTTCATAACACTCTTGTTGTTTTAGAAACTATTACTCTTGTGTTTTGAATTTGATGTTGTGAAGTTTAGTTTTTAGCACTGTAGCTCTATGTTGGTTTTCTGTTTGTTACAAGAGAAGTGACGGTGTAATCTCTTCTTTTAATTATAAAGTTAGTTTAATTAAAAACACGTTAAGCTCAGCCAGGGAGGGAACAGGAGGGAAATTCTATAAAGGTTGTCATAAATAAATCAAACCGCTTAAGTTTAAGTGCAAAAGAGTTGCTGGAATAGTATTTGACATTATTGGAATGTTAAGCAAATATGGTGCCGGGTACCAACCAATCAAAGAGACTACAGTGATCTATTTTCATATGCTTTAGACCAGCTGATCAAGTAAAAAGCTGTAGAATAGACAAATTGATAAAGTCGGGGCAAGACGGGGGTCAGGACTCGTGCTTGTCAGACCCAGTACGTGTCCATGGGTCTGTTTTTTTTATGTGCAAATGAGTAATTTAGAGTAGGGGGTCTGTCTGAGATAAGAAGCTATTTGGTTTCCTTCATTTATTTTCTCACTCTAAGTGTTCGCCTGTCCCTCCCTGGCCTCCAGTCTGCAGACCTGCTTTGATGTCAGCATGAGTTTGCCAGCAACCTGCAGAGGAAAAACAACAATAACAAAGAGTGTTTATCTAGCAGTGGTCTACATGCTTCTAATCTGTTAAATCTTTGTGAAATGGAACAGTTTTTTCATTGTTTTGATTTCACAAATCAGGTAGTTGCAGACAAAAATCACAGCTGGCCACTAATCCCTGCCAGCCTTTAAAAAAAAAATCCTACACTGGATTTGCAGAAAAGTTTGTCAATGTAAATGCAGAAAAAAACTTTGCTTATCCTAACTTAGGACAAATCACCATCACCTTTTAGCAATTAAAACATCATGTCTTGTTGAAGATGATGCAAAAACTTTAAATGATAATAAATTGCAGTGAGACTGTCAGCTCTCCCTAACACGCCCAACATTCAGTAATGTGCAGTTTTTACTATTGGCTAAAGGCTAAAATAACTGGAAGTTAAACTTGTAAATGGGGAAATTTCATCAAGTGGTTCTGAAATGCACCTTTAAAATAGGCATTCAAATAAATTATTAATTAAACCTCTTAAAAATGTCTATTTTCACCTTGGCAACAATTTACTCATAAATAAGTTTTATTTATGTCTAATTTAACGGATACGACAGTTACAGTTTTGGAGTTTTGTTAATTCAAGAAAAACCGTCTGTAGTGATACAGTTCCTAACTGCTGAATGTGATAGAAGGGTTCAGCTGAGGTGTTAAGCTGTTTAGGTGAATTGTCCCTCCAGACGGGCTTAACACACTGCCTGCTGGTCTCTGACTGAGTTAGATGTCTTCAGGGGACAGAGGTCATGTATAGGCTTCCTGTACCAGACCGGCCTCCACTGGTACCCACTTGCCCTCTGAATAGGGGGTCTCTTATACACGTCACTCACACTTTGAGGGCTTGATTAATTTTTCTGTTTTGCTCATAGCCTCATAGTCTACAAGGGTTTGTATCTACTGATGGTCCCTCAAGTCCTTCTGGCCATGCTGTCTCACTCCCTGCAATTAATTTCATTGTTTATGTCTTTTATTTTTTAACTACTGTCATCATTTCGCAACAGCTAAGTTGAAATGCCCATAGGGTAAGTAGCCCCCTTTTCCTTATGTTGTTTTTATCTTCCCATGCCTTAAATCCTGTCCAGTTCACTGATGTGGTAGTAGAGGGATCAGTTTACCCGGCAGCAGCTGAGGCAGGCTTCATCTGTCCCAGAGCTTCCTTCTGAAAAGGCATTTTTCACCTCTGGAGAATTGCTTACTGCCCACAGTGACACTGAGCACTTAATTGCACTACTTCCAAATTTGGAAATCTTTTTACTTTAGCTCCAGTTTAAGCTCTTGAACTCAATGTACTTTTGGCTTGGACAGTTTTACATTCCTTTAGATATACATATGACAGACTACAAGCACAGAATACTACTTTTAATTCCAATGCTTATCTAGTACACTGCCTGGCCAAAAAAAATGTTGCCACCTGGATTTAACTACGCATTAGGTACGAGCCTCCCATTGGATAATTACTGCATGGACAATTATGATTCAGCTGGCAACAACTTATTTATCCCCAACTGGTGCAAGGAGTTGCTTCTCATTTTTCTCTTACCCTTCTCAGAAGGGTAAAATCATCGGGATGCATCAAGCAGAGAAAACATCTAAGGAGATTGCAGAAACTACCAAAATTGGGTTAGAACTGTCCAATGAATTTTAAAAACTGGAAAGATGGTGGAAACCCATTGTCTTTGAGGAAGAAATGTGGCTGGAAAAAAAATCCTGAATGATCGGCGATCACTTAAACATTTTGGTGAAATCAAATTGAGGGAAAACAACAATAGATTATGTTTAATAGGGAAAGTACAAGCATTTCCACACACACAATGTGAAGGGAACCTAAGGGATTGGAACTGAACAGCTGTGTAGCTTTTAGAAAACCACTAATCAGTGAGGCTAACCGTGGAAAAAAAGGCTTAAAATTTTTAAGGAGCATAAAGATTGGACTCTGGAGCAATGGAAGAAGGTTGTATGGTCAGTCCAGATTTATCCTGTTCCAGAAGGATGTACACATCAGGGTACAAAGAGAGGCAGGTGAAGTGATGCACCCATCATGCCTAGTGCCTAACCCTAACCCTGCACAAGCCTGTGGGGGCAGCGCTGTGATCTGGGGTTGCTGCAGTTGGTCAGGTCTAGGTTCTGCTACAGGATGTGCCCAAGAACGATGCCAGCTGACTACTTGGCTGTACTGAATGACCAGGTTATTCCATCAAGGATTTTTTCTTCCTTGATGGCACGAGCATATTCCAAGATGACAATACCAGGATTCATCGGGCTCAAACTGAACGGTTCAGGGAGCATGAATAATCATTTTCACACACAGATTGGCGACCACAGAGTCCAGTCCTGAACCCCACTGAAAATCTTTGGTATGTGCTGGAGAAGACTTTTCACAGCAGTCAGAATCTATCATCATCAATGCAAGATCTTGGTGAAAAATTAATGCAAAACTGGGTGGAAATAAATCTTGTGGCATTGTAGACGTGTGTCAAAACAATGTTGCAGCTATCGTATGCTTTAATCAAATCTTGATGTGGTCAAACGAAGTATGTGACCTTTTTTTGCATGCGACTTTTTTTGGCCAGGCAGTGTATATTGTAATTTGAACTAGCTAAACTTTCATTTTTTTTAACTAAAGACTTCTTTCAGCTTTATAAATTATATACATTTTTATTTTATATATTAGGTGAATTTGGAGCAATTAATTTAGGTCGTACATTATACCAAACCCAATTCTTAACAGTAAAGCATTTAGTTCTTTCGTTTACCAATTCTCACCACTTTTTATTAAAAAAACAACTTTTCCTTCTGCAGCTGAAATAATGCACATTTAACACAACATTTTCATTATTGAGAGAGAGATATTCATTTCCATCTTACTGTAGTAAACGCAGCCAGTGTGTTTTGTTGTGATAAGTGTGTTTGCACAATGTTCTCATTTGGACTTTTAGAAAATCCTAGTGTATGTCTAGGGAGTACCCAATTATGTTTGGTTTAGACACCTTCCATGTTGTTTTAGTTACGAGGAGGAGTGACTCCTGGGACACTTAAATGCCAAACACATGTGATTCTCTCATTCTTTGTCCAAAATGTTCGACTAACTCACTACTCAGTTGGACTGTGAAAAGTTTACAGAGTGAGTCCTAATTAATCCCAGACTTAGTTTTATTTTTAACTAAATTCAATTTATTAAAATTTTGCAAATTCACAAATTATCTAAAGGCAATTCAATTGCAAACACTGAATCAAATCTAGTATTATTACAATAAAGTAATAATTGGTTTATTACAAAAAAAATGAGTAAAATGGAACAAACAGATTGTGCCGCAGTGAAGTTTTGACATAAGCTCCCATCCTGAGTAAGGACTGAAGCAACGTCGGAAAGGAACAAATCCCCTTTTTGATAGAAAGAAACCTCTGTTGCTCCACCTGACTTCCCAGATATTAATATTGATTTTTATTCTCCCCCCCCCCCCAAATATTTTCAGGCAGTAGGGGCTGTGGATAAATGGTTAGGTGGGTTGTCTTCCAATCAGAGAGTTGGTGGTTCGATTCCACTGCTATTCAGTCACATGTTGAAGTGTCCTCGGTCAAGTCACCGAACCTCCACTGCCTGTGATGTGTGTCCCATCAGTGTATGAATGTGATTTAAGCTCTGACTAGTCTCCATAGAATGAGTTATCTAGATTAACTTTGTAGAGAGACTTAGTAGAGTGTGGATGGGTAAATGAGGCACAGATTGTAGTGTGAAGTGCTTTGCATATCCGCATATCCTGATTGGATAGAAAAGTGCTATATAAGTACAGTCCATTTACCATTTACCAGTAAACTGTGCTGCTTCTTGTGAAATTCAAAGTTGAATAGATCAGGCAAGGGGAGTGAGCTGTGATGTCTAAGAACTGCTAAACTCCTGTTGAATTAGATGCAGGTACTACAAAATGGCAGTTAAAAGTTATTCTTTGCATCAGTCATTTTTGATTTTACATAAATGAAATGAATGAAAATTTATTTCAGACAAAAAATTTTAACAAAACAAACAAATTAAATAATAAATAGATCAATATCAGAAATACGAACTGTTACCACAAAAAA
>JAVKLF010000042.1:21617292-21629085 GCA_034783495.1 Millerichthys robustus
ACACACACACACACACACACACACACACACACACACACACACACACACACACACACACACACACACACACACCTACACACCTACACACACACCTACACACCTACACACACACCTACACACACACCTACACACACCTACACACCTACACACACACCTACACACACACCTACACACACCTACACACACCTACACACACACACACCTACACACACCTACACACACCTACACACACCTACACACACACACCTACACACACACACACTCAGACATCCATACACACAAGAAAACAAGGCACATACACAAACTCCAGGCCAGGCACTGATGTGATGAAGAGAAACTGTGTTTATAAGTTGGGCTTATACTGTTTTCCTGTTACTCTGTTTGGTCCGGCAGAAAACTTGTGAGGAATTTTTGAAATTGGTTTATGGCAATATATAATTGGGTCCGTGTACAAGAAACCGAAAAGTTAGGCTATTCATATAAATGTTTCTATCAAAAGCGCTTTTTAGTTCTGCCTAATTATTGATTTTCTTATTCCCTAAGCCAGGCATGCAGATGTGGGAAAATAAACATTTGGATTAGAAATGAAGCAAAAAGCAGTATAGGTTTATATATTCTAACTTGAGTCAAACATTTCAGAAGTCAGAATAGCTTTATTGTCACTCATAAAGGATTGCTCCCCATGAGCGAAAATTCAGTTCCAGAGGAAGAGAGGACTGAAAATTGCCTTGTGGTTGAGAGAATTTATTGGTTTATATTTTCATATTTTATGGTTGAAACTTCCATATCTGTAATATTTTAAGGTCTTTATTGTTAAGATCTTGTTGTGTATGTCTTTCCTGTAAAATGTTTTTCTTAAGGAGGTGCTGCTAACATTACAAAATCCCTGCTTTAAATTTAGTCAATCAAACTACAGTAGCTTCTTCCCTTTTTTATTAACCCACCTGTTCATCAGAAAACGTGCCACCCTCCCATGTGTATGCTTGAAAAAAAAACCTTTCATCAGTTTTTGCTTCTTTTTTTAAAAACAAAATAGTTCAATTTCAAACCCCCTTTTCAATCAAAGTAAAAATTAAAACGTAAAAAGGGTTTGTCATAATTTCTTTGACAAAGTGACTATTCTTTTGTAATTCCTTGTATGACTCACGCGGAGGTTTTGCTTTTGCACCCAGTAACATTTTTTAACAAATACAACATAGAATTATATATTTAGATATGTAATGATGATTGGATAAATATGTAATATATTTAATGGAGCTTGCAGGATTTTGTGGTTTAATAACCCCGTTTTTGAGCCAGTGTGTACATAGTGTTGGGAAATGAATGTATGCTTTTAGTGTTCATAAGTTCACCATTTTAATGATGGATATTTACATCATTTAAAATGTTGCCCAGAAAATATAAAATCTAGAAGTTGTTGGGGTGGCAGTATGCCTTCCTTGGTTAATGGTAGGTGAAACGCTGTTTAACACTGAGTTAATATTTTCCAATAGCCTGTTTTCTTCCTCACAAGCCAGACTGGAGAAAAAATATTACAGGTTACATCCATGTAATAAAAATGTTTTTTAAAGATGTACCTTTTCAACCTTTTGTTGAAATATCTTAATAATCTTGAATGGCGTGTGAGCTTAGTTTGACTTTTCTGTACTCCTTAAATAAAAACAAAACAAAGTAATAAAGTTTGAGCTAATAAGTAAATAGATTCACTTGTTATGCAATATTTGCTTGATTGGTGAAAACTATGGTACAATTAAAAGTTTGAACAGTGACCAGAGTCGGCTCAATGAAATTGGCTCAATTAAATTTCATTTTTAAGTCAAGTTAACACCATGAGAACTGTTAAACTTTATAGCAACACAGGCCTGCTCTGTTTGACAAAACTAATAAAGAAATGGTGACAACATAACACAAGTGTCTGCTTTTTTATTGGTATCATGTAAACATGAGATTCCATCTAAATATGAAAGTTTTCTGTCCTTTTTGAGGTTGGTAAACCTGATTGCCTTACCAGTTTTACTTATTAACTTGAATCAGTTTGATTCAAGATGGGTGCCCCACCTGATCAGTCTTAGCAAACACAAAATTGTTTAACTTTGTCAATTTTACAGATGTTGAGCTAATATTTAGTTTGGTTGTAGCTGAGCGTGTACTCTGAGCGCTAACTGGATATGTGAGATTGTGGATGAAAACTTTTGCATGCAGCTCTGCTGGTAAAGTGCATTTTCTCAAGAAATGCTTCTTTTGATTGTCCACTTCCACACTTCTGAAATGTTTTTTTTGTTTGTTTTGTAGGTTATGTGCAGAGCCTGATCAGACGTGTGTTGAACAACGTAAACATTGTGGTGAACAACCTGATCCTGAAGTATGTTGAAGATGATATTGTTCTTTCAGTCAACATTACCTCAGCTGAGTGTTACACAGTGGATGATTTATGGGAGAGGGCCTTTATGGACATCACTGGTGAGTATTCTCTTTTGAATACTTTCCTTGTTAACTGAATTGACAAGTAAATCCACATGTTTTTGGACAAGCATTATTGTAACTGTTTAAGCTCTTATTGTTGTTTGTTAAAAAAGCTTAATTAAAAAAAATCTATTACCTCTACTGTAAGATAAGAGCACAGAGGTGCTTTTCAAAAGATAGGGGCCAGGAAGGGGCCACTGGCAATCTTTGTGTGGAACACAAAACTAAACCAAAAGCCATAACAGATATTCTGCTTCTTTGTTTCTTTTTTAATGTCGTGAAATAGTATTAAAATAAATACTTTCTAGTACAGATGTACTTCTTATCCATTTTATTTTACAGCTCAAATGACTTATTTAGAACAGCACCATCACTACTGAACTAAAGTGGACCACTGGATTGGCCGGGAGATTTGTAGGGGTAGCCATCGCCCCCTTCAGCCAGTGGCTTAGTGACAGCCACGACGCAGAAAACCTTACTTTTACACCTGAATCAATGGAAGAAATGAATGATTTTTAATATATACTATGCCATCAAGCACTAGGGATTGATACATGAGACAGTTGGAAATCTAGTGACTAAATGTTGTACAACATGTATACACACAGTTTCTGTTTCTTGGAAATGTGCACATTTCTCCTGCTGTGACTTTGTTCAGCTTTTACAGAAGACTCACCTACAGAGGGTCAGTCAATGCAAATAGAAAATAAAACTTTTTCTACAAAAATTAAAAGACGTTGCTGATGTTGACTCTGGCAGATCTGATTACAGTCTGGTCCAGAGAGTTTTCCAGAAAACCACTTCGATTGTGAACATCTCTTTATGAGAATCTAAACATTGCTAAACCAGATAGAATTAAAGAAATAGACGATGATTGCCAATGAATAGTTCCTAAACCTCTAAGTTTTATTCACACTTGAACCATAAAACAAACAAACAAAAAACATCCTAATTTACAAATGGGTATCCTGTCATGTTATCAGAATAAAACTATTTGACATTAACTTTATTACCTTGGTCTTCTCTTTTCTTTCAGCTTCAGAACTAGTTCTCAGGAAAGTTATAAACTTTTCAGATTGCACTGTGTGCTTAGACAAGCGAAATGCCAGTGGCAAGATCGAATTTTACCAGGATCCCCTGTTGTACAAATGTTCCTTCAGAACACGGCTGCATTTTACGTACGACAACATCAATTCAAAGATCCCATCTGTCATCAAGGTAAACCCCAAATTCTAGTCAAAAGAGAAAGCATCAAGGTCAAGACATTGTTTATCTTACTTTTTACATCTTTACGTAAGTTTTGTTGATGTTCTGTTGTTTTACATAAAAGCTGTACTACTCAATGCAGTCGGAAGAAATATTTTTTTTTAGCATTATAGGTAATATTCTACTTAGTATTTGGTATGTTTAAAATCAGTCATACAGCAAAATACTTTTTCTCAGTCAAACAAATTGACAAAACTGACAATTACCTTATACCTAGTTCAACAATTTTGTTTCATTTGGAGCGTTGCTTATGTTTTAAAGCTACTCAGTTTCTCAGTTTACTTTCTTTGTCAAGATTCTGAACCTCATGAATTCTTTCAGAAAGTTGTACTCTTCTAGCCATATTTATTTATTTGCTGACTTATGTTTTTACTACTACACTATTTTATCCATGTTTTACAGAATAAATAAAAAAAAATAATAATAATTAACTTTTTATATTGAAGATTCACACTATGGTGGAAAGTCTGAAGTTGTCCATAACTGACCAGCAGCTACCCATGTTTATCCGGATTTTAGAGCTGATTATTGCTCTCTACTATGGGGAAATAGGAGGACACAATCAGAATGAGGGTGAAGAAGGAATCAGTCACGTCAGAGAGAGTGAAGCAAGTTCACCAGGTGAGTGAAGGTGTGAGGGGAAAATCTTCTCTCTTGTACCCCCAAATGGTTTTTTGCATTGGTGTATTTGTAATAAATATGTAAATTATACTAGCCACAAAATATTTACACTTTTTGCAAAATGTAAACAGTAGTGTGGAACGTATAAACTTGCAGTTGTATTTTAAAATCTTATGAAACTTCTGCAAGGAGGAAAAAAGCCAAGAATACAGAACAGACATGTACAGATATCTAATATATATCTAATGTATCTTGTTCCTTCTAAATATGCTCATTTGAAATGTTGTCGAGTTGAATAACATCAAGACATTGGTCTTTCTGAGCTGAATCAAATTTTTGTTACAAGAAGCCAAATATGGTGAAATTACAACAAAGCATAACAGAATTCTGTTTGACTTTTTCCAACTTGCTTTCTGCCTCTTGGTCTGGAACTTTCACTGTGAGTTGGTGCAGCTTCCATTTTCGTGTCCAAGAATCTGTGTCATGCTGCTGCTATGCAGAGACTCTGAGAATGAATTGGAAATCCATCGCAGAAATATACAAGAGGGAACTAGATCTTGGAACTCAAGTGCCCCCAGTCCTTATTGTGTTTGAAATAATTGACAGAGTGAAGAAGCTGAAGCGGGACTGCGTGCAGTCATGTATATGCACCATAACTGATTGTTGGGTTTGTGTGTTGAGATGTACTCTTTCATGGACAGGTGGTTTTCTGTGTATGCAATTTGAGTTTCAGTTTTGAGTAGAGCTAAACCTTTCCGAAATATTTAAAGCTGACATATTTTACTCTTGAGAAAATGTATATTAAGACAGACATTTTATATTAAACTTATTTACAGTGTGATTATTTTACAGTTATTTTACTCTTTGAATGGTCATCTGACAATCTGAATGTTGGCAGTTTGATTCAGGGCTCCACCCACCAGATGTCATTGTTCTTAGCCAAGACCGTGAACTCCATGTTGCCCCTGATCTTCTAATAGGTGTTTAAGTAGGAATGGGTGAAATTCAATTTAATTCAATTCAAACATACTTTATTTATCCCAAAGGGAAATTAAGAGTGAAACTGACTTGTTGTGTAAGAGTAGTTTGGTCCTTAATACTAGAAAAAGTGCAGTACATCTAGTATGTAGGTGTTGATTATGCTTTCAGAATTTATTTTTTGCTGTAATGGCTGTATTTTGTGGAAAATGTTACTTTGACACAATAGGTTAGAAAATCTATTCTGTTTTCATACATGGAACTTGAACCACAGGATGATAATGGTAAGGTTTGACTCCTCTGGCGTTTGCTGTGTGTTTACTTCATTTACTGTTTGAGTTGGCTTTAATAACATCCATCTACATTTTCTACAGCTTATCAGTAGTCAAGTTGCAGAGGTAACGGGTTCAGTAGAGAAATCCAGTCCTCTCTATCCTCAGCAACACTCTCCAGCTCCTCCTGGGGGACCCCAAGGTGTTTCCAGACCAGACAAGATACACAATCCCTCCAGTGGGTTCTCTCTTCCCAGTGGGACATGCCTGAAAAACCTCTAAAGAGAGGCGTTTTAGACGATGTTCTAATCAGATGAATCACCTCAACTCTGTTTAATGCAATAGAGCAGCAGCTTTACTCCAAGATCCCCACGGATGATGGAGCTCCTCACCTTACCTCTAAGTTTGGGCCCAGTCACCTTACGAAGGAAACTCATTCTGGTGGCTTGTAACCAGGATCTCGTTCTTTACGTCATAATCATACTTCATGACCATAAGGGAGGGGTGGAATGTTGACGAGACAATAAATTGAGAGAAAAACAATGCCCTTATTACTGAAGCTGAGGCCCCAATCTGTCTGTCAATCTCTCCTTTCATCTTACCAACACTTATGAACAAGATAACCAGATGCTTGAAGTCCTCCACCTGATGCAAAGACCCCATGTTCTGATGCTTGAAGATCTTCTCATGGATACCATCCATGACTCTGGCACATATTTAAGGTCTGCTTGTAGATTTAAAAAAACAAAACAAAAGAAGACGGACTTGAGTAGTGTCATGTTTGCTCTGTTAGTTGTCTTAAAAGAGCCAGTCAGACTGCAATCATAGCAAAACTCTAAACAAGAATAGTTATGTTTCACACTGCTGAGGCCACAACACGCTGACTTTTACTCACTTTTTTTTGGCATAATACTTTAAAGACTCCTTAAGATAATTTGTGTCAATGATTCAATTCGTAATTGTATGTCTGTTTAAATTAACTTTTAATTCAGACGTAGCTTTTGTCAGGATGACATGTGAAGGCGTTTGACCAGTGAAGCTAACACTTACAGCATTCACAAAGTAAAAATGAAAAGAAAACATGCAGAAATGAGAGATGGAATCAGACAGTTAAATTAGACTAGAAAAAAGAGTTTTAACATGGGATTTCCAACTGCCAATTCATAAAGTGAAAGATTTAATTAAAATGTGTCAATTTTCACTGCTTTAGCCTCTGGGATTCCTGAACTATGACTTCATAGACAATATTGTTTCTCACAAAGGACATGAAGCAGTAAGGAATGGGATTACACATTCTTGTGTATTGACATAAATTTCCTCTATTCTGACACATTACCAGTTTACCGGTCAGGATTTAGGCTATGTGGTGATTTGGAGATCTGTGAACCTTTAGAAATAAAATACAATTTAATTTAAAAACAAGGAACAATAACAGTGGAATTCTCAGGGTGGTGGTTTGGGATTTGATCATACTTCTACTACAAACACAACAGTTCACTGGATAAACTAATTAGACCTTTGTTTTTTTGTTACTCTTGTCAAATCCAGCACTCTGTGGGCTTTTTTCCTAAATGTCCATGGTTCATATTTTATAGTCTTAATCTGCATTCTGAGCCAAACAATCTTGGATTGCACTGGAGACTGAGTTGCTACATAGTTTTTGACTATGTTCACTCTACAAGCAAAAGTTTGGTCCATGTCTGATTTTTATGACCGTGTAAATGTCACCAATCTGATTATTTTACTATTTTCTTCTTTCTCAAATCAGACCTGGGCCACATTCATGTGAGGTGTTAAATCTGATACATATCTCATGTTTGTCAAAGTGCTGATTGGTTATGTTGCAATTTATTCAACTGTTACATCACTGAAAGAAGGGTGGATCGATTTGAAATAATATTTACACAAACATTGATATTGGATTGCATACATCTTGATTAGCTCAATACTTGAGTTCGTCGTCGCTCCTGTACTTTCAGTATCTCACTCCTGTTCCAGAAGTGAAATTCTGCTGTACATTAGAGAGAAAGCGACAATCAAATCTTATCATTAAAAGAAACAAGCATGGCAGAATAATTCACTCAACTCACAGCTGGTTCACGCTGGAGTATAGTGGTAGAATTTAAATTATGTGAACAATCATGAAAAAAAAAACATTTCAGTTTTTGTGAAGAAGCATGAACAATCCTTACTGCACATGTATTTATGAACACAGCCTGATGCTGTTGGTTTGGCTCAGACAACCTTGATCATTGAGTCCAGTCATAGCCTTCCTATGTCAGGATGCTGGCTCTCAGTTCTGTCTCTTGTTTGACAGATAATTATTCCATGCGCCTCAAAGTTTAAACCGATTTAACCCACACTTCCTACTTGTAAAACCATGCTAATGGAGTAGGTTCTATTTTGTTTGGGCTTTGATGTGATCTAATAAACATTTGTCTCATTTGGATCAAATGGGGTAGTGGTTGTTTGTGAATGTAGCACAATGTTTTTTGTTATTGATTTTAAAGTTCACGTTTTAGGCAATTTAAATCTTATTTATATGTCTACATTCCAACTTTTATTTATAACGTTTTGAGTCCAACGATCTATTCAGGATTGGCATGGCTAAGATTTTGTCATGTTTTCACTTTTGTCTGCATTAAGACTGAATCAAATCCTTTTCTTGTCAGGGATGGATGCTGAAATGGAAATCTTGGGATCCAGCCAGGACATTTACATGGAATGTGGGAGTCCCGAGGAAGTAGACCAGGGTTGGGTGTCCTGGGCGTGGTCCTTTGTCCCTGCCATTGTAGGCACAGAGGAAGAAGGGGAGGATGGTCTTTACCAGCAGAACGAGACAGGAGGCAATTCCAACAACCCTCAGCAACACACATGCAAAGACCCTGTTGTTTCCATAGGTTTTTACTGCACTAAAGCCTCGGTCACATTCAAGGTAAATATTCTGTTGGAAAAACAAACAGAAAAAACACAATCCATCATCATTATAAACTGTGTATTTACAAAATAATACTTCCATGATACCGAAATGTCACGTTTTAGATTAATTCTGCATATAGTGATTGGATGAAATTTTGGTGTGAAAATGTCTTCCAAGACCATTTTGCTTCATGCTATGAGTAAAATGAGTTTGTTTATATATAAACAAATCTTATTGTAAAGATTTTCATCTTTATCTACAGCATTACCATTTTTAGCGTCTTTTTGATGAGGTCATCTGGGAAGAGGGATTCATTATTCTTGGATTTGTCTTCGGCACGTTTTTAAGTTTCTGTGTTGGTATCAGGAACAGTTGTGTAAATGCTAAGTTCTGTCTCAGGCCTTATTAATTCTTTTAAACATTATGCAAAACATTACCACTATTTAAAAAAAAGATCTGAAAGTTTAAATCGTGTGCTCACACACAACAGTTGGAATTCATCTCTGTTTCCCCTCAGATTCAGGCGCTACATCTCACATTACCGGTAGTGGGGAATGAGTGTTTTCCGTTTTTGGGTTATTGCGTGCGTGCGTGCGTGCGTGCGTGTGTGTGTGTGTGTGTGTGTGTGTGTGGATATACCCTAAGTATTGAGCATACAAGCATGTCTGTGTGTGTGTTAAAGTGAGAAAGTGTAGAAGCATTTGATGGTGTGTGTGATCAGTGAAGAAGTATTTCTCAGGCCACAAAAAGTGTAGTGTTTTTCTAATGTTTAAACTGTTCCTGTACGGTTTAAGTTCTTTTAATCAATTAATTGCCACTCTTCTAGAGTAATTGCAGGCAGCTGAAATGACTTTTTTTCTTACAAGGAAGTATTTAGTTTGAAGGAATTTTATGCCTTTGAACTGCCAATGCCTGAACTTGACTCTGACATGGATGTGAAATCAGAGATGTATTTTTAGATTTCTTACATACTACTCCCCAGTTCTCTTTGATGAAAATAATAGCAAAGTATTTAGACTTTTACACACATTATGCATAGTTTAGAACTGACCGCTTGTTTCCTTCTTTTGATTTGCACACCTGCCAAACTTTCAATACATACCAGACTAAAAAACATTTTTTATATGAACACATTTCTCCAAATTTGTTTATTTTTCTTAATAGCGGATTTTTATTTCTTTATTTCTGCACCTTGGCGTAATTGCATTGGACCCCAAAAGCCTTTAAATAGTTTTCGATATAATACCGTATATTGGGTAATAGTTGCATTAGTTTTACTTTTGTTTTCCTCTGTACGTTTATGCTTCTGCTCTGGCCTCTGTTATTTTAGGATTAGGTTTAATCACAACCAGGTCAATTCAGACAGAGACACATTCTTAAGGAATTAACATGCTTACAGGTGTCATGGTAATTATTTAGTCACAGTGCCACTGTTTACTTCTGTTTTAAAAATGGCAGTAATCAGATTATTTCAGATGCTCTATATTTAGTCTTGCAGATTTTGTGGGGAGTGGAGACGAATTGGACCCTGCACGTGATTAAACTATCAGAATCTAAAGAAGGAAAAGCAGTGAGAATGAGAGTCTGCTCCATCAGAATAATAAGCCACAGCTGCTTCTTACTCTGCACCTGCTTCCTGTGTTAAAGCTGAAAGGGTTGTGTTCTGGTTTACACCCACACTTAAAAAAAAAAAAAAAAAAACTTACCTCAGAAGCTTTGCAGCTTTGTACGGTCCTCATTCCAGCCACCTAATTTTGACCAGGTTCTCTGTACGTCTCATTCTTTGCATTCGCTTTATTTTTACACCTAAGATTACTTAAAAAATGAGTTTTTCCATACATCCACCAATTTTCTGTATGGACTAAATCCTGTTCAGGGTCTCAGGTGGCTGGTAACTCCGGTGGTCAGCACTGGGCGGAGTACACCCTGAACAGGTGGTTAGTCCTTCACATTACTAACACAAAGACATATGAGACAGGCAAATCCTGCGCGCACACACACAGACTTACACCTAGGATCAATTTAGAAACTTGATTTAACCCAGCATGCATGTTTATAGACTGTGGAAGGAAAACTAAGTGAAAACCCACACATTCAAAGAAAGAAGACGCAGACTCCACGCAGAAAGGCCTCAGCCAGAATCTGACACCTTCTTTCTGTGAGGTTCTGGTACTAACCAGCTTATGCCACTGTGCAGCTCTTAAACACATGAAACTTAAGTAATGTTATTTTGTTCATTTGAAATTTAGAGACTTCTGTCGTGTTCTGATTTTGATCAGGTGTTTCTCTCCTAAAAATAAAATAAATCTCAGCACTTCCTGATGGTTATTTAAAACTGTAAACTTAAATCCAACTTTGATCTGAAAATGACCAGAAAAATTTGTCTATCAAACATATTTATTTGTTCAAATATATTTTTTGCCTGTAAAGACACACACAACAATGAAACATAGAATATGCTTACCAGATTGTGTTCTTATTTGTCATAACCTATTTACTGTATTACAATTACTGTCCTGCATTTTATTTAGTTTTAATAAAATCCTCTTATTTTATTAGTTTTTGAATTCTTGTTATTAAAGTAACCAGTTAATTTTTTATGTATTAGAGTTAATTACAGAACATCAGTTTTAAATTTTAAATGTGCAAAAACTCCGTTCCAGATACGGTCATTTGAAATGTGTTCAGGGACAATCTGTTGTAATAAAATAAATTGAAGTGACTCATTTGGACAGTGCTAAACCTCAAACTGTATAACTTCAAACCAAATGGTTCAAAGACACAAGACAGGTGTGATTCCCTGGAGTTCCATAGTCCCCAGTTTTTAAGCAAAAAATCAAAAAAGGTTGATGTATCACAATATTTAAACGTACTGCTGACTACAAGTTTTGATCGTCATCAAATTGATCTTCTAAGATTAAAGGCCACGTAAAGCAAATTCTTCAATTTTCTTCTAAACACAATTTAAATGTCAAATATTTTGTTGTAAACGTGTAAAATTTCTCCCAACCATTTCTGATTGCACTGTGGGGCTAGAATGAATTTCAGGTTTCAAGACGTCTGTGTCTCAGGATTTTTTGGGATGTGTCTAAAGTGCCACCTCGTGTCGTCACCTGGACACTTTCTGTATAACCCCACCCCCTGTTGCTAAAACAGTATATAAACCAACAGCACAGAGACTTCAGACAGTGTTAATGATAGCTCGCTGCTAGCTAGCTAACCCATTGTGCCTCATAGAGAGATGGCCGCCTGAATAAACTCTCTGGATTTTGT
>JAVKLF010000042.1:21634817-21645861 GCA_034783495.1 Millerichthys robustus
AACCACCAGGGCCGGTGTGGAGCCGTGTAGTGTGGTGTGGTGTGGAGCCGTGCTTGTCGGTGGAAAAGCGCCTAGTGGGTCTTCACAAGGCTGTGTGTACCGGGTCCTTGGGTCCATGAAGGATAACTGCCTACTTCATAATATATATGATGAGAGGTTTGAAGCGTCTTCGTTCCTGTAATTACGAGAGAATTCATGTTTAGCTCAGAGCCAAACTGCATCTGATTAAAAATGTTAGTTCCAGTACAGTTCAGGGTTTATATTCATGAATACATTTCTCTGCTATCCACTGAAAGGGATTTCTTAAAGGCAAGAGAAAAATAAAGTTATTAAGCAGCAAACGATAATGTTTTTGCCTTGGAATGTAGACATATTTTGATATCATACTATGCTTATGAGGACATTTTGTCATTGTGTGGACATTTTGCCAGGTTCATACAATGGACAAGACCAATTTGTGGGTCAGGGGTTAGGTTTAGGTCTGACGTGTGAATTAAGTTTAAGTTGGGGTAAAGGGATCAAGGTTAGGCTGTGAAATTAATGGAGGTCAATGGAAAATCCACACATGTATGGAGAGATGTGTGTGTGTGTGTGTTCATTGGTTGTGATCAAACTCTCAATGGACAGACTGTTTTGAAAATCTCAGCAAGTAATCATTTGATGTATCTAAATAATTTTTTAAGTCAGCCTAAATCAAATTTGCCAAGTTACCATAGCAGACATAAAGAAGGCTGTAACTCAATCATAAAATGTGGTGTGATATTAGCTACGAGTCACCTATAACACGGGCTCAGGCACAGTTTCTGTCTGGAAGAATCCTATAGATGGATGTACTTTTGGATGCCTTTGGCCACCTGTTCGTAGCCATGTTACTTTTAGGTGCCACAGCCGGCCCACCAACGTCTGACAACCAATCATAATACCTTGCACTTATTTATGTGAAAAAAAGTTTGCTACGAAACTTGTCTAGTAGGAGCAGACAAAGCTACTTTGAGGACAAAATAAAGTGATTTTCTTCAAACAACTATGTCAATCAGAGATGATTTCCATCTTTTGATCTAGTTTGAAACGTCCTTAAAAGATTGTGGGAGAACTTGTAACATTGCACAAAATCACACATACCATTATTTTTCAGATTGAACCAAAACACCTTTAACGCTCTCTTTTCTCAACATAAGACGATCTTCCTTTTCCACTTTGGCATGATTTGCAGAAGGCATTCCTTTAAAGAATCTTAGGACTTCAATTAATGTTGTCAGTGGTCCATTAAAACACAAGTATGTAGTTCACCTTTCTATAGGTTTTCTCTCTGCAATATCTGCCTTGACCCCAGTCACTGCCACCTTAAAGGCTATCGGCCTGTTTGCTGCCTCACTGCCATATTTACCAAACTCCACTTTTGTTTGACAGGAGACCTATACAGAGATAACAGGCATGCAGCGCTTTGGGGCGTTCTACATGGATTATCTCTACACAATGGAGAACAGCAGCTCCAAAGGTATTGTTTAATTTATTACTCCTCACAAAGCTTGTTTGGTCACCTTACAATCACTTAACTCTCTTTATATCTGCCATGTTCTCTCCTTCTCTTATCTGGCTGCTCTTTCTTTCTTGCCCTTTTCCCCTTTTATCCTCTTTTTTTCGTCTCCATGTCAAACAGGCCCGTTTGAGGCTTGAAGAAAGAGCTTGTCTTCTTTTTATTCACAACCACCTGGTCCTTGACCCTCTGTCCTCACTCTCACCCCAAACTTACCTGTAGGGCAACTGTCAGAAGTGTTTAGTCTACGCTGACATGTATTTGAGTTTCTCTCTACCTCTTGCTTGTTGAAACACTGTTTCCCCCATGTTTCTTTACCTGTAAGCTCTTGAGAAAGTGAACAGGCCCCTCTTGCCTAATTAGATGTCACTCTTCTAGGCAGAAGCCTTAAGACGGGTAAGGTTCCTCATTCCTCAGCAGCAGCTCTCGAGAATGTTTATTCAAATCTGAAAGATCTGAAGTCCCCTATTAGGAGATAAAGCCTGCCTTCTGCAACTTGAAATATTATTTTTGGCCCGCAATAGTGTGAGGGATTGAACAGATTTTTCCCCTACTGCTTATAGAAAGCTTTCCTCTATGCAAACACATAGGAAATGTGTGACAAAAACGTCAATTTATGATATAAAAAGGTGTTTGGCAATTTATTGAACAGTATTTAAATATTCCAGCTTAAGCATACAGCCCCTTATGTGAAAGCATTAAGAATAAATGGTTTTAAATAACTAAAGCAGGTAATTTGGACTCAGACCTGCAGTATTACTTTTGTCTCAATGATTTTCTCTATTTGACCCATTTGTGCCTCAGTCAACTTCTAAACCCTTTTTTCCCTCATCTGATGCTGTCAGAGATAATGCTTTAAATTAAAAACAAAACAATAATGCACTCATCCTGCTGTCAGACATTTCTGACAGCAGGATGAGTGTCAGTTGGTTTTCCTTCGGGACAGATATGGATGTTCCTGCCACCAGGGATGTTTCCCTTCTTTGACTCAGACCTCATCCAGTGTCAACTAAAAAAAATGAGTACTGGTAGTCATCGCACAAACTCACCCTGAATCAACCGAAATACTAATCCTCCCGGGTCACTCTTACTATTGATTTCAGGTTAAAGTAATGCTGTTGGTTTAAATACTTTTTTAATCTAAGGAAATGAAGACACATTCGAATTGGCTAAACCACAGCCTTCTCATCGTTCCACTGACCATTCTAACCACAACCATGTGGTTGATGTTAGGTGTAATCCACTGCGACCCAGTCTTGCTGGGGGGAGGGGAAGTGGCATTGCCTGTTGCCCTTTCCAAGTTTTCAAACTCAGCAAGAGTTACAACCTCATACCCTAGTCTTTAATTGGGGGTGAATTCATAGTGTTGACTAAGAATGTTCAGTGCAGTGGTGGAATGTAAAAGGAATAAAGCAACTGTGACCCTTAGTCCTCTTCCTCCCTCACTGCCAATCATCCACCCCCGCCTTTTATTTTTAATTTCTTCCTTTTTTTATTGCTGAGGAGCTGAGTCTTTTAAAGTGGACTTCTGGAGCATGGGCCTGAAATGAATAGCTGTGTGAGAGAACAGGACATTTGGAATATTCATCACTTAAGCTCACGGCTGTGTGTGCTGCTTGTCACTGCTGTGTTACAGTAATCCTTGCAGTGTTTTTGGGGCATGGAGAAAACTTTATTACCTCACATATTAATGAGGAAAACAAATTTGGAAATCAAATGGAAATGGTAATTCTTGATGTCTGATTTAACTTTGAGAATAATGGCGTTTGTAATAATACCTCACATTGTAATTTAATTCTTTTTATAGGTTCTCAGGACTTCTCTGTGTTGAATACAGAGGAATTAATGCCAAAAGTTCAAGAGACTTCTATTAAAAGACTGGTGGTGGGACCTCTTGACGTCCGGCTGCACAGTAGCGCCGTCCACCGGATCCTCAAGATGATCACCTGCGCCATGGACCACGAATATGAACCATACTGCAAACCGACTGAAGGTCAGCTTTCCCAAACTGAATTTATAGGCTTATCTTTTATTCTTCTCCACCATCAAGTTCAAATTTGCACTTTATGTTGTTCTCATTATCTTTTTGCACAATTCATTTTCCATCCCAATATTTTGCAAATTGGTAACTTTCCCTTTCCCTTAATTGGCAGATAGTGGCGTAACTCGCCCGGTGTTGCCTTCCTGTCTTGGTGAACGTGTCTCTCAGCTGCTGTGTTCCCATGTTCTACTGTGGGACTGATGGCCTTGAGTTTGAAATTCGCTTTGTAAGCCTGTCTCATAACGGGCACCATTTTAGGGGCTTACTACATGAGTAAATAACACCGAACTGTTGAAGCATGTATTACTCCGCGAGCCCCCCTCCCCTTGACTACGATTCCTGTAATGCTCCAAAAATCAATCAAACGTTTGTGCAGCTTCGTAGTTTTCAAAATTTGTGTGAAAACATTTTGACCATGTTGATTTTTAAATGCTGTGTACCACATAAAATCTGTTTGAGGTCAGTGAGCACAACCAAAATTCATTTATAACGCGCATCGGATTATAAGGTGCAGTGCGGATTTTTTAAAATAAAAAATCTACCTGAAGAAAACCCATTCAAGCACGAGGACACATACAATCATATAAACTCCACACAGAAAGACCTGAACTGAGAATCAGACCCAGAATTGTCTTGCTGTGAGGCATCGGCACTAACCACTGACCCATTGTGTTGACATCACTTGGAAAACATCTTCAATTGTTTACTGCAGATGTTTGTGTGTTTTATCAGGGAAAAAAACAGATTGGTTTGGTTTGTTTTCCATCAAATGGTAAAACATTTGTCATCATGGTGATCTGCATGGTCTGTTCATAAAATGAGAATGAAAGTCAAGTTATTAATAAGGAAATAAAAGGATTAACTTTATTTTATGTTTCAAAAAACAAAAATACATGTGCAAATTTGTGTGACTTGGCACACACTAATATGTTTATTAAACTGTAAAGAGTTTTTGTCATCTTTTCAGTCTGGCCTACAGTGTTAGGTTTAAATTACACATGTAAGCTAATTGTTTGTAATTTGAATGTTCATTGTGGATATTGATTGTGCCCTGGTCTGGTTTCAGGTATTGCAGTGGAAGCGTGTCATGGCGGTAGGCCAAAACTGAAACAGCAATGAAATCAGGTTCTAAGACCACCTTGGAGTTGTGGAAAAAGCCCAACGTAATCGTTACAGAACTGACAAAAGCCAAAGTTCTGGGTTCAGGGCCAAGACAGCAGAAAGGGTTCAGAGGTTCAGGCAGTGATATAGTAGAATAGTGCATAGTTATTTTGTACCATTGTGAGTTTTGACTACGTTATCTTCTTGTCCATGTTGACATGATTGGCTCCATTTGTCACCTTTTTCAGATGTTTTGAATAATTTTCTTAATTAGTGCTTGTATAGAAACAAAGAAAACCATTTTCACTGTTTTTTTAATTTATTTTGGTAACAGACTTAGCAGTAAGAAAATACATATTATTGCACTTAATACTTAAATTTGTTCATTTACAACTCGTAACTAAAATTAGTAATTGTGAAATTCAGTACTGCACCACTGGTTAAATGCAATCATTGGGTTGCTGGTTCAAACTCCCGCTCTATCCATCTCAGTCAATTTGTTCTTGGGTGAGAGGCTTCATCTGCCTTGCCTGATGGTGGGTGTCTGAGGTTCTGGTGGCACTTTGTGTACAACAGCCTCACCTCTGTCAGTTTGCCACAGGACAGCTGCGTGTGAACGAATGGGTGAATGACTAGTGTGAAGCGCTTTAGAGCCCTTCGACTTGATAAAGGGCTGTATATAAGTAAAGGCCATTTTCCATATCTGGAAATTTGCGTTTTAGATTTTTGCATTGGGTGACAACACTGCTACATTCTCCATGACCTACACACTGTTAGAAAGAGGCTAGATTGTAAAAATTTTGAAAAGTATTTAGTGTCAAGGTAATCATGAAGCTGCTACACACTCGAGGAAGCATCTCTCTGAGCTAGGAGCAGTTGGTGAATGGCATTTACCAGAGAGTCACAAGAGGGTCTCAAGACATTATAGGTGATCCTCAGTTTCTCGGCTTAAGTAGTGAAGGCAAACAGTCCCTTTGCCTGAGTTTTGAACATGTTCACAACATTGTTATGACAAATTTTCTCAGAATAGTCATTGTGAGTGTTTCTGACTTGTCGTAAAATAGTCAGAACTGTATTTTCACATCTGCACAGGAGCTTTCCTCTGACAAAAAACATCTTAAGACAAATGATCTGGTTTAAAAACCATGTTTATGATGAAATTACAAAATAAAATCCAAATTTGTTAAAGTACACTCCAGTAGAATAAATCTTATATATAAGGGCAGCTGCCAAGATGGGCAGATATGACGTGGGCAACAAAATAATGTGCACGACCGTCTGCAGTGCAGTCATCCAAGCTGTGCACTCAAATATAGGCTGTGATTTTCAGAAACTGGTCAGGAAAGAAGTGGCCACACAGTCTGCTGGTTACTTGGTTGGAAATGCTCAGAATTCAGTGAGACTGAACCATCACAGTACTAGACTAGACTTGAGGCTAGTATGACCAGTTCTTTTTCAAACAATCAATGACCAAGCCAAGCTCATGTACGTGAACGTTGTTATTCTCCTCCCAGGAGCCCTATGTGTGACAGCCACAATGGCAAATTACCACAATCTCTCTGTTGAAGTTTTTTGCTTGCTCAAAACCATTTTAGATCTGTTGCGCTCTGACATGCCTAATGAGAAGTTCACTGCATTCATCAGTACCTGAGACTTTAAGACCCTGCAAAGACCTTCCACTCTCTGTCACCATCCACTGTGAAAGGGGCTCACCTTCTGCCATTTCTGTAATTTTTCTTTCAGTTTGTTATATTTTACAGTATATGTTTGAAAGATGAAATGTTTGTTTCTGTTTTTCTTTGCAGACGTTATTGAGATCTGCAGTGTTACAGCAACTCCAGAGGAGATTTCACATTTAGAGGAGTTCATCCCAGTCAGACTCAGCTGTCTCACGCTGCTCCAAGTGTCAGTCACCGTCTTCATGGCAGAGTTCAACCTCCTTCATGCACTTATTCCTGTCATCATGGGACACAAGGTGGCACCTGGACTGAATGAACTTCTATTACTATTCCTTAAACCCAGACTTTATTCACAATGAAAGATAGTAAACAGATCAAAGAAGTTGTAACATTTTTTATACCATCTATACCAGGGGTGTTAAATATTACTAACTATACACTATTGACCTGAAGTTGTCCAGCTGATGTTACAATTTCTTAAAAAACAGAAATGTCTCAATCTGTACTATTGATCTAATGTTTAATCTTTCTTAATGACTCTTTTTTTTTTTTTTTACATCTCCAGGCTTCACCAGGTCCAGTCTCTGTGCCAGTGTTTCAGCCACTACAACTCTTACCCTCTGTGCAGTTCCAGGTTGAAAGGGTAAATGTTGAACACTCTGTGCCAATGTATGCTCCAGAACTGGTCACTACTGTCAGCAGTCTAAGCCAGCCTCCTGACAACCTGCTACATCATTGCTATTCACACGTCTACCTCAAGGTGAGCATGAAAATATTCTACTCCTCTGTGCTCATTTCACTTCAAGCAGACTAGGATTAGGGCAAATAATTCACATCTGAATTTAGTCATACTTTCAAATAATCAGAAATTAAATATGGAGCAAATAATGTTTTTGTTTGTTTAGCTCTTTTTTTTTTTTACATCGTCAGATCATAGTTTAAGAAAAAAAAAGGTTTTTTTTACAGCACATCTCCAGACAAATCAGCAACATAGTGTTATTCCTTAGTCAGTATCTAACTTGGTTGCAACTGTTGGAGACTAGTTGACAACTCAAAGTTGCGAGAAAACCCAAAACCCTTTCATTTAGTCTCACTGAATTCTAAGTGTTTGAGGTCAAGTGACCACTGAGCAGCAAAATCCTGTCAAACTTCTCAGTGTACAGTTTGGGACATGAACAGTATTTTAGTTATATTTTCCACGTTGTACTCACCAAGGCTCACTTTGAGCCCACCGTCACAGCTACCCCCGCTTTTATAAATTAATCTTCTGGAATGCACTTTTGAAATGATAAAAGGCAAACTTAAACAAGTATTTTAATTACAAATTCAGCATCTGTGTTGTTTTGTGACCTGGACCAATTTTCTGTTAGAAAAGAGCTCATTCTTAAGCCGGTCTGGAGACACTCATGACAAAACTGATATGGGTTTGTGATGACTCTGTTTTAATAAAATAATAGTCATTTATTTATTTGTTGTCATATTCATAGTTTGTGGAACATGTTCAAAATTTGAGGAACAAGACTGCGAGCCTCTGGGACTTGCACAAGGAAATTGAGAACCCTTGCAAACAGTTTGAGACACTTTGGAGACTCCTTTAGGAATGCTGTTTGCCAACTAGTCACCAGCAGCCACAGTCCATTAAGATACTACCTTTAACACCACTTTAAAATGACCTGTATGACCCTTTTAATGACCTTGATGACCCCTGTTTAACTGGTTATAAAATGTGAAGAACTCCTGAACATCTTGATGACAAGCAGTCCATCTCTGGTCACCTTCAAGTGTTTTGTCTTCCATGCTATTGGCTTACATTCTGGGAACGTTCACATTTTGTTTCATAATGCTTTCTTTCATGTTTTTCTCAATATTTCGCTTCTTGGTGTAGATTTTTTGGTATGTAAAGTTAGAACTGCTAATCACTTCAAGAGCCTGTCTTCTCTTTCAGTAAATTTTAATAAATCTCTTTTATTAAATTTATTGCAAATTTATTGTTTAAAACAAACAATAAGCTTAAACTGTTCTAATCAGTTCTTCAGAAAACTAATGCGACTCTTCATACCCTCTGCTGATAAACATACTGCTTGGAATTTGTTTTATTTATAATAGGTATATAGAGACTAAGAGAAGGGAAGACTTGATTCAAACACCCTGTGATCTGGAATAAGTTGAAAGACAAATTCTAAATGTTAAAGTGACTCGGGTAAAGTAAAATTCTCATTTAAGTTTTTTTTGTGTAAAAACTAAATCTAAAAAAATATATGTAACTTCTGCATTTATATTTTAAAGAAAGTTCCATATGACATACAACAGATCCAGAAAGTCAACGTTTTAGGCCTAGATGATTGTGAACTGATTTCTGTTGGGCCAGCCTCTCCTGGTATGGTCAGGATGTTTACTGGGTACCGTGCTGGTAGTCCTTATCACAGGGTCATTGCAGGGTTAACAGTCAACTGGTTAGTGGCTCAAGATCGTTGTGACCAATCAGCATCTGTATCTGCCAAGGTTCTACTTCTGCCTCTGTGTTTTGGTAGTGGAATCATGAAAGGCTGGAGGTCACTTTGGGTGTATTTCACCCAGTTCAGGAAGTGATTTGAAAAGTGGATAAACTGAAGCTTATCTTAATCTGCGTTTTATTGACGCGGTCCGTGTTGCCTTGAGAGCAGTGCTTTTCCATTATTGTCTCACTTTTCAATAATTGTAAACAAAAGTTCAAATTCGGCCATGGCTTTGTAGCTCACTGCTGGAACTCGAGTGAATCCAGACGACTTTGCTGGACGCTCTGCACAATTTTGAAATCTATGTAATCTTTTTATGCCTTTGCGTTACATCGTCTTTGTTATTATGTTCAGCATTCTTCAAATTAGATTGTGGTATTTGGTATTATCATCTGCCTGTGATGTTTTATTACTGCGATTTAAAATACTAATTATTTACCCTTACTGTCCTGTCCGAAAAGGGGTTTTAAAATATGTTGTGGAACAAAGTGATGTAAACCACAAATAAGATAACAGCTCAAACTAAAGGTTCATAACATTAGAGAATAAACATGTCATCTCTAAAGTTCTTTTTTTTTATCTACCAGCATATTGGTTTGTTATATTGGTTAAATACAGCTGTTTTCAACAGAAATTGCAGCAGAAGAATGGTTTGCAGGAAGAACACACATTGTACAAATGCTGCTTTGTTTTTCCTTCTCAGCGTGTTCGGATAAGAATCAAGTCCTACAAGTTTTCATACTTTCATAAAATCCTGAAAGAATAGCTGCTTTGTTTGCATATTGTACATGCATCATTTTAGTTTTTTACAAAAAGTCAACAGCCTCTACTGGGGACAGTAGACTGCAATGAAACAGGTGGAAACAACTTCAGTATTATGTTTTTTGTTTGTTGTTCGTCCAGTCATTATTTTTAAAGTCTTTAATTAACTTTGTGCGTATCACTATACATATCTTTATAGTCCTAATTGACATTCAAATTTTGATCCAAGCACAATTTTTTTAATGTATTTTTTTTTCAAAGCCAACAAAAAGTTTAATGAGTTCACCGGAGAAAGCAGCACAATTTGTTTCTTGGTAAATTGCTAGAACAATAAATCACTCAATCTATATAATGCTCAGGTTTTCAAAATGAGATTTGTAATTGTTTTGCCCTCCATCTTTTTTTCCCTTTGATTGTGTTTGCAGGTGTTTGGATTCCAGATAGGCTTGACATGCCAGGACACTACAGGCTGTTTTCTGCCTCTCATCTCCATCATCCCTTCTTTCAGCACTGCATTCTATGGGAAGCTCATTCAGATGCCTGCATTATGGTGAGTTTGTAACATATTTAAAAACAGACTGCACAAGTGTGAGTACTAAACTCCCTGTGTGAGGAATTGTTTATTGGGTACAGTTTTTTTTTTAAATTCCTATTGTTATTATCACCTCTGTCAGCCTGCCCCAGGGCAGTTGTGGCTACAATGTAGCTTACCACCATCATGTGAGTGGGTGAGTGAATGTAGTGTGAAGCACTTTGAAGTCTTTAGGGACTTGATAAAGTGTTTTAAAAGTATAGGCCATTTAGAATTGTCTCTAGTTTGAAAAAACAGAATAAATATTCTTGTCACAGAAGAATAAGAAACATGTTACTAAATTTAAATATAAATTAATTTCAACTATACAAAGACAGATGTGACAGAGGAAACGTTGAAACAAGTAACAGTAAACTTAACTACCACATAAATGATTACAAATACAATTTCATTACCTTTTATAGTGATAAAAAGTGACGAAATGGGGATGGAAAGAGTAATGCTCAATGGAGAAACAATAAAATAAAGGCAATATTAGAGGATCAGTGGTCTCACACTGGCTTCATTCTGTTTGTGGTAATATTCATAGGTTTTAGATTTTTTACTGCTTACAATATTCCAATGATTTATGATTTTTAAATTAAATTTAAATACCTTTGTGCCTCTGGACCTGACTTTAAATGAACTTTAGTTCATCAAGTTTTTTTTCTTTGATTTTCCTCCAGGATGCGGAAAGTCTGTATGTTTTGTGCGGTTCATATTATGAAGACAAAAAAAGTAATGGACTCAATCACTATCTTCAGTATCTTGCTGTATTTGGAAATGACACACACACACACACACACACACACACACACACACACACACACACACACACACACACACACACACACACAC
>JAVKLF010000042.1:21645961-21658273 GCA_034783495.1 Millerichthys robustus
ACACACACACACACACACACACACACACACACACACACACACACACACACACACACACACACACACACACAACCTGTGCCCTCTCTCTCACACCTACCAGTCAAAGTGCCTGTTAAAGCAGAAAACCTCTGCCAGATCACCACCGTGGGAGTCTATTTCCTCCTATTAGTTTGGACTTAAACATGTCAAAGAACAGCAGAAGGTTTTGACTTTCCTGACGACTTCTCCAGACAACTTATAGGTCTGTTCTGTGGTGGTTACCTGGCGACAAACGGCACCTTAATGTCCTAATGCAGAAAATTATTTTTGCTTGTCCTTACAACCTGATTCCCTGTGCTCTCAGCTAATATTTAGACTGAGTTATTTATCTCTGCTCTAATCCCTATTCAAGTTTGCTGCCCCGCCTCAACTAATGAATTCAAATGTCTGAATGATGTTATTTTTCTTTTTACTACAAGATTTCTCAAGTCTCCTTTAAGTCGATAAAATGAATGACTTTACTTTTTTATAGAGAGCATGATTTTTATGACTTATTTCCATGAAATCACAATGTTTTACTGTTTGGATACCATATGTAGGGATGTGCCAATATGAGAGTTTGACAAAAGTCAAAGTTGAAATCCTAATTTATCATGTATATTGAGGCTAAATTTAAAATCAGCTTGAGCTGAAACAGCAATGATTTAACGGGACATTTTACAACATATTGATACTTTTTACAATATTTGTACACAGAAGTGGACGACCTAAAAAGAATATAGACTAAACACTGATTACATTCAGGTTTAGAGTGCTTACTGCTCCGATGTATGCTTTTTTCCTGCTGTTGGTTTCTAAAATAAGGGGGTAACCTAACAATTTAATTTTAGCTAGCTAAGAAATTGTTTGTTTTACCTACATGTATGCTAACTTTTGTAGCTTGCTATAAACTTTGGAGACGGGGGTCCCTGGTGCCCATATCCAGCAGTCACAGTGCGAGGGGCGGGGAACACCCTGGACAGGTCTCCAGTCCATCACAGGGACACGTAGAGACAAACGAGACATACAACCACTCACACCTAGGGACAATTTAGAGTTACCAATTAGCCTAACAGTCATGTTTTTGGGAGGAAACCGGAGTATCCAGAGAAAACCCACGCAAGCACGGAGAGAACTTGCAAACTCTACCCAGAAATGTCCCCGGCCGGGATTCGATCTGGCAACCTTCTTGCTGGGAGGCAACAGCTCTACTAACTGAGCCACAGTGCTGCCCTAGTTTTTATTTTTTTCAATAAAAAAACCCAAACAACTAAAATGTTACCCAAGGCTTTAAAGGTCAAAGCTGAGATTCTCACATCGCATCGTGACTGGTTTAATGGAGCTGAAGGGTTTCCGTCACTTTGAACTTTTCCAGGAGTTGTGTATTTGTTGCGCTGTTCGTCTCGTTCCATTAGATAATGATGGTCATCATGGTGAAAGTACTTTTTGCAATCATTCAAGCGTTGTCATGTCAAAGATGAAGTGATTCATATTTGACCCCATCGGTCTTTATGGGAGGCAGCCCACCTGTCAATCTCCCTCTTGTGTTTCCTGTCGTCACAGTTAAAATCCAATAAACGTGACATGACTGTTGGCTCCTGGAAGGCTGGTGATGAATAAACCTGACAGAGTTCAGGGTTATTTAGTGGTTAGTGGAAAAAAAAAAAAAAAGAGTTCAACGTATACAGTAAAAAAAAAAAGCTTTACTGTTCTGTGTCTGTAGCTTAACTGATATAGATTGAATAGAAAAAGTGAACAGTTTCAGGGCTGACCATAAGTCCCACATTATGTCCAATTTTAACAAGTACAATGGATTTTCATTACAGCTAAACTGACATGTTGTTTTCCTACCATGCCGTATGTCATTGTTTTTCTGTCCTTTTTTAAAAGGAATGTCTTTTTTCCCATTTAAGTCCACTTGAGCTGCTTTTGTCCACACCCTTAGAGATGAGCTTTGGACCTTTCTGGCCTTTATCAGAATAAGTCCAACCAAAACACAAAAGAACCTCAGTTTGGCTCCGCCATCAGTTGAATACGTGACAGCAGGCACAGAATTCCGATTGGTCAGAGGTCCTGTTGGGCTGATTTCTGGGCATGATAGAGAGTGCTAACGTTTTCATTTTGATATTTCAAAAATAATAAAAGTCCTGCATTACTTTTATATAGCTTGTGTTTTTTTTCTCTAAAGTAAACCTGTGAACTTTGTAAAGTAACCCATCAGAAATGTTTCCATGTGTCGGTGTGAAAATAGATGAATCATTTAATAAGATCTGGATCAGCACAACTAAGATGTTCTTGGTCGTAATATTGTTAACGCAGTTGATTCTTTAGTCACACCAAAATGATGTTGTGTTAGTGTTGCAGTGGTTAATGTATAACTAAAGTGTTTTCCTGTTGGTAAACATTAAACTAGGGGTCCTTCAAGACTGTTCACATCTGTAAACACATTCAGTGTTCTGTTTTCACAAATTGCCTGACTGAAGAAAATACTTGCACACATTCAGAACTAAGTGCAGAAGAATTGAGATTAACACCACATTTTGGTGCGCTAGGTCACTTGGGGTTAAAACAAACACGTTCTGGGCAACAGTTATGGACCACCTACTCACCTGTCTCCTTTCCACATGGAAGTGAGGTTTTAAGTCTATTTAGGCATTTAATGTTTGTTTAAAATATGGTTGTTGTTTTTTTCCCCTTTTGGCTGCTCCCTTTTTCAGGGGTCGCCACAGCAAGCAAACTTGACCGTAGATTTAGCAATTTCATGCCAGATTCCCTTCCTGCTGCAACCTGAGCTTTAAACATGCAGCCCCAGAATTACAAGATCACTACACTGACTACTGAGCTGCTGTAGCCTTTAAAGTTTTATCGAAATCTCAAAGAAATATCCAGTTCACAATTGCAGAATTCAGACACCTTAAGCCTCATTTTTGCTCATTTGCAACAGAGACATTACATCCAAATCACAGTTTGACTTTGCTGTCTTTGCAAATGTCACATTTCAATAGATAAATAGATATACTTTATTAATCCCAATGTAAATTCAAACTTCCAGCAGCAGTTAAAGACATATAGCATGACAGACAAACCCCATACAGTCATGAGGGAAGCCCCCGGCACCATCTTTGCAGATACAGCTGCCGTTTGAGGTCTCTGCACAACCTGAAGCTCCATTGAAGGAGCCCCAGATCATGATGGTGCCCCCTCCACTGTGCGATGTAGAACACATCTCAGGTGGGATCTTGTCATGCCAATAATGTTGAAAGCCATCAGAACCATCAGGGTTCAATTTTTTTCTCATTAGAGAATCAAACTTTCTTCCACCTTTCAGTGTCCCAAGTTTGGTGTTCTCGTGCAAACTCCAAACGGGCAATTTTGTGCCATTAAAGGAGAAGAGGCTTTTTGAAAATATTTCTCGTTCTTAAAACCCTTCTCTTGAAGATGCAGTCTGATGGTTATTGGTCTGCAGTTGGCACCAGTGACAAGTTTATTGTGGGCCAAGGATCGCCTGTATCTTGACGGACAGCCAATTGAATCCTCTGGCTCAGGTTCAGTGGAATTGTTTTTGGGTCTACCTCTTGACTTCTTTTTTCTATAACCCTCAGGATCTCTTAAGAAGCTTAAAATGACTTTCTTACTGCGTCCAACCTCAGCAGCAATGGCACCCTGCAAGAGGCCTCGAATCTGCAGCTCAACAATCTGACCGCTTTTAAAGAGAGAAAGCTTTGATCAGCTGATAAACTTTCTGAACAGGATTACTAACTATAGCTTTATCGACAAACAACTGTTAACATGCTTTTAGCAGTTTCGTCTTTTTATGTTATTCAAAATTGTTCATAAACAGTTAATGGGAGTTGAACACATCTAAATCACTGTCAATTCTGGTAGCTCACCAATGAGCTACCAGAATATGTGTCGAAACCTTTTCAAGAAAAACTGGTCTAAAAGTCAGTTTTTCTCCGATTTAAGCCATTTTGCTGTTGCAATGACTCAAAAAACAATAGAATTTGCACAGGCGTAAACCACATTTGAGGTTTTGAATCAAAAATTTAATAAATCTGGTGAATCAAGATTATTATTTTTGAAATTTGTGTCGATGGGGGAAAAAAACATAAACCAGTGAAAGCAAAAAACAAAATAAAACAATAATAACAATGCTCCACACCCACCCTGCCACCCCACAAACCTCATTGGCATTTATCTGCAAGTCTCATTTGGTCAAACTGTTAGACCATTTATTCCAGATTTAATCTTCTCCTCAGCTCCCAACCCATCCAGAGAACTGGAGGAAGGGGATATTAGAAGTGCCACCTGCATCGCTTCACCCTGAACTTCACTCTCACTCAGACACATGAACACACATGCACACAAACTTGCGCTCACACCATATAATATTCCTCATGCTGGGCCACCTGATGGCAGCAACATATGGAGACTGGCTGTGGCCCACCAACCAACCAGCCAACTAACCAGCAGCAGCTTGGTGTGGTTCGTCGCATTGCAGGCCATAATTCAGGCCCACGCCAGCTTTTATGTGGCAGTTTTAGAAGCCCCTATTACTTGCATAGCTATTTCTGAGGGGATAATTTCTGTAAGCATGTGGAATTACAGGTGCATGTTACACGGCCTCTGAGAGCAGACATGCATTTAGAATAGTAGCACAGAAAAGAATGTTAGTTGTCCCCCGATATCTCATTAATAGTCCAAGTCTTTTACATTATTCCCCAGTTGAGTGCAGTTTTTTGCACTACTTGTAAGATTGCTTTGTTTAATCTGAAGTTGAGAAGTGTGTCACACTGTCTGGACCAGTAGTCTAGACCCTAGATTAGCTTTTGTTGTGATTTATGAACTCTGCTTGATGCATCAGAGGCACGAGGGTTCTGGTGTGATTGTAATGCCTCATTACTCCTGTTCATAGTTGCTCATGGCAAGCTGCTCCTGGTCTGTGTCTACAGATGTAGCCAAAAATAGAACAACGAACACTTTTCAGTAAGTTTGAAAAAACAAATCTAAATTTCGTGAGCACTTGTGAGCAGTATTTACTGATGACAATACTGACTGTGGCTTTTACATTTGTCAGTTAGCCAAGCTTTTAAATACATACATTTTAGGTGCTCTTATTTGAAATTGGTGATTCATGTCAGTGATTTTATGAAAATAAGTGCATTAAACTCGTGTGTTGCGACAAAGTGTTTATCAGTGTGTTGCTTAAATACCTTTTACTAATGGTACTGTTTTGACCCACTAAAAGTGAGTGTTTATGTAGATGGAATTGTTATCATGTAATTGAATCACCTGAAGTCTGGTTGTAGTGCCTATCATTAAGATCAGTTCTGAGAATTCATTTTAAGGTGAGCCGTAGTCCCTTACTCTGTGCTCTAAAGAAACACAGGAATGTTTTCAGAAAGGAAAAAAGTGTTCACATGATCAAGCTGAAGAGATGTGAACACAAACTGCAACAAGTCAGCCTTATGTATTAACAGGTGTGTATTAAAACCACAGACTGGCACATGATGTAATGTTGTTCCATTTTTTACTGTGAACTCTTTGAATGTAAAGAATTGTAAGCTGCAAAGTAAAACATTTTTCGTGTGGCAGTCTATAAAGTATTTTGGCCAACTCTACAGGAAGGATTTTTTTCACTCCCTGCATCTGGTGTCAGACATTTTTATTTGGTTTTATGGCTGATCAAGCTCAATGGATGTATTAAGCAGTGTTTCTTTAAGAAAACGGCCCGAGCAAATGCAAGACCTATATCCTTAGGGACTGACATTCCTGTTCTAATAGACCTAAGTTTTATTTGAATTCAATCAAGTAAAGACACAAGGTTTTGTTACTGTTCAACTGGTATGACATATGGTAGTTTAAAGATGGGTTTCATTGATCCCAGAGGTTTACAGTTTGTCTTATATTTGCATTCAGTCCAAAAATATTCATTGAATTCAACTTGACTGTTAAGGGTATTTGGTTGTACAAGCCAAGATGGTGCATTTGAGAGCAGCTGGAGATGTTTTCAGTTGACTGAAAGACTATTAATTCCTGACTTAGTCATCTGAGGAACTGAAGCTCGAGGGAGGGTAAACAGTGGGAAATAGGAAAGGATGAATGGATTATCAGCTCTTGGTGGTTTACCATCTCCTGTAGTGTGCATTCCACTTTTTCCTCTTCACACTGGACCTAAGTACCTCTTTATTGCTTCCTAGAAGCAATCCTGTGAAGGAGAAATCTGTGAGCTACAGATGGCATCAGTATTTCTAAGGTAGAATTTACAGCTTTGTTTAAATGAACACAGTGTTGTGAATCAATTGAATGTTGTTTTAGTAAAACAAAAGCTGCATGCAGATTTAAGACTTAGGGGAAAGAAATATGCCAAACATGATAAAAACAACCTCAAATGGCTTGTGCTTCATTTAACTGTCATGTTAACTTGAAATGTCAAGGTCTGAAGGTGAAGGTATGAAGAATAAATATGTTAGGTTTGAGGTGTGTGAATCGAGTCCTCCTGTCTTTGGTAAAAACATTCAATCCTCCACAGCTGGATGTGATGAACAGGAAGCTACATGCACACATACGTTGGCCTCCCGATGGGTGTTTCTTTAATGCATGATGAACCACATCATTGCCATTTTCTCGCCTCGCAGTCTGCAGCTGTCTGCAGCACTTGATTAAAACATTTCTTTTAGTAATCCCCATGTAATAAAGCCGTCTCTCGAGAGTGAATCTCACTGTGTGTGTTATGTGTGTCCGTGGAAGTAATGTGCATGCATGTGTGTTTTGTGTCAGGACCGCTCCAGATGGCAGGGAGGGGTGCTCTGTGTTTGTGCGAGAGTCAAAACGAAAAGCAAGAGTTTTCTTTGTGTGAAGAGCGTTAGCTGATCTAAATGAAGCACCTTTAACCTCAGATAATCACAGAACCCTGAGCTGTGGTCACAAATATAGAGCTTGTCTTTCCCTGGTTCATTACCAGCTCCAACACAGAATTTCAATATGTTCAGATGAATGTCAGGGGTTCCACTCTGTGCTGCCTTGAAGAAAATCAGTGAGTTGTGAGGTGCAGGTGATGTCCAATTGTGTTTAACTACAACAAGTAATGATTCAAATTTCACACTTTCATTTTTTAAATTTGCGTTTCACTCATTGAGTATTTATAAATTACTGCCCCCTAATGGTAGGAATTTTAAGTCCCTTTGGATTCAATGACAATACAGAAGGCTGTGATGCAATCATAAAATCATTATTGGTGCATTTTGATGCATCCATCATCACACTATAAACAAAACCATGAAAATACATTTTCTCAGACCCTAGACAAAACATTTTTTTTATTACTGCATTTTTTATTGCAGTAAACAGTTTTCATTTCAACAAGACTGGGAAAGAAATGAACAACAAAATGGTGAAAACAGTGATATAAAGTTTTGAGATGTTTATACATCACATGTTTGGTTTTAGTGTTGTAGTGTGTGGGGAAGGCTGTGCTGGCATTTATGACAGAATGATCAGTTT
This sequence comes from Millerichthys robustus, assembly GCA_034783495.1. NCBI lineage: Eukaryota > Metazoa > Chordata > Actinopteri > Cyprinodontiformes > Rivulidae > Millerichthys > Millerichthys robustus. The sequence continues at coordinate 21,653,483 of JAVKLF010000042.1, forward strand.
GATTGTGGCTACAATTAGTGCAGGATCAGGTCATATCTCACTGGACTGCAACTCTGAGAATTTTCTGTTTCAGTCTCTCAAAATTTTGAGCGCTTGCAACAAAGCGACCTGTGAGCCACACGGCTGTTTTGCTCAACCCTCTTTTTGAAAATCACAGCTTATGTGTGTGCACAACTTGGAAAACTGCATTCGAATCTGTCCACATTATTTTGTTGCACACATTGTACCAGCCTCAGCCCAGAACCATTTTGGCAGTTCCCCCCAGATTTATGATTTAATTACTGGAGTAAACCTGTGAAATGAAAACAGGCAAATTTGGGATATATTTTGAATATTAGGTATTATTGGCATGTGGTGGCACTATAGTGTTGCTGCCTCACAGGCACAGGTTCACCTCCTGACTTTCCTGTGAGGAGTTGACGTTTTCTTCTGCATGAGTTTGTTTTCTTTGTATACTTTGGTTTTCTCCCACATTTTCATCTTCATTTTTAGAAGATACTTGGAAATTTGGAAGATTTTAGATTATTTTTTTGTTCCAGAAAGAAAGAAAAGTACAAGTGCTCAATCTTTTCCTTACACCATTTTTAGTTTAATTTTCTTTAATGAAGTTCTGAACATTTGCAAACAATAGCAGTGAAGGATCATCTGTATGTTCTAGGGAACGTTTGCGTTTGTTAATTAAGGTAGAGTTTGACAGTGATTGATTTGAAGAAACCTTAGATAAGTTATCACTGGTCTCAGAACAGTTACTATCTATTTGTATTTATCAGACAAGTGTGTCAATCCTTAATTAAATCCTTTGGCATGCCTCTGGACTTTGTATTAGACAAGTTAGATAAGTAAAAATTTAGAAAAAGTTTCATATTGTAAAGTAACCTTTTTTGGAGGGGTCATCATAAACTGAGTACAGACTCAATATATTGTGATTAAAGGTTGTGAATAGGGGTTAAAATGTACCGTATTGTTGCACGTTTTTATTGATAGTTACAGTATGGTACGATCTCTGCTCTGGTAAATAGGTTTTGCGCGGTCAGTGTCAGCCTACTCGATAAAGCACTGAACTTAAAAGAAATGTTTTTTAAAGTGTATTTAGAATGGGTTGTGGTCTCAACTCTGCTGGGTCTCTGCATTATGAGAGAAGTCTGCTTTTATGTGTTCGGCTCCTCAGGCTATAAACTGAACCTCTAATATGATTTTGTACATTTAAAAAGCAAAGAGCATTTTTTTTTTGCTCAATGCAAATTTATTTTGACAGTATGTTAAAGTGTTATCACTTACCCCTGCTAGAGATGCTGCTAATACTAATGTGTTTTGACCTCAGAGATGTTTTGGTTGCTCTCAGAGCCTGTGGTAACCTTGTAAAGCTTCCTGCCAGAAAGCTGTTTACCATGCTGCAGCAAGAAACACTGACTGTGCCAGCTACTTAATGAAATCCGATGAGTGCCTGGCTGTCCTCACATTCAGCATTCCCAAAACACCCTAATGAGGGTTTCTGCTTCTCATTTATTTTCTAGATCCAAGATACTCTTCACAAAGAATTGGGCATATTATAATAAAAACAGGTGCATAATTTAAAGTTTTAGGAGACCACATGCACATGACTGCTCTCCTTAAATGCTATAAACACTCAAAAAAAAGCCAACAAACTTTCATCCCTTGCCAGTCCTCTCATTGAAGTGGCTTTGCCGGCACATTTGCTCTGCATGTGGGGACATTGTTTTTGCCGCGTCGTCCTTGCTGTCTTTTGTTCAACTGCAATAACTTATGTGCGCGCACACACATGCACTCAAAGTGCACACATTTAATACACAAATAAAACCCACAGAAATCACTTTGATTGTTGCAACAATAGTGGATTTAGTTTAATGGCAGAAAAGCATGATATTGCAAAGTTTACCATGAGGCCAGATGCGTTACATGTAAGCAGGGAGTTAATTTTTTTATTTATTTATTGTGTTCCTCACTCATTACTCACATCCGGACTGTCTTTTTACTTGGATTGTTAATTTTATTTCTACATTAGTTTTCATCAAATTATCTCCCTCTGTCCTCTAGCAGAGATGTCAGATGTTTTTTTTTTTATCCCTGGACCTGCCTGTGTGCAGCTAACAGCTCATGTCACCCTGCTGAACCACCCAGAAGGAGAAGAAAGGGAAAGATAAAGAGACTCTCTGAGAAAGAGAGAGAGGGTAACAGTGGAGTTAAACGATTGCAGAGCTGCTGAGCAAAGAGAAGGACCCTATGACATATCCCACACTCTGAACTGGGACCAGACTATAATGAGTGTGTGATTAAATGAACTGTGATGCTCAGTCCTGACATCCTGCAGCCTCCCTGGAATTAGTCGCAGTTCTATTTTCACAGAAAGTTCTGCTCATAAGGCAGCACCTTTTTGCTTCTTTTACAGTATGTAGTCAAGTTTGCATGTAATAGTTCTACATATACACACATACATATACATATACCAAGATGTCTTAAACAGAAATGAGAATAAAACTAAGAATTGAAGTTGTTTTGCAATGTTTATGTCAGGCTCCTTTAGTTTTTTTATTTCCACTGGAGCGTCTGGAGAAGCAGAAGGAATGAAGAATAATAGAATAAGAAAAGAGATCAGATGGGTAGCTTTAATCACGACAAGTGCTCCACACTCTGTATACAGTATTGTATATAACACCATGCCTTCTTTGGAAATGTTTGTATGCGTTAAAGATATCCTTTTGATGTTGCTAACTATATGTCATGGTTTGTATAATATTAGTAAGTGCTTTGAGGTGTGGTTCATGGTGTAGAGGGTAAAAACAAAAATGCCTTTTACTGAGTTTGGACAAGATGGAGGGAACAAGTTAAAAAAAGTTAGAGAATTTAGGGGGGAACCCCCCAAAAACGTTTGTATGTCAGATGATAAATGAGAGCATGGTCCGTTGAGGTTCTGATGGACAGAGGCTTGGAGGACTCCATCGGACCGCTCTGTTACCTCATCCCCCTGAATGTTCAGCTCATCTTGTCATGCTCAAACACACACAAACTCTCTCTCTACACTGGAGACATGTGAATTGTTAAATGCACAGAGTTTTTTTCAGGGTCAGGTTTCTGGGCTGTACGTCTTTTCACATAAATCATCATCACAGTTTTGACAAAGAGGAGAGAAGGGTCAGTGAACTAAACCTACCTGCCAAATAACAAAGGAAAACTTGGCTCTGACCTGGTACTTCTCCTGTTTTTCTGTTGAAATGTAGCTCTACCTATTTGTCCATTTGTGCTGTCAGTGAGCTGTTTTATATGTGATGGTGAATTGATAGATTTGTTACAAATTTGAAGAACATCTTTCCATCTGTGCTTATTTTCTTTTTAAATGTTTGTTTGCATCCATTTGCAACGTTCAAATACTTTTTAATTTTCTAAAATGATGATAGCCTTTTTGTTGATGCATAAACTGTCCTTCATCTAATGCAGTTCTCGTTCTTACAGGAACAAAAGAACGTCGGTTCCTATGACAGAGGGCATATTTGAACTTCCTCACTTCACTATTCAAGCTACAAGGACCCAAACTCTCCTGCTTCAAACCATATATCAAAGCTGGACCCACAGCTTGGTGAATGGATCCACTGTGGTACTCAGTGAAGGTCTGCTCAATGAGGTCTTTGATGTTCCAGGTAATCTACTTTGTTAGTCAAGATTGCAGCTGTTTGTTGGCAGCAAATTTTATGTAAATGACAGCTTTGTAATAACAATTTCTCGTTCCTAATCAAATTCACAATGCATCTCTTTTCAGTTTATGTTTGAGTGGCCGAGTAAACGAGCTGAAATATTGAAACTAAGCAAGAATCTTTTGTACATGAAAATGTACGTACTTGTATTTTTTTGTGGGTGAGACTGAATGCTTTGTGCATAAGAGTGTGAAATAACCACTGACTCTTTTTGCTGACTTTTATATTGTTTATATGTGCCTTGAATTTATAGTTACTGTGATTACTGTTATTACTTCAAAAAAAAAGTCGATGTTTGTCATAGAGGAGAAGAGGCATGTGTCTGGAACTGCAACTGATTGAGTACATGTTTTTTATGCAGTTGTTAATGTAGGGTAGCAAATATAAATTACTATTGCAACTGCACTATCAAAAAATATAATTGTGATGATTGTTGCATCTTTAAGACAAGAAATTAAAATCAAACATTCTCATGTGTTCTCTTTTAGAGGAGTGTTGATGCACCCATACTGATTTATTGAAATTCTTCATTTAGCAGATGAAGTGTCTTTTTTTTGCTTAGTTCTTTAAAAATTGCTGTCATCATTAATACCAGACAATGGTCTTGGGAGATGTATGGAACTGGCTCCAACTAAGAGGATCTGAATCTCTTGTGAAAAGTTTTTGTTGTTTCTCAGGGCTGAGCTCAAGTGTCAGACCATCATTCACTGAAAACAAGTCATCCTGATAGAAACTAAAGAATTATGGACAAACTGGCTACAAAGCTTGTACCAGGGTTCCATCCATCTATCCATGATCTGCTGCTTTTCCCACCTCAGTCCAATGGTTTGACAGAATTTTTTATGGAGATGGTAAAGAGTTTGTATTCAGGGCCTCTTCATACTCCTCCTACATATGCACCTTGGCTTCAACAGCTAGGGCTGCAGCCCACTTGGCCCACCGGTAAGCCCGTCATAATAACAAATTTTGGTGGACGATACATTTTCTCAGAAATTATCTCCATCCATTCCATCCATTATCTTTTTACCCGCTTCTTCCTGTTCAGGGTCACGGGGGTCACTGGTGCCCATATCCAGCTGTCACA
>JAVKLF010000042.1:21658373-21669783 GCA_034783495.1 Millerichthys robustus
TGCCTCCGGCCAGGATTCGATCCGGCGACCTTCTTGCTGGGAGGCATCAGCTCTACCAACTGAGCCACCGTGCCGCCCAGAAATTATCTCGATAATAACTATGGTCTCCAAACAATATTATCGTTTATCGACAATAAACGATAATATTGTTTGGAGACCATAGTTAAACATAATGAGTGTATCGTCATATTCCAAGTACATCCTCTCAGAGATCAAAAAACTTTAACTCCTAAAGAACATTGAACATTGGGACTGAAAGACATTTTAAATATCCCAAATCAAACATTTTCGATGCAGATGAATGTTTTTTGTATTGCCACTTTTAGTTGCTACCCCAGCCTTATAACACAGTGGTGGAAACCATTGAAGTACGAGACCATTCGCCTGGCAAATATATTTTTTTTTTGGCAAATACCTAACGTGAGAGTTCACTCCTCCCTCCACTAAGGAAACAAGAAGGAGGGGTCGGTCGAGACAAGTGATGCAAGTGAAGCAGTTTGACGTCCAGTCTCTTTAGTAGAAATAGATTGAGACATGAAAAAAACACACAAGCAGACAAATTAAAATTATTGACCTCCATGTTAATTTATCAACCTCAATTTATTTCTTGTGCGATTAATTGATTTATCGTTTACCGGGACAGACCTACCCACCAAAATCCTTAGCTGCCTCCAAGCTAACAAGATAGGATTCCTTCTTTAGCTTGACATCCTCTCTCACTTGTGCTGTCCACCACCATGTTCGGGGATGGTCACCACAGGAAGCATCAACGACCTTGTAGCCACAGCTCAGGGCAATAGGTCCAAGGAACATGACCCACCAGACTCAATGTCCCCTTCCTCTGCAAGGCTGCGATGGAAGCTCTGTTGAAATTGAAAATCCTTCTGACGGATTCTTCAGACAGGCATTCCCAGCAAATCCTCACTGTAGATTTGGGTCTGTCCGGTCTGTCCTCCACCATCTGATCTAACTCATCACCAAGTAGTAATCTCTGGACAGCTCAGCTCCTGTCTTCATCCAAGTGTCGGCTGCAGATCAAATGACACAACTACAAAGTCTATCATCAATATGCGGCTTAGGGTGTCCTTGTGCCACTTATGGACACCCTGTGTTGGAACAAGGTGATGGACAAACCGTGACTACCACAGAAGTCCAACTACAGATCACCACTCGGGTTCAGATCAGAGAGGCTGTTCCTACCAATCGCAGCCCTTTAGGTTACACGATTGAAAATCGTAAAACGCTTCATTTCACCTAGGATTCACTACTAACTATATAAGAAATGTTGCCCCTTGTTAAATAAGAGGGTGAAGAGAGTAATTTCAATAAAACGGTAGCATTTCTCATGACGGTAGCATCTGGACAGTCCTCTGGAGGGCCAGGGATTTTCCAACTCATTAAGATCATGTTGTTTGGTGTTTTGTCAACATTCTCCCATAACCAAGCCAGCCAAAATACCTTGTTATTGGTGTGTAGCTGCCAAAACTTATGAAACTGGTCTCCCATAGAGTCAAATATTCCTCTCCTCTTTTCTCTTTTTCTTTTGGAATGGGTTTGACTCGTGAAAGGAAGGAACATTTGCACATCTGGCCGGCCTGTTTCTGGTAGGTTAGAAAAAGTAGGAGGGAGGTTTTGGGCTCAGAATGCAGGAGAGTAAAGGGGAATATGTGATGCATTGTTTAAATATGTATTTAGTGGTAATAAATTATTATTTAAGTAAGTACAATGAATTATATCGATAATCAAAAACTTTATTGGCTTAGTCAGATGTTTCACAACTTAGTTTTTGGTGTGATTTAAAAAATATTGTTAAAAAGTTGAGATGAATAAAGAAGAGTAGAGTAGTTCAGTTAAATAAATCTGTTCATAGAAACTCACGGCCTGCTGTGGAGCATCTTCCTGTCAATGTAAAACTTGCTGAAAGGTCTTGGTTGTTGTGAGTGCTGTGGTTGTGTGCCAGTTGGTTCCTGCTGTGAATTCACCTTCTTACTGATTTCTGTTTCATTTTGGCTGCACTTCATCTCAAATATTCAATCCTAACCAAGATGCACAATAACCGGACAACTTTGTTTTGCCTTTTTTGTTCTCTGTGCTATAATACCCAAGTTAAAGTCTGGTTTAACCATTCAGTTATTAATCCATATTTGAATTCTGCAGAAATACAACTGCTACAGTTGAATATTTCATATGGCAAACAAAAGTTGTTCACTTTAAACAGATGCTTTTGTATCCTTTTAGGAATATGCCCTCTGTTTTATCCTTTTCATGTTGCAGGGGTTTTTAAGTGGGGGAAGGTGTTTCATATTGAAGTCTAGCTGATAACACAGATGGTCAGTGTCCTTCATGAGAAGGGGGTATTTGATTGTATGATTTCATCCCCTGTCTGAAGAGATTGCAAAATTCAGCAACACAGGAAACTCAACAGCTTCAGTTTTAATCTCACAGTGCTGACAGACTGTAAAATACATTTCAAATATCTAAAAGATCCCTCGAAGACACAGTTGCTTAGACTTGACGTGCTTTGAGATATTAAAAAACTACAAAACTAAAAAGGCACAGCAAAATAAGTGTTTTTGTGTTGCTAGTCCCAAGGAGAGTAAAATCTGATAACATTTTGTAAACCTAAGTTTTTTTATACTAGATATTGTCCTTCCTTTACATTTGTTGGTTTTATGACACAACCTTTTTTAAAGCAATTGTTGATCTCTATTGCTGCTGTAGACTTCAGTCAGCAGCATTTTACACACATTCTTGTGTTTTATTGATAAATTTAGCAGAAAATGCAACTCTTTTGTTTCTCTGCCATAAAATCAAAACATAAGATTTCCTTGATCTCAATTTTCTTAATGTGGGATAAAATGTTAAAAGGAAAATTTACTGGTACAGAACTCATGGCTCGTATGAATTGTGAAGTCCGTTTTACTGGCACTTCAGATGTCTAGAACTTTCAGTGGTTCTTCTTAAACAATGTGTGCCACTGCTGAAAACATACAAGATATAGGAAGAATGACACAAGAAGACTTGTGTACAGAAAGTAGGTTCTAATGTAACTTCAAAGTTTAATTTTATCCAATCGGGTTTTGAAGTTAATGAAATCTCTACAATAATTTTACCTCCTTGGCCTTTCTGAAGTCATATGGATGAATGTAGAAACAAATCTGCTCACAAATTCAACCCTGCTGCTCTCCCTGATTATGACTTGCCACTTGCTTGAGGTGTGACAAATTATAAATATTGGGATGTGCATGATGAGCCAAAAAGGCACAAATGATGGGTGCTTTGTTGTCAGTTTTGCCAAGAGACATTGTTCATGAGGCCGAGAACCACAATTAAACCAGGATTTAGTAGCAATGAGTGATGAACTGGGTCATTAGGTGCACTGGTTGGATTTTTTTCTTGGTGTATACATTTCTATTTTAATTTTAATCTATTTAAAATAAGACTGTGGTGTCATGTGAATCTCTAACAGTCCCAAAAAACACTGACATAAAAACAGCATCTGTTAATACATTTATTTATTTTTTTACTCTGCTGCATGTGCCCCATTATTTTTTTAGGCCAATCAAGTGAAAGAAACACCAGTTGTTTTGGACCTCCTACGCCTTTTCACTTTTTTCTTCTGTATTTTAATATTTGCTTAAAGTTTATTTTTAGGAGCATTTCTGTTTCCCATGTCCTACTGCGTGACTGATAGCCTTGAGTTTGAAATCTTCTTCGTAAGCACGTCTCTTAACGGGCGCCATTTATGGAAAAAAAGAGCCTTTTACGTGCACCTTATAGTCTGGAAAATACGGTACCAGTCATTACTAAATCTTAACCCTGACCCCTTAGTCTAAACCTGACTACCCCAGTACATACCTAACCCCTAATCTAGACTAAACTCAATTCACACTTCAGTCCTAAACCTAACCTCTCACCCACCAACAGAATTTCCCCCCGATGGGGACCGGGCTTTTGTCCCCATAAGGCACAGTGGGTTTGTGTACCGGGAAAATGGTCAGAAACCATCCCCACCAGGTAACAAAAACATGTACACGCACCCACACGCACTCATAGCTAATGTCAACAGTTTGAAATAAAAATGCAAGGCAGTTGTGGGGCTTTTTCTGCCATCTTAACTGTTGGAGAGGTCAGAGTTTCCAATCATGTTTTTGTTAGGGCTTCATTAAAAAGGCACAGAATCAAGGTACTTTAAGTCATCTTAACGGTAGGTTTTCCCATGATGGATTCAAATTTGATGCAGCTACTACAGCTGGTTTCTAACCACAGAACTCTGTGATGGTCTAGTCTGGGACAAATAGACGGGGGGTCTGATAGAACCTGGTTAATGGTGGTCACTAGCCATGTTGTGGATGATGTGGGGGGGGGGGGGGGGGGGGGGGGGGTGGGAGGGGTATGAGCTGTGACATAGCTTTGGCATGACAGATCATGGAGAGGAAGAGAGTGAATATTACAACCGGCCAAATGAAAAATAAAAGAAAATCTAAGGGTTGAATAGAAAAATGACAAAGATGAAAATAAAAAGTCTACTGGCCATTGGTTCCTTTTTATTAAACCTAGCTCTGGCACCTTACTGACTGTGAAGTTAGGCACAAGGACAAAGAAACAAGCATATTAGCTAGCGCATGCCCACCTCTCCCATTATTGGATCATATATGTACTTGTAAACTCACACCATATGATCCCATTTAAGGCAAATGACTCAGGAATGTTTGGATACAGCAGGTCTATGTTCTCATTGCATAGCTGCTAAAGGCATGCTGATAATATTAGAGCAGGACTTGTGGTCTCACTCATCATGGTATCATTATTAAAACAAGTCCTTTGTTTTTACTTCTCCACACTTAAAATGGGGAGAGGGAAGATGGTGAGTAGTTGAGAACAAAAATAGAGTTGTGGAAAGAGTTGCAAAGTCACATTGCAGAATTTATTTACATCTATCTTTACTTTGATATATTCTATTGCTTAGAAACAAAGTCTTTAGTTCATGTCAACAATAGATTTTACACATTTTTGCACTGCATGAAAAAGTCTGCTCCTGTCATGGTTAGCAGTTCAAATCCCTGTGATCTAACTGGCTTCAGGAGCTGGAGTCTGATGTAAATTCCCCTGTGACGCTGCGGTACAATAAAGGACTGTAATAGCTCTGTCTTATTAAAGGGAAAACAATCTATTTTCATATCACTCTGTCATCTTTGTAATCTGATCTCTGACGTGATGTACAGTTTTGTTTTTTTTAGTTTTTCTTTCCCCTGATTGCAGTGTTTATCTATTTAATTGATTTTGCTTCATTTTCACCCACATCTATTTCTCCTTAGCTCCATTATGATGCAGCTGAACAACCAATAGCACAATTGGGATATTTAACTCTCCTCAGTCTTTAGAGGTTTGTTTTTCTGTTATGTTTCTCTTTGATGAATTTTGCTGTCATGATTCTCTTAATTTTCTTCATCTTTTAATTAGACAAGCAAGGTGAATATGCAGCTTTTCCTGTCATCTACCGTGCTCATACACTTATGTCACAGCGATTGTTTTAATGCTTCTTCATTGTTCTACAGTGAAAGTGAAAGACGGAAGGACACACGCATTTTTTTAATGGTCTGTGGTTGTCACAGATGTCAGTAAAGAAACAGGGAGTTTAAAGAAAACCCTGAGATGTCTGTTTTAGCATGGCCTGGCCCCTCACTCAAATATCCATACTTCTTTGAAGAGGTAACTTATTGGTTTGGGAGAAAATTCTTCCTGTCTTCTTGTCTGCTTCACAAATTGACATCAGGACAGGAAAAAAGCTGGAGGGAAAGGGAAAAAGAGCTTTTTCATCTATGCGCAAACTTATTTCTGACATAAAAAACACGTTGTGTCAGCATCAGGGAACCGATAAATAAATCTTGGCTGGAACTTGAGACGTTTCTTGTCAATGAAAACTTCAATGAGCCACAGACGGCCCTCACTCCACTCCTGGCAGATTGTAATGATGTTTTAAGTTAGTCCAGACTCGGGCCTTCTCTGCTTTTCTTTTGTCTTTGTGAAGCTGTGTGATCTTTCTCTGTTACTCCTTTCAGTCACTAGCTAATCAGAGGTAACAGTTGAGTTAGTGAAGCAGAAGTTTGTTTCTGTCTCACAATTAAACTTTTAATTACATTGAAATGTTAATGCTACTTCATTTAAATACAATCTTAGGTAACTAAATAAACTAATCACACATGCACCTACACACACATACACACACACCCTTCCTCAGCAGAGTTGATTGAGTGAGTTCAGTCGCTCGTAAAAGGGAAATCAATTCCACTGTGGTTCTACAATCATCATTAATCTTTCTCACACCATTCTTAAGGCTTCTGTTGGATAAAAAGGTGAAAAAAATCAAAGATCAAAGAATCACCTGCCAAATAAATTTACCCTAAGGTTAATATTAACTCAATTTTGACTTCGATTAAAAAATAAGATGTGATTTTAGGCATTTAGAGAACGTGGATTTTTGATCTTTTTTTTGATGCATTGATATATACTGCAATAGTTGCTAATTGGAAGCTCTATAATGTTTTTTGAATCCTGGATAATGATTGCGCCTGGCACCTCAGTTACCTTACCATTCATGGGCAGAAGGTTATTTTTTTAAAAAGATTTCAGCTTTTCCCATTTAGTACTGGAGCGTTTGACTCCTTTTCCTTGTGTAGGATAGACTGAAATATGATCTGCAAACCCTTTTTGGCCACGGTTTATAAAGCATTACTCTGGTAAAACCATGCCTTCCTTTACAGTGTTAGCATCCACACAGTTTGAGTTCATCAGATAATGTGTTAAACAGAGCACAAGCTGTGTAAAAGTTCTTCCTGAAAGAATCCATGAAATATAGGTAAAGTTATTAGAGCAGAAACTGATTCAACGCAAGCCTTCATTTTATTTTGAAATGAGATAAAAACTAATAAAATAATTTTTTATTTTATTTGCGGTTAGGTTGATTAATAGCATAGATTTTTTTTAAAGTCACAGACTTTATATTTCTTAAACATGAAACAAAATCTACTGTGGGAATAAGTTTTAAAGCAGCCAAAGCAGACTCTGGTTGTAACCAAGCCCTGAATCAATGACAGACGCAGATAAATCTGTTTATATTTATTTCATCTTGTTGTGTTTGCAGAGCTGACTCCCTGCTGAGAGCCAGTCGTCCCATCTGAGGGTAGTGACTAGTGCCAACTGAACGCATAGCTTCACGTCACAGGGCCATAAATTTCCACTGTAACTCTTATTGAAGTGCCTCAGCAGCACCAAAACCCCAGTCTTGGCTACCACCACACACAGACACAGTCAGCCTCTTCAAAGCTTTGACATAAATATTGATCTCCATGGATTATTAGTAAACAAGAATACGTTGCTTGTTTTGTCTTTAATTCTTTCCCAAAGGGCAAGCGAATTAAAGGGAAACTCATAAGCAGTAGAACCTTTGTGGATTATAGAGACGCAGAGCTCTTACGATTTGGAGCGAGACCCTGTACATCAAATCAAAGTTGCGTTTAAGCAATGAAGAGGCTGGTTTATTGTCATTAGCTGTGGTCTGTCATTTTGAGCTCTCTCTTGGTGGAACCACTTTGGTATTCCATACTGGTTTTGACTTCAAAGCCAGAATACCCCTGTTTCATATTCAAACCAAATTTGTCAGGGCATCTTTAGACTGGGAAGAGAGGAGGTTGAGAAGGAGACCCTCATTCATAACTGTGTTTTAACGGCCTATATTACCACTGACTAATTATCTCCTTACAAATGGCATTGCTGGTACATGGCATATTTCTCGTACACTTTCTGAACATTATTCTCTGTCCTTTTTTACACTCTGCCATATCTTTCTCTCTTGTTTGTAGCCTTTAGCTTAGTTTTTTCCTTCATGGTCCCTTCTGTCCCACCACAAAACACCCCTTTGCTGTCTTAAAAACCTTGCTGCCTCGGCACATTAGTGTTTGCCAAATTGCTTCCGCATGAAAATTCCTTAATTGTGGTAATTCAGTGGCAGAGGGAACCGTGGTTTGAATGTGTAGCGAACACATGTCATTGCTTTAGTGGAGAGACAAAAAGGCAGCACCTGGAGGGGATGGAAATTATGAAAACAAGATCCCCAGCTTGTGCTACCACCAGCACTTACACTCCATTACTGTCTTTATGCCATGACATGACTGGTACAGGCAGTGAACAGGACTTGGAAAACACAAATAATGCAACTTTTTTTTCAATGTGTTCAATGTAGCTCTACTGGGCTTTTGTCAGTAAGGGAATTCTCTGTAGGTGTTTTTGTGTATCTTTGTTTTTCTATGTGTCCACTGAATTATATCGATATTGATAATGCACTTAAAAGAAAACTTTTTGGGTAGAAGTTAGTATTGGGGGTATTTATGGATTAGGCTAACCCAAACCCATGCACCAAGGTGATTTTGCAAATGAGGCCCCTCTTCTCATCTGTTGGAGAACAGTTGATGCTGTTAGTAGTTGATATTTTTATCACTTTGCATTTAATGTCCAAGTAAACCAAAATATTTGGGGTGTTTTTATAAAATCTGTGTTGTATCAAATGATTTTTGACTTTGTATTATTAATGTGTTATTGAGAGGAAAATGGTTTATGGACATTTTGTTTTGTAAAATATAATAAACTATTAACAAGAAATAATAAACATTTAATTTGTTTTTGTGCTTACATGGCAGTACCTGGAACAGTATAAGATTTTAAAAGTTGTACAGAAGGTATCCACAGCAGATGTGTGTTTGACTGAAAAAGCTTGAGGCTGTAGAACAAACCACTACTGGTTTTCCTTGTCTGTTTTCCTGTCCCACTCTCTCTGCATGTGTCTGTATTTCTGCTGTGTGTCAGTTCTGGGCAAGATGCCAGCAGACCTGCTCCTACTTACTGCTTCTACTTCAGCCCCTCCTGACTTAGGAGAGACAGTTATTGTTTCTGCATCAGCACTTAATGGCTCAGCTGGCTGCTTTCAGGTTACCCAACTTGTCTATGTCTACCTCTTTCTGTCAGCCCCCTGGCTGCTGTGGGCCTACTGCCAAACTGTGGGGTTGTAGTACTTTAGGTTCTTTATCCTTCGCTGTCCTTTTGCCTACCCATTAGGGTTTGGCCGTAGTGTCAACCAGTTGCCATTTTATATAAAACAAACCACTGACACCATAACCCTTTAGAGTAAATGTGTTGTATTTATTAAAGACATAAATAGTAGGTTTTTTACAGTATCATGTACAATGTTACTTTTTAATCCGCTGTTCTAACAAGAGATGTCTTTTTATGTACCACGATAATGCTGCATACCCATCAAAATACAAACACCTGATTTTGAAATTTGATTTAGCAGGATCATAGTGAATGTAAAGCAGGGGTGGGCAGTCCTGGTCCTGGGGACTTCTATTCTGCATGTTTTACTTTTTTTTTCTGCTCCAACACACCTGATTTGAATAAATGGATGATTACCAAGCTACTGCAAAACTTGAAGCGCTAATTCAATCCCTGAATCAGGTGTGTTCAAGCAGAAAAACAAGTAAAGCATGCAGGATAGCAGCCCTCAAGGACCACCCCTGATGTACAGACACACAAACAACTTTGTTTCCTTGTCAGAAGCTAGATTGGTCTGGTCCAATATTATACTGCTATACCAAATAACTTCAATTCAGACATCTTGCACATATAAGCATGCAAACATACACACAAAAACTGGATGCACGGCAACAATTTAGGTAGGCAGCAAGTCAGTCTCCCATGTCTTGTAGTGTACTTGCATCAGTCTTCGTCTTTGAAGATCTATCTGAATGACTGCATGACTTATTTCTGTTAGGCAAGCAGAGATTTCCTGTCAAGTTTTTATGTTTTAACAGTTTCTCCACATGTGAGCCCTGAGCCCTCTGATTTTGAGAAGTTGATCTTATGAATGCTAAGTGCCATAGAAGAAAGCAATAAGAAGAAAATGTGAACATAGCCGAAGTTGTGGTTACATGGTAGTCCTTATTAAGCTAATAGTGATTTTTTTCCAAAGCAGAACCTGCAAAAGACCCAACAAATGTAATGGCACACTACTTCAAACTGGTGCAAGAACTATAACGTGACCCTCTAAGCATTGAATAGTTGTAATTGTGTATTACATTGTGTCTATTTTACCATCACAGTAATTGACTCCATCTTGTGTAAAGAGTGTAGGTGTTTCATGTCATCCTACATTTTCAGCTGGTCTTGTTTTTCAGATTTTTATATCTTTTACTAAAATACTTTACTGGCTCATGTCACTCTTTTTCTTCATTCTCTCAACATTTCATTTCTCAACACGAGTTTTAAAGTTTGGCTGTTGCCCTCTTAGTGTTTGATGGAGTGCCGTGCCCTCTGACCTCGAGCTGTGTGTTTATGAACTTCTTGCACCTGCTTTTGCTTGACGAGTAACAGCTTCATAGATGTTCACTCACTCGGTCACTTAATCACACACACTCACATGCCTGGTTGTGTTCTGCACAAATGCACCTTACACACCAAAGACACACAGAATACCATTGTTCAGGCTGACAAACTTGCCACCCCTTGTTCTTTTACTTTTTTGTACACCCCACATTTTTATAGTCTAACAGCTGGACAAAACATTTTTAAGACCCCTGCTGCCCCCCGCCTGTGCAACAATCACCATTTTAGCAGGTGCAACGTGCCCTTTAGGACATCTACGTGGGCAAAAGGGATATGTTAGTGATACCCCTGGTGCTGTTTATCAAAGAACAGAGTGGTAGGAATGGCCTCTGTCATGTTCCAGATTGACTTGCACTTACAACATCTCCATCTTTTCCAGACTCTGGAGAACAATTTGTTTATGTGCAGGGCCAACTCATCACTTATGCTCTCATTTTCCCTTCAATCCTGTTTTGCACAGGCCAACTGGTTGCTAGATATGTATTCTAAATAATATACTAGTCATTTATGCTAGACAAGTCATGTGTTTTAGGTTCACTGAGAAACACTTCATAATGTAGCCAAATGTCTGTTGCAGAAATTTTATGAAAAATCTCTGTACTTTTATTGTTTCTAGGGGAAAGAGAGGGATTTAATGTAGTACCTAAGCAGATCTCTTATCCTTCCCCGTGGGCCTGGATGACAGGAAAAACTCAAATTTAAAAGATTAATGGAAAATTCATATATAAATCACAATGTTTGCTTTGTTAAAAAGGCAACAAGGAATTTTTTTGACAAATATGATGGTAAATGGCTTGTACTTATATAGCGCTTTATCAAGTCCCTACGGACTCCAAAGTGCTTTACACTACAGTCATTGACCCACACATTCATACACTGATGGTGGTAAGCTACATTGTAGCCACAGCTGCCCAGGGGCTCGCTGACAGAGGCGAGGCTGCCAAGCACCGGCACCACCGGCCCTCTGACCACC
>JAVKLF010000042.1:21669883-21681833 GCA_034783495.1 Millerichthys robustus
TGATTTCAGATTCTTTGAGATCTTTTATTTGTGTCATGAAGTAAAAGGGAACATGCAATGAAATTCTTATCTTTGCATTTTTCTCAGCACACATCAATACAATTTATAAAGCAACAAGAAGGTAACTGGAAAAAAATACAAAAATCTCTAAAACAGCAAAACGGCTACCACAGCAGCAATGGATTTAAGTGAGACGAGCAACGAGCGTTCTGTGCCTGGTGCAAAAAGAAAGTGAGTTCCAGATGAACTATGGCAATGTACATTGTTGTTGAATGAGTTGTAAGGTAGGAGTGTGTAGTAAATGGTGGCTGTGGATAGCTTGTGTATTAAATACTGTGTCTGGCTGTTTTTGACGTCACACTTCTGCCTTCATGGAGATGCTACAGATGTGTATACAGTTTGTTTTGGGTGGCTGTACTGTCCATGTCTCGCTTAATCACCTTGCTGATGTAAATATTGCTCCGTGGTGGGAAGGCTACTCTAGCGATGAACTGAGCATTTTTAATTTCCCGCTGTACATAGAGCCTCCCTGTCCTGAGCAGTGTAGCTGTCATACCACACAGTGGTGGTACTAATGAGGATATCTGCTTGATCCTGAATGTACTTCTGTAGAAGAACATTGGGTGACATCCCAAATTTCCTCAGTTTCCTCACAAAGTATGGTCTCTGCTGTGCCTTTTGGCAGTTGTAAGGTCAGGTGAGATCCTACCTGATCTTCTCCTTGTTTTTAGTGATGTTTAGGAAGAGATATCCACTGTTCTATTCTGGGGACTGAATGTTAGAAAGTCACCCAGCTGCAGATAGACTGTGCCAGACCCGGGTGATGAGCTTTTTGCAGTGCCTGTGAGGTGGAACTGTATTCAGCGCTGAGCTGTAGCCCACAACTGCATCCTCACATACTTGTCTTTTCATTCCACTTATGGGAACGACAGCATTTACGGCATCATCAGTGGACTGGTGCTGTTGATAAGCAAACTGTAGGGGATCTAGGATGGCTGAGACAGATTTGTAGATTGTATGTGGGACATGACTTCCTTCTCAAAGCAATTCATAAACATAGGAGTCAGTGCTGCAGGACTATAGTCATGATGGTGGTGGCCTAGAAGCAGGTGGCCACAGAGTACTGAATGAGAGATGGCTTGTAGATGTCGGCGAGCATTTCTGCCAGTTACTGAAGAAGGTCCTGAGTGCTTGTTCCAGGATGTTGTCTGGACCATGTCTTCTGAGGATTGGTTTACCTTAGGATGGAGTGCACCTCTGCTGATAAAACTAATCAGCTGGTCTTGTGTGTCCTCTGTGACCAGCATTTTTTCTTACTGGCTAGTGTTAAAAGCCTCGAAGCAAGTGTAGAATTCACTCATCTTGCCTTGGCAGATGTAGACTTGAAGGGCCTAGGCTGTTGATCTGTGATGCTTTGGCAATCTGATTTTGTATTACACCTCCAGTCTCTGGCTGTACTACTACTACTTTGTCTTTTGATGGATCTGCTGAGTTCATAGCTGATTTTCTTTGCATGCTTCTGCGTCACCGGAGGCTTAGAATCCTCCCTCAAAGTGGCAGATCTATACACACCCCATATTAGTGTTGATATCGTCCTGAAGCCTCATTTGAGATTCTTCCTTTCACACAAGGACTGAGAAATGGTCAGATTGACCAAAAGGAGGGTTGTCGTACAGCCTTGTAGGTATCCTTGATATTGCTGTATACTTGGTCCAAAGTATTATTTTTCCTTCCAGCACAGTCTGTGTGCTAGTGGTATTTTGTGAGGGCAGTTTGTAACTTTTGTGTTCATGTGCTTGGATTTTATTGATATTTTCACATACTAAAAAATGTCAAAATGGAACACATTTTTGAATAAGCAACATTTTGGAATGTCCTAATCGATTTGCATCAATGTGGTCATTTTTACCACTTTTATGATTTAAAGTGTATGTTCTGCATCAGCAGTTACTTGGGATAAAGAAGTTGTCCACAAAGTGTACAACTGGTAAACTGTAGTTGAAGGAGGTTTTAAAAAAATATGAACTTATTACACATGGAATTATTTTAACTTTGGTAAAACGTTGGAAAATATAAATTGGTCTACCACCTGCCTCTACCATAAAAATAGAGGAAGCTGTTGGAGAAGTCCGCATTCAAAGCCACAGAGAGACATTCATTGCTGTTTGACCTGCAGGTATATTGTGTGGCAGAGAGACTGCAGGAGGGTTATTAACGTTACCATCTTCCATCTGTGCTTGTAGAGGGCCTCTCAGACAGCAGGTGAAGAGGTTGATTGGTAATTTGTCTCAAAGAGAGGGAGAAGGGAAGTTGGTGGTTAGGGATTTTACCAATTTCCAGTAATTCCCTTGCTTAAGTGTGGTATTTATGTGACTACTCAAATCCTGCCTTTATCCGCACAGTCTCAGGATAACAATAAAAATGCATTTGTGCTACAGATAAAATCTACACAAGCTCCAAAAGTGAGTTTCACCGGATTTTTATGAGAACTTCTTGTAAGACTTTGATCAGCATAAGTAGGTTAGGGTTGTACATTTTTGTTCCTTGTAAAACTAAAACGATACTTATTTGTTTTATATTGTAATTGAACACTAAATAACCTCTAATGTGAAGTCAGGACTGTAAAAAATTTAAAATGTGAATTTCTAGCCTTATTGTCATAGTGGCAGTGATGTTTTTACTATATCTGCACGACTCGGCTTATTTCATAGGATGATCTTTTTAAACCTTAAATGTGCCACCATAATTTATTTTTCTCTCTTCTTTGTTTGCCATTAGAGGATGTCTCAAGTATGCCTTCTCGTTGATGCTTAACCCTCCCGCTTCTCTTGGGTCACATGACCCCACCAGGCCTCAGTCTCCAAACTAAGGTCTGGTGGGTCATTTTGACCCCATTTTTTCTAATGTCAAACAAACACATCTTTTGGAAATTACTGCGCTCGACCAAAAAACGTACTTTTTATAGAAGAATGAATAATGAGCTGCTTTACGGATGGAGATGTGTGCCTCTAACCAAAGCTACATTTTCATCTAAACTAAAATGCTTGACTTAAAACTGCTTTTAGAAAAATCGCACACGTTACAAACCTGGAGCTGGAGTAATTTCATGTTGTTATTTTGTAAAATACATAAAGTACAGATAGCTTTGCTACTTTAGTAGAATTTTAATACAAATCTGCTTTTAAAATCTGACAGTTTTGTCATTTTAAAAACAGATTTTAGAAATTGAAATACATGAACTTCAACAGATACACACCTTTTGTAATGTCAATGTTCAGTTATTAACAAAAAAGAATTTTCTATGCAGTAAAAATGTAAAATGATTAGAATTAAAAAAAATAAAATTCCACATTGTAAACCAAGTTGGAGAAAAAAGGGTTTAAGAGTATTTGTCGGAAATGAACCAGTGTTACTCTAAGAACAGGGAGTTTAGTAAAACACAGTAATGCCTTGTTGGAACAGATGATGTAAGAATTCAGTGTCATTCTCCTGGCCAGTTTTTAGCTCAGTGGAAGAATGTGTCAGCTGATGGATGGCTCTTCCTCTCTTCTCTCAACAGGCTGTTTGGCAAAGAGCTTCCTTTACTCCATAATATTTTTCAGTGAGCCCGCTGGCGTTCTCCCTCCTTTCTGTCCTTCAAATGGTCTGCAAACATAAAAGACACTAATAAATTGTTGTTTTCATGCTTACCCCTCAACACACACGCGCGCACACACACACACACCATAATAAACTGGAAGCTAGATCCTTCTACAGACCAGTGCCATCAAGAAAAATATAAGGGCCAGTGTGATTCTTGTTTGATGCTATTTGCTACAGATGAAAATATATTGAATGTTTTATATATATATATATATTATAATATGCGCTGACCTTGTGTGTCTGTCACAGTAGGTGTAGATGCATTCTCCTTTTTGTTTGTATTTTTGTTTCAAAGAACTTTGTAGGTCAAGACCAATTTAAGGCTAATCAAGTGTTTAACAAATCCACAGAGGTGGTGCTTTAAAATTGTCGGAATCCAGTTCAAATTCACTTTTCTTTGTCTCTTTTGTTTTATTAGGTGTGAAATATCCAGGCTCGTCACCGACTCTTGAAGGCTTGGTCCAAAACCTGGAGCTGAAGTTCTGCAGCCGTGCGATGGTGAAATGTGCCTCGGGAACTGTGGGAGCTGTAAAAGTGTGCGCCAGGACCCCAGGTGTGTACAGCTGTGCCCTGTTAAAACTTTACTGCCTGTGTAGGAGGGAAAGAGTGAGACAGACTAGACTCGTCCTTTACTTTCTTGAAGTCATACTTTCTACACTTCACTCTGTCTTTGTTGCGCCAGTTATCCTGCTCATGGTTAATCCTGGTTTCTTCCTAGTTATCGGAGTCTGCTGCCATTTTTTCTCTCCTTTGGGTTCTGTCGTTGGGCTGCGATGATGTCTTTGATAGCTAGGATTTTATTGAGCTAGTGTCATAGCAGGGGTCAAAATGCTTACAATATTAGTAGTACTAGTACTAGATCTAACAGCAAATAACTTCCATAGTTCTTAACCAGCGTCAGTTTTAGTGTAATGTAAAAAGTAAAAATGCTTTCTTTTATACGGTTACAAAGATTACATCACTTTCACCTTGTGTTCTGTGGTCACTCTTTTTGTTTTCTGTATCTGCATTCTGTCCACAGATCGGTTTTTTTTTTGTTTCTGTTTGGTATCTTTTTTAATGTTTTAGTTGACTTTTACTTTTTTAAAAAAGCTTATTAAATTGGTGAGCGATGTTTGCTTTTGCCATGTACTATTTTGTTTACTTTTAAATTCTTCTAAGAAATAATAACAGTTTTCTTAAAACTGTACAATCATAAAAAGCCTATATAAACCATTTTACTTTGATTCATTGTGCTTAGAGAAGTTGCGGTGTCATTTTTGCTGGAATATGATTCAGCAGACCCAAAGACTTAAACAATTTCATGCAAACGTAAAACAACATAAAGCATCTTGTACATATGGAAAATAAGTTCACTGTCAGAAATATATTAATTTAGAATAGTTAAAAACAATTAAACAAAATTACAAAAACTGTGTTATTTTACAAATGCAACTTGTCTTTCAGGTTCAGGAGAAGGGGTAAAGGAAAAACTGGTTCCTCTCATTCAGGGCCCATCTGACACTAAAGAACTTCATATGAGTCGTTGGCTTAATGAGATCCGCAAGCCTGAATCTTTACTGGCTCCTGACCTGCTGGCATTTTCTGTCCAAGTGCCTCAGCAAGGAGACGACTGCAGGAATTCAGGTAAGAGCTGAGATGGATAACAGCATCTACCCGTCGCTGCTAACTGTTTCTCTGATGTCAGGTTGGCATTTTTTATTCTGTCAATGCAAGTGTTTTGTTGCTCATATGAGTCTTTAGATGGAGGATGTAGGGTTATAAATTAGGTCTTTCATAACGCAAACAAAATGCTGTTTCAAGTCTGCAAAGTGTGGTAAGGTTGGATTTAGTCTTTTAGGAAATTAAAGAACAGCTCAGATTAATTATTTTTTGTAGCAGTAGCCAGGTGTCCCTTCAGTCATCCATGGTGTCCATAGAAGTATTTCAACATCTGCAAGTGAAGTTTCTGTAATTCTTAGGGCAGCCCTTTTTTGGTTTCAGTAAGGATTGAAATACTTACACTTGACCGTCTCATGTATGTCAAAACGTTCTGTTAAAGGCCCACATTAACTTATTCTCTTAGTATACAGTATGAGCTGTAATTTGTTCTGCCATGTTGTATTTTTGGGGCCAGTGTTTGTGCACTATGATGCAAGACTTTAAGTCCTGCCTGATTCCAACTACACAATTTTGTTGCATAAGTTTTTCCTTAGCATGAAACAACCAATTCCATCTAGACATATTAAAAATACTGTATTTCAATAGACTGTAGACACCATCATTTTGAGGATGTGGGGAGATTGCTGGATCAGAGCGAGGCATGGTGTTGTTACAGGTTGCTTGAAATGGTCTGCAGACTGTGATTACTCACTGGTTCATAAAGTCGATACAAAATTTAAATATTAAAACAAACACATCAGAAAACAAAAAAACATGATAAAGAGGATGAAAGAAAGAGGATGGTGAAGGTACGGGCTGAGTCCCAGAAGGAAAAAAAGTATTCCCAGCAGATGTTGAGATGTAGGTCTGCAGTTCTTCTCAATATAACCTCTTCTACTGTTTCCTGTCTTCTTTAATGTCTTTCCTCATTTACTTCTGTCAGCATGTCTGTGTTGTCTCATTATCTCCTTATGATTTATACTTTCTTTTGGTACATCTACAATGTTCTTTATTTCACTTTTAATATTTGTTATAGAAAAATCTTCTCTTTTCTTTTGCTTTTGAGAGCAAGATTAACTTTTATTGTACTACACTGTAGTAGCCACACATATTTGAGCACACACACACACACACACGGTTGAAAATTCTGAATTTGTGCCAGGAATATTTCTTTTATCTCTCCTTGAGTATTTTTCCTCGAGGCTGCATAGCAGCATTTTTGTTGATAAAAGTCTTTGTTGTTTTTTTAATTACTTTGAGTCCTGCCTGTCCCTGGGTTCTCTTTGTTACGAACTGTCAAATGTGACTGCATAAAATCAATTTAGACCACAATGCATGGCAAATGCCTGATTTTCACATGTGATTGCTGTGTTGTCTCAATCTCAAAAGAGGATCTGGAAATTGCCACCAGTTCTTGTACGGATGGCCTCATTATTCCAGCCATCATTTCTCTTATCATTTATCACTGTTTAAACCTCAGAAATGTCCATTTTATTGTGATGCATACATTTCTTATATATAAATTCTACATGAACAGATATTTCTCAAGACTTCTATATGGACTGCTTCCCTGATATAGTTGGTTGCTGGACAAAGTTGTTTTTATTAGTTGTTTTTTTTACATCCCTAATTGTTTGAGTAATTTTTTTATGTTTGTGGCAATGAAATATCAGCTTGGACACATGTTGTTGTAAAAAAACACACATACTTTTTGTAACTTTTTCATGCCAAGCTCTAATTCTCATAGATGAAGTAGTTTTAAAATATAGCCATTGACATCTGTTTTCTGTCTTATTGTTTACCAGCTGAAACAAAATTCCAGTTTACTTAGAAAATAAAGAGAGTGGGTTAGGGGGTTTTGAGTGGTGGTTAAAGGGAGTTCCTGTACACTTGCAGAACTCCTGCGGATTTAGACTGTTTTTATTTAATGGAGTTGAGGTTGGAACATTCTAATAAATCAAACTCAATTAAAGGCACAGAAGATCTGAGTAGCTCTGCTTTGAAATGGCCCTTTTTAATAGATCCATAGGGCTAGAGTAATTTTATATCTTGCCCTTAACTCTTGTCACAGTTTAACTCAATGTAATCTAATGAAGTTGTATTTCCAAATAGGTTCAAACCTTTCCTTATGTCTTACTAAATTTTCGCCTCTCATTTGCGAGGCTTATTCAGTTCTGATGACAGGTTAGGGAATCTAATGTGTTTAAGTCAATGTTGGGAAAATTACACTGAAGGGTCATTGGAGTCAATAACCCACTCGTCTGTCCTGTGAGTTTTTTGGGCTGTTGTCACAAGTTCTTCAGCAAAACTAATACAATAAAGCTGGTTGGGAAACCACCTGAGTTATGGCTGCATTGCAGCGCTCACTTTACTCCAGACAGTCTTACTGACAACCAGGAGATAGTTGGGATTTATAAACTGTCCTTGGTTCACGTTGCTTCCGGTAGTGTTACACTGAAGCAGCGTGTCAGCACATTCTGCTGAGTCACTGATCTCTGATTAATAAATCTGAAATAAAAATAAATACCATTATCAGAAGGAGGAGAAAATAACAAGAATTTCAACAACGTGGCGTTACATTTCTGGAGTTAATCAGGCTCAGATATTGATCCAAGCAGACTTACCCAAACGCTCATTGGTTATTATTTTTTTTCTTTCTTTCCTCCGGTGGAACGGGCCGTAGATCAGCTGACAGCACGAGAAAAAACTGTTTTTGTTCCGACTCATGGGAAATGTCCTGGTGCTGTGTTGAAATCTGAACAGCACTACAATTTCTGTGGTGTAACAAACTCTGAACACACTTTTTTGTATACTTTACTCTCACTTTAACTTTTTTGTCTTGTCCCATGGCATCATAACCTCTTTGTATACAACAAAAATTATTATTCCCATGTTGTAAATACAACCAGTCAGATATCTTACATGCAGCAACTGTCCTTGTCAGAAATTTTGGACAAACCAAATTAAAGAAGGTGAGATCCGTGTAAACCAGCAATGACCAACAATAAAAGAAGAATAGTTTCTTCTCCCATTTGGTCAAAAATATAGGCTATATGGAACAAAGTGCAGAGTTTCAAGGAAAAACACTTATTTACATGGTTATAAATATAAAGCTAAAAATGTGACTTCTTTGGTCATTTCAAATAGCTGTGTGTCATCATTTTCAGACCAAGTTTTGTCCTGCCATTGTCAGAACATCCTCAGGTAATGATTGTGTACCATAAATGTGTTGCCAAGTCATTGTCACTGAATCCGTGCAGAATCATTCACATTTACAATGAATGTCTTTACTGTGAGCAGCATTACAGAAAACAGTTGTTTACAATTGTGACTCACCTATCTGAAATCTGGTTGGTTATTTATCTGTATTATTTGGTCGTTTATTCAATGGAAAGTGATGTAAGAATTTATAAGACGTACACAACTTCATTACCTATAATCACTTCCAAAGCTACTGAGAATTATTAGCAACACTTAGAAGATTAAGCTTGATTATTTTTTTTTTATTCCTAGGCAGTAGCTGGCTGACTATCTTTTCCAGCTTGGTCTTGTGCCTGTTAATGCTGATTGATTTAAAAGACCAAAGGGTCCTTAGATAGGACCAGCAAGCTTAAGTAAAGGGTGTAAAGGTTAGAGGGCATGCGATGGGCTGGGATTTAAGCTGAAATGTGGGACTAGCAGAAGTCTGCAGGTGTTCCCCAAATCCACCAGCATACACACACTGCCTTCACTGAGTTTCATTAGTTTAGGGACCAGCGAGTCGGGTGGGCTGGTGATCATAGAGAAGACAAAGAAAAAAGAGGGAGAGGAATAGCATGTGTTTTCCCTAGGCACACCAACAGCTGTGCGAGAATGATTTATGCTTTTCTCAGAACTCTGGGATCTGAAAATGTTACATTTAATCAGGCACACAGAGAGCAGAGCAAAAGTTAAAGATGTTCTCTCTAAACCCCTCCAGTTTTGATTTCTTTTCCATACTGAAAGATCTGTGGGAACGAGGGAACAAAGTTATCTTCAATCTCAATTTAAGATATTGGGGAGATTCGTGAATGCCACATAAATAATCCAATAAGAGTTCACATGGTGCTGCAATATTAAACACACTTTGTTTTGTTTTTTTAAATAGATTCATTTGAAAAATATTTTCTCCTAATTTTGCAGCTTAGATAATTTGAAGAAAATGTTTTTAGAAAGTTAAATCAGTCAACATTTGAATGTCTTGTTTACACCCCTGGTAATCATGACACATTTTTACTCATAAAATAATATTGTTATACCTTCAGTTTATTGTTGTTTCTTCAGTACTACAGCCATACAGCCTGTTATACTTCTACAGTAGTGTGCGTTAGTTTAAGTGTCCCAAGAGACTAGGCCACGGCGACCAGAAACAGGTGGTCTGTAGACCCAAAGACTAATGAAAGCAGGTGGGAATGAAGCGCCTGCTGACTTTGATCTGACCACTTCACACAAACGCACATATAGTGGAAAACTCAATTACAATCACTGGTTAGTGCGTGCACATGCATACAGATGTATGGGAAAGCACTAACACTATAGATGAGGTGTGATGTGGGATCTCCCTTCGTAGGTTCCTCATTACGATCTTTCAGAAGCCTGTCACACTTTCATTTGTCCATCTATCATGAACCCCCCCACCCCCACCCCACCTCCATTTCTTTGTGTGTTTGCTCACACCATAGAGTGTTAAATCAACAGTCTGGCTTTGTTTCAGGCAGCAGCATGATGGCTTTAAGCTGCTGCCTGAACTTTACTTGCTGATAAATCTCCCATAGACTAAATGGTACTAAAAACTACATTTCTTGTATGTTTTTGAGAACTCCCAGAAAGCAATGTATTAAACCTTCTTGTACATAAAATTGAAGTTCTTGCATGTAGTCTCTTTCTGAAGAAGAGATTATAAAACACCTGCTTTAGATAATACTCAGCTGTACATGCATACCCATCGGCCACAGGATTAAAATATGCTGCCTAATCTTGAGTAGATTCTCCTTTCAGTCACTGATACAGTACTGTCAGAACATGACCTCCATAGGAAGCAGATTCTTTAAATCTTGTTCTTTAAGAATCTTTTGGATCTGATAATCTTTACTCTTTTCTGCCAAAAGTGAAGAAGTTTCTGGTACTGGGTACGTGTTTGTGCAGCTCCATTTAGGTTTTCAGTGCAGAGAGCCATAACACAGTTGTACCAGTAAGTCATTAGATTTTTTGTTCAAACACATGTTAAATGTTGTGGAAAGCTATCACTGTTCTGTTTTTCTTTTATAGAGTTCAATGATATATATAATACGCTTGTCTCAGTTTTTCTCCTATTTTATGACTTGAAGTTTTATAACCCACCCTTATTTTGTGAAAACCTTTGCATTAAAGACATGTTCATAAGAGCTCATGAATTTTATTGAGTAGTTTTTAACCCTAGTTGGTGATATAAAAGCAATAGGCATCGATTTTTTTGAAAATTTCCAGTAGCTTATGTAAATAATAGATAGTTCCACCTCTTGCCTGATGACGCTGCAGATGGACACCAGTTCCTTGCAATCCTGCACAGAAATGCAGTAATTTGAAGGATGAATGTAAATTTATGTCGACCAATGACAGATGATAAATCATTCTCATTAATCACAATTTCAGATGTAATAGAAGAGCAAAAAGATGAAGCAAGGTTTACCTTTGCTAGGCAACTGTCAGCTAACATGACTGAATAATATTTCCATACAAATGGGAGAGAGAATTTGATTTTACATTGGTTAAAACGAGTGATGGTTATGTTATCCACCAAACTCAAGCTATGAATATGAGAAAATCTAAAACAAAAACATTTTTTTTTACTTTGAAAAAGGTTTAAGCCATCAAAGACAAGTCTGTTTTTACTCACAGCACTAGTTGGTTAACTGAACAAAGTTGTAATGAAGTTTGTTTGGCGTTTTGGTTAGTTTGATGTCATGAAGGATGTTACTAAATTTTACTAAATTCAAACAAATTAGCACAATGATGTAGAACAGGTAACTGCTAAATTCAGACAATTATTTGCTTCCTAAATTGGTGTTAAAATGTATATTTGATTTGTCAAATGACAAACTGATAGCCAGTTGAAGGGACAATGATTTTAGAAGTATGCAGAAAAGGTTTGTTTCTTGACTGCGAGTGCACTAAATGTGAATCCATAACCTATGTGAAATTTCATTTTCACTGATAAATATAATTAAATCAATGTATAGGAGCTGCCTTTCTGACAGACACTTCCCAAGCTGTCTCAGATATTTCAGCAATGTGCCAAATTTCAAAGAACTCACCAAAAGTGTTCAGTCTCAACCATCACACTGACTTGAGTGAACATTACTGTAAAAGGTTGCTGCCGCTCTTATCATGTTTCAACAATCTTTGTGTGTGTGTGTTTAAAGTAAGGCAGATAATGTAGAGATTAGACTCAAGGGGACCTGCTCAGAGCTAGTTATTGAGGTCAATCATGGCGCATTACTGGAGCTGTTCATCTGTGAAGTGTTGGGCTACTTAGGCCTCTCTCACAGAGCTTAAAGCCTGACCAGGGTGTAAGGCTGAGGGACGTGCACAGAAGGCGCTTTTCCACCGACAAGAACGGCTCCACACCACACCACACTACACGGCACCACACCGGCCCTGGTGGTTTTCC
>JAVKLF010000042.1:21682413-21700498 GCA_034783495.1 Millerichthys robustus
ACCGCAGTGGAAACGCTGAAAACTGGTGTGGTGTGGTGTGGTGTGGGGTGGAACCGGGTCGGTGGAAAAGCGCCTAGAGACTGTGTTTTAAAGAAATGAAAACTGAGGCTGGAGGTAGGATGGGGTTGAAGTGTGACTGGGTATAAAGCTGCTGCTACATTAGCCTTTTACATATTACAGCTCTCATGGGACTTTTTGGCACAGGCCGTTTTCCCAAACTTTAATAATTGTTCTGTTTTTGGATCATGGTAAGACTAAGAAACATGTTAGACCTAATTACATAAATTGTTCATGTAGAGAAATGAGCCAAAGCAACAATAAACTAATATAAAATAGAAGTAAACAGTAGCTGAGGAGTGACAAACCTATATCGTCGGCACTGCAAAAGCAAGAAGAAAAATGGTCGCTGAGAGTCATTCAAAAGAAATGACTAACATCTCACAGTTACTGCATTATTCTTTTAATTTTATTTGATAGGGATAGAAAAAAAACATTGTTACATATTAAAATGCAACCAATGCCGTGTTCATTGGTCATCCAGGAAATGGCGAATTTGCAGACCAGGTCCCTAAATGATTATATGTTGGTGTAAATTTTCAGTCATCCAGGACATGACAAACATTTAGAAAGATTAAAAAAGCCAAAGCAACTGCACTTCTGTTCTGTAGCTGAAGACGCACAGAGTTCTGAGCATTAAACTTTATGATGTTGGTATCAATAATATCACTATCTGGATCTGTCAGTATGAAATGAGACGGGACTATTCAGACTGAGGTCGCTTTGAAAAACATTGGATATCTGATTTTAATAAGACATACAAGAAGACCTGGGTTAAATGTGAAAAGGTTGGATTTGTCACATTCAGATGGTCATAAAAAAAAAAAAACATTTGGGGAAAAAAATGTATTTGGGTCACTTCTGCCAGCAGTGTGAACCTAACTGAATGTTGTCACTGGATCAAAGGTCGCCACATTCCACAAAGTCAGATCAAACATCACACAGCAAAATCCAAAACAATTGGCTTCCCTGCATCAGTGAATCAGGATTTAAGGTTTTATTCTCACAAAGTGGATAAAATAATGTGGGGACTGACTGAAGAGTCAAAAACGGCGTCTGTAGTTATGCACAGTTGAATAAACGTAGTGTGAGATTTTAGTTTTCACTGCCACTCTTTCACACTGTTTCAGCAAAAATATTTCAATGTCTTTTTTTGACGTTACAAGATATGCTATACAGACATGTTTTTTGCACCAGGTAGTAGTTCAGAGGTTGTCCTGTGACAGGGGATTTCTTTTCTTTTACACATTGCCATTTTTGCTGACAGAGACAAACATCAGTTTGTGGTGGCTCCCGGTTCATCACGCCACTTAGTTTTTCAGTGTCTGTCTGTGAGCCAAGCTTCTGTCTTTCATCTCTCATTACTGTTGTTCCAGCCAGTAAGATCAATCACCACCTCCTCACATCATTAAAAGTTGGTTACTGATTCATACTCTGCCAGTGCTTGAGTCGCATACAGGCTAACCAGGGTTCATACAGATGCTGAATAGGCAGAGCAAAGCAAGCGAGCTGGAGTTCTGTACCAGTAGCCAAACCAATATGTGTCTCATTGCTTGAGTGCCCATCAGAAAACACATTGTGGGCGTGGGAAGGGGATGAGAGCCTATTAGCTTTTTCACAGCTCAGCTGTCGCAGCATGCCTTCTCCCTTGTACCAAGACCTCATATTGCCTCTTTCCCCCAACAAATTCTCCTCCACTTCAACTCCCTCCTATTATGTGCTTCATACAGATTTTCCCAGGCCACATTGTTGAGCTAATCAGTTTGTGTGCACTCTGTGGGTAAAGCTTTACCACACAGAATTACAGCAGCACCAGCTACACTAAATGTCATCTGAGTAAAACTCTGAGAGCGAAGTAAAGTCCCACATAAAGCAGCAGTGATGATGCTGAAGTGGGAATTAAAAAGGAGGAGGAGTACAAGTACAAAAAGACTAAGAGAGCGTATGATCTTTGAAATTTCTTTTGATGCTTAATTGTAGATTAAACCTGGGAGATTGTAAAAACATGCAGTTAATTAAGCGAATGGTTGTTATGTGAAGGGAGTCTGCCACAGTGGTAACGGTAAGAGGGATTTCGCACAACTTTCACTGAGCGAAAAGGAAGGTAATTACCAGAATCATTCGATAAGAACCAGACCGAGGGAGTTAAAGATAGGCTCAGTCAAGAATGGAATATACCACACACTACATAATGTTGAACTCAGTCGTGTAACTGCTTTATTCTTATAAACTTTCACTCATAGAATAGATGAAATGATTCTCATTAGTGAGACGGTTTTCTCTCATGTTCAGGAAAGCTTCTAAAGTTAACAAAAAGACAACTTTATATTTTGTTAAAGGCCAATAGTAGATAAAATAATATCTTATCATGAGTGTTTCCTATGTTGGTTTTTTTTCTGTTTTTGTTTTTTTGCCTCAAGTTTTAAACTGTAAAAGTATTAATGACAATATGAAAGCTGACCCAGGGAAATGCTACTAGGATTGTAGACAGAATAAAGGCTATTCTCAAAATGTGCCAATGCAGTCGACCCAAAAAGCAGCAAATAGTGACGTGTATGCTGACAGTCAAAAGGTTATATGTTTTCAGAATTTTCTTTCTGCAGAGTTGAGTTATCAAAACAGCTAGTTTAAGTAGGCCACAATAAGTTTGCATCTATTTAAGTTGGTTGATTGTTGCTTGTAAGTTATTTAAATCCACCCTGAAATTTTAGATGTACATTTCCTACACTGATAAACTCCCACGTTGATGCTTAACAAAAAAGCAGTAGGGTGCACTTATTGATTTTAGTGTGTATCTCTGTATGTCGCTAATTGTTGTAATACAGCATGACTAAAGTGATTTATTTCAGCTCACAGATAACGACTACAGGGGGGTTTTCCAGTAGCCTGGTTAATATCAGTTGATCGTCCATCTTGTCTACTGCTGACCAAGGACTGGAGGGTCAACCAGTGATGAATCTGCAAACACACACAGACCCACGTGCATTTTGACTGAGCTACATTTTTTGGGAGCATTTTAACTTAATTTTGAAATAGAAAAAATAAGAACTGTAACCTTTGTGATAACCTAAGCTAACTAAATGCCTACATTTTGATGGACAAACTGAATACAGATGTATGAAGAGAACCAGGAAGATGAAATAAAACTGCTGATAATGGCTCATTTGGGTCACCATAGTAACTACACACGTCTCTCACTCCCTGATAACACAAGCAAACAAAATGCAGACTAGAAAATAAGTCTCAGACCAACTTTTACTGTGCAAAATAAAAATGAATAAAAATACAAACACTTTTTAAAATGTTTATTCTTTCATGGAGCTAAAGGTAAATGTGGTGCCTTTAGTCAGATTTACTCGTAATATCTAAAGAAATGTGGATGAAAGTTTTTTAAATAAAATTTAAGCAAATCATTGGAAGTCAGAAAAGATGGTTTGTTGGAATAAAACCTAAATCCTTTAGCTGTGAGTGAAACATTGAGCGAAAGAAGACAAATATTCCTACATTTTGATATGTAAATTGAAAAGCAAAATTAATGTTTAAATCATGAAGGGAATAAAAAAAGTTGAAAAGTTAGTGTTCCATCCATCTTTTTTTCCATGCAGGGGAGCTGGTGCCAATCTACTGTGTTTCAGTTATTGTGCGAGAGGCGAGGTTCACCTTCATCACAAAACCACACAGAGCCATACGAGACAAATGCTCACACACATAATGCCAATTTAGAGTTAACAATTACCCTACATTTTTGATTTGTGGAAATAAACCAGAGGACCTGGAGAAAAGCCTTGAATACAGCGTTCATCTTACTGCACACAACCATTTGTATTTGTTAAACAAGTTTGAGATTTGAGTTCGTCAGACTGCTTCCATGTCTGTTCTGGCATTACATAAATCAGTTTTTGAGTCTGCTTCTGCATATAAATGCAAACCCTTTCCAGACCCTCACCATTATTACCCTTTTCATCAGTCTCTTTCTCTCTATGGCTCTTCTCAAATTGTATTTTTTTCATCCTTCACCCATATGCTCTTTCCCCTTAGACCTTAAAACTGATTCTGGCCCCCACCCCACTTAACCTTCATTCACTTGCCTGCTGGGTTTGGTAAGAATGTTAATGGAAGCTGTCAATGGAAACTTATTTAAAAGGTGATGGGGAGCACCGAGCAGGGCATCATCTGGTGACAGAGACCATGGCTCAGTGAGAGTTATGGTTTTTGGGTGAAGAGAGCACTCTGCTCCCTTGCCCCTCTCAGCTTCTTCTGGTAACCTGATCCCAATATTTTTTCAAACCTTGAAAAGCCCGTTGGCTGGTCATTTTCAACTCAGCTTCATTTTTATGACCAGTTGTCTTTCTGTGACTTTGAGGACCCATTATGTTTGTTTATTTTCTCTTTTTCTCCCTTATACCACGTAGCTCAAACAAGTGCAGTTGTGACCTAATTTCTTGACTTGTGTGCAGATGTGTGTTAATTTTCCACACACTGAAGTCTGGATTTTTGCAGCCGCTTCATTTGTTTACTTTTCTTTAACCTCTTGCCATTAATTTAACTTTTCTTTCAAATGTATTTCTCACCCTGGTCTTATCTGCAGCATCACCCTACTTTGGTTACAAATACCTTTTTCTCCTAAGGGATTTATTTTAAAAGAAGTCAATAGTAAGTCACATGTTGAGCTAAAGCCCTAAATTTAAAAGATGTCTTTTCTGTTTTTGTTCCCTTCATAGCTGTGATATTTGAATAAGATAAAAGCATATATTATAGTGGCAAATCACTCCTTACTGAAATTAATGGAGGAAAACATTTCAGATTGAAATATGATCCTGTGTTTTGAAATCTGTAGCTAATGTGTTTCTGTACCCACAGTGTGTATTAGCTTAACTAGCCTTCAACGTCCACAGACTGGCCTGACATGAGGCTGGACACTCTTCCTGTGGGTTACAGCCTTGCTTCGTTGAGGCTAAGCTCAACAGCCAGGCAGCAGACTTTGCTCCAGGCTTTCATGCCTCACAGCTTCTTGTCAGCACCCTGGCTTTCAGCTTTAATAGGACCTTGCTTCTTTGGTATGCCTGGGAAAAGCAGGCAAGACCTTTGACACAAGTGTCACCCAATATGATTGGCTGGTTGTACCTGAAGTGATTTTCAATAAGTATTTAGTCAACCACAGCCTGACTTGTAGTTGATCTGACACTGAAGTGCTCTGATGCAGTTTATTATGTTTTCTGTTCTGCTGGAGAAATAAAGGTTTAAAGCTCCCAGATTTTGGAGACACAAAGGCCAGTAACTAAAATACAGCTAGTTTTAACTGATTAAAGAGTTATAATGCTTATATGTATGATTGTACAACAGCTACTGTGTAATTGGTAGGTTGTAGAGTTTGAAGTTGGCTTTAATTTTTAAATTTTGTTTGATAATGCAGCACATACTTTTAATGTACATCTAATATAAATTGAATTTTCAATGAAGCTAAACTGAATTGATCATATCTTTTGTTTCAAATCAAATCTCTTTGATTTGAAAAAAATTTTAAGCTCTTTTGTCAAAAGAAAACATTTAATCTTGTGCCACACCTAACACTTCTAGAGCTGTAATTTCATGTATCCACAGATGACACATTATTATTGCACAACAAAAATATGAAAACATTTATTAAAGAGGGATTTGAACAGAAAAGAGGAGAATGTATCGTCTCAGCTAACAGTATTGTAGGATGAGAGATCCACTGATTGACTGCAGGATAAGTCTGCTGTGTTTTAAAGTGTCAGGCTGTGATTTTGGACAGGCAGAGGATGTCAGGCCAGGTGGAGGCACTAAATTCAGACTGATTCTTCAGTCAAGGAGAGGGATGAGCTGTCTACACGTGCGGTGGTCTGCACGCACTAGGCCAGCTTTCATCGGGGGCCTGTTACTACGTACTGGAAAGCTGATAAGACTAAGCCTTTTCACTGTGTGCAGTCTGTTTGATATGGCATCTGGATCTCAGGCAGTTTGTAGAGTTTACACCAGTATGTATGATGAAACAATTCAGCAATTAGTTTCTAGCTTTATTCAAAAATATGTGGTAAGTTTGTTTTGATAAAACTTAATATCATTTTATGTGATATTTATTTTATTCTGAGTTATTTTTTGTCCAGCTGATATGTTTGCCAGGAGCAAAGTTTAAAGAATTTAAGGGAAACGCGATCTTGTGTGTATTTGTGGTTGATAAACTAACCATTAATTGAACCAAGCTTGTTCGCCACTGAAGTATTATTTATTTCTCTTTCATGCAAGTTATCAACTAGTGCTTCTATCTTAGTTGTATCAGCAGTGTAATTTTCTTTCAGATTAACCTCCATGTTTTGTGGCAGCACTGTTGTCTTGACATGTTTTAGACATTTTTAACATGTGGTTAACACAAACCATTGGACCCCAAACAATGCATTTAATTTGTTAGAACATGCTTTCATATCGATCACTGTTTTAATGAACATCTGTTGGAATATATAGTATGTTAAGTATAAAGTTTGATAGATGGCCTAATCTGTAATCCCTGTAATGTTCACGACTCTCCCACCATGCCTGCCACCTTCAGTGTTGGCGACAACATTTCAGCACCACTGCTTCTGGATCCCTCTTAGCCTCTAGCCAGCCAGCAAGTCGCCCCGTCAGTTCAATCTACCCAGTCCATCAGTTTTGTTTAAGAGTCTCTTTAATTCCCCTTGATTAAAGTGTCAAAGGTCATACTGTCGTGCTTTTCCACATTGTGTATAAGGGGTGTGTGAAATAGGAGGTGGGGGGAGGGGCTGCAAGTGTGATAAGAAGCAGATGGGGGATGTTGAAGAAAAGAATCTTATCACAAAGTCTCATGTTAGATTTATGACTCAGTAGAACTGCAGGGTTTCATGAATTGTTAAATAAAGACAAATTATTTTAACCCCAATCAAGTAGTTGTGATTTTATAATAAATAACCAGAAGCTAAACCTATATTATGCAGTAAAATTATTTATACACACTATTCAAAGATTGATGCATCTTAAAAAAGAACTTTACAATTTTTGTTTGATGTGCTCAATTGGGAGAAACCATTTCACATTGAGAAGAAAAACTGTTGTGAACAGCAAGAATTAAAGACAACTCAAAGAATTTGCTCTACATCCATACTCATGCCTCCACACAGTCCTTTCAGCTTCTCAGACACTTTGTTGGTCTGTGATGTCCACTGTCTGATAACTCTGTAACTTTTGATAGGCTGTCAGTCTGGTCTCCTGCAGTGACGAGCTTAGACTGCTGTTCACACCTTTCTTATCAGCTACCAGTGCTTCTCTGCTATCAGAAACTTTCACATGAGCTTCCTCTGTGGCTGCAGGGAAATCAAACTTACCACAAAGCCTGCAGCTAGAGATACGTGTTAAATAACTAATTTGTGCAAAAAAAACTATCATCATGGGAGTGTTGCGTTGAGCTGGTAAATACATGTAATAACTTTTGTTTGTTTTTAGAACATCACATGCAACTATGAGCTGTTTTTCTTTTGACCTTACCTCCATCCTGTGTAATCTAGAGTGATCTGAGGACCTGATGTGGGCAGATTTTGGTAAAACAAAAGTGTCTTATCATGACATTAAGCAGATTTACTCAGCAGGTGCCCACACAGTAGGTGATGGAACCTGTGGATGCAGAGAAGAGAGACATTTCAAATACATTACTGAAGCCCAGCATTTATCTAGGTGTGAACATGAGGTCATCTGTGCCAGGGGAGGGAAGGAGCAGCAGGGTGCTGGAGACGGCTGTCAGACAGGCACACTGGTTAGATAGTCTCTCTCCATTGACTGGTTGACACTGAGAGTAATGGATTTCAGATTTGCATTACGGAAGCAGATAAATTTGTTTATCTTTGGCTAAAGAAGGAAAACACCACAATGGGCCACTAAGCCACAGTAATACTTGAACAATCTCCTGGAAACGTAGATTTAGTTGATTGCGAAACCGTTACAGATTCAGCTGGTAATGCTGTGATCACAGTCGTAGTGTCCAGACAGTTCAGCACAAGCATAACAGTTAAATCCATAAAGACAAATTCACAAACTGACAGTGACATCAGGTTGCTTCTACACAGTACTTTAAATTGTAAATCTAAACAGATTCAGGAAAAGACTGACAGACTGCAACCTTTCTTTGACGTAAATTGCATTTTTCCATGAATTGATGCTGAGAGTTTAAAAAAGCTTTGATTCTGACTCCTGAATTTAGAATATCTTAAGATTTTCAAGGAAAATGGAACAAAATGTCCTACCAAATGTCAAAACTTGGTCTTAGTTGAGGTCAAGGATCCTCCAGCAGCGTAGTGACCCAAAACACGCAGCTAAAAACATCCAAAAATGGCACAGAAGAAAACATTGGACTATTGTGAAATGGCTTCTAGTCCCTAATTTAATGCAGGGAACATCTGTGGAAGAAACCGAAACGTGCAGTCTGGAGAAAGTAGTCTTCAAACCTGAGAGTTTGCTCATGAAGGGTGGGCCAAAAAAACAAAAACCTACTGAAAGCTGCAAAAGTTTCAGAGAAAGTTACAGAAATCGCTCATTTGCAGTTATTGCCTCCAAAGGTTGTGCAATAAAATTTAAGCTCAGGTTGTCATAGTTTTTGTTGAGGTCAATTTCATTATTTTTTTAATATTTACACTGAAAAACAATTCCTGCTTCTTATTAGTTCTTTTTTTTGGTAGTTTTAATTTTTCCTATTACTTTTGTTTAATTCAAGTTTTTACAGTGATCACTGTTTTATATTTTACTTTACTTTTTTACAAAATGGTACCAACAAATGTTTCTGCATCTGTTGCTTGTTTGCTAATATTGGAGCACAGTTGCAGTTTACAGAAGAAAATAACCTCATCTATTCTGCTAATACATCTTTGTGTGATTCCTGTTTAAAGGTGGGGAATTTTCAAAATAATTGTTTCATGATAAACAATTTACTTTTCAAATTGTCATGGGAACCTACCTAAGTTGCCTTTTCATTTTCTTTCTAACAATAAAAACAACAAAAAGCACCCAGAATGGTACGTGTCTAACACCGATTAAAGGTCCTTGGATTGTTTCCGATGAGGTCCTGGTAGAACATAGTAGACAACCATAAAACCGGACTATCTGGAGGAAGTAAATGTGGTAACAGGATTTCTGGCACAATCTAAAGTTTTTGGTTGCCTGCCCTCTATCTGTTAGTCTCCTGGGACCTCTCATGTGGGGCATTCCCTCCTGTTGCCTGGGAACTTGACTCTCAGTGCCCCCCTCTGTCAACAAATTGTCTTTTCAAGGCTGGTTGCCACACTGCTTGTATTGGACTGTATTCTGGGCCGGACACTACACATACATGTCTTCATGCATCCCTTCCTGCCTTCTTTCTAAAGTGCAGGATCTCAGCATGGTGTAAGGCTGCAACTAATCATTATTTTGGTACTTGACAAATCAGTTGAAAATATTCCTTATAGTCAACATATTTTCCATATTTTCTAGTCTATTTAATAACCTTTCTTTAACCAGGCAAATCCAATTGAGATCAAAATCTCCTATTTAACCTTGTAAGACCCGAACCAGTGCATGGCTTGCCCATTTGTCTACATATGTAAACATGAGGAGAACATGCAAACTCCACATAGAAACACTCCAGGCCCGAACTGGGGATTAAATTTTGGACCTTCTTGCTGTGAGGTAATCAGTGGTTACACTGATCCATTGTGCTGCCCCTATTGCAATCAGACAAACCATATGTAGAACCAATAATTAATATCCTTGTAATGGATGATTCTACAAAAAAATCCACGTTTACAGTATTTTTAATGTAGATTGGTTCACTACGTTGAAGGAACGTTGCAGTCCCAACCTGAGGGATTAACAATGCGCCTTCTTTGTAATGACAGTTTTGCCATATATTCACAGATGAGCACAAACCTCAGAATTCACATTTTAGTGTTTTATGGTGGTCTCACACAACCTCTTTCTCAGAGTAGTACTACTGTATTTTCATAACTGAGTATGTGTACTGTTGTTGTGCTGAATGCATGCAGCTATACAGAATACCAGCAAATTGCTGTTTATCACGGGAAAATAAATGATTGTGTGAATGCTGTGGCACTGTGCTCTTTTATTTGCATGTGTTCCACACATACCTCATGTGAGAAACAAAGGCAGAATATCTAAATATCAGAACATCTGCAGCAGATCATTACAAAGCTTAAAATGTTGCACTTTACAAAGACAGAAAATTTAGCCTTGAAACAGCAGCCAATAAACACCATTTGGAGCTTGAAAAGATCGCAGCATCGTTGCTGCTTGTGGTCTCCAGTTTAATGCATGTGAGTAATTACCAGTTGCTTTTGAAGTAAGCACACAAAAATGTCGCAGAAAACTCAGTGACTCTACAAGGAATGGGGGTGAAGGTACACACAAGTTTTAAAAAGCAAGAGATTTCTTTGATTTGTTTATATAAAAGTAGCAGTTTTTCTTTCTTCAGAGACTTTAACAGGTACTTATAGAAAGTTTGATTTTTTGTGATTCTGGTTTACCTTCAAGATTTTGTGTGTTTTCATAATTCTGCTACTCTGAGCGGTTTATTGGCCACACTTTGTCAGGAGGACAGAGCATTGGAAGGCTTGAATGTGAGCAGTTTAGTGAAATTGGTTGTGGTTTAATGTCACGAGCTACATCATTATTAGCCCTCATACAAATATGTGCCCTGTGCCAAGTGTCCTGCATTAGTCTCTGGGCTCTTTATTTTGTGGTTTGCCCTTTGCAAAATGTCATTAAATTGAAAATAGAGTGAGAGAGTTTGACATGTAAAGCGTTTTGAGTCCATTTTAAAGACTCACATTCAGGCCACTGTTTGGACATAGGCTGGCAAATCACTTCTGTCTTTTTGGTAAAAAGATAAAGGAGTGAATATATATATATATATATGTCTGTTGTGAAATTCTGATTTAAAGTTTTTATTTATTACTGTCATACAAAATAACATCTATTCTTTTATGTACAGTAGTAGTTGTAAAAGAAGCAAGCAAATATAGAAGGTAATCAGATTGCAGCAGACAAAACAAATCTACACAATGTGTGCGACTAGCCACAAAAAACACAGAAGTTCAGACGTTCAGTGGAAATGTTGAACAAGTTGCACAGAACCATAGTATGGGGAGCAGTAGTTTGGACCCCTCCCTCTGTAGGGAATTTGACACAGACGCTCATTGTAGGAACAATATCTCCAGGCGTATTTATGGAACAGATCACCAGAGAGATACCAGGGCGCCTCCCTCTGGGACATGTGGTTTTACTGGGACAGCTCTCTGGGAGGCCAATAGTTCTGGTTGGTACACATTTGTGTTTCTTATGACAGATATCCTCATTTCTATTGGGCTGTAGATGGTTGATCCTTATTTGAAACTGCTTGGTTTTGCAGATCTTACGTTGATCCAAATTTGCAGATTTGTTTTAAACTCTACCTTCATATATAAAAACAATCACACATTCAGTTCAAATTTTACTGTCTAATGTTTAAAAAACACCCTCGTCTCTGCCATGTTTTTTTTTTTTTTGCTCATATCAGAATTTTATCACCTAAGCTCACCCCAACCCCTAAACTGTCCCTCTTCAGTTCTCTTAAAACTGTCATTTCTTAATGTGGATGGTTCCCTGACCGTTTCCAGGTCCTTGTTGCATCATTGCCCCCTTGTGGTGTGATCTTTCCCCTTTCAAACTTACTACTGTGGACAAAGATTACAAAAAATAGTTTATTTTGGGACTGACTTTTCAGCCTGATTAAACAAAGTGGAGAAATCACTGCGACTTATGGAACTTGGCTACGGTATAAAGACAGATTCAGATCATAAACCTTGGAAAGGAACCTGAGAGTTAAGAAGTTTAAAATCTCACCCATTTTCAAGTCAGTAAACATGAATTTAAAGAATAGTGTTTATATCAATTCACTGATTAAAATAAAAAACTTGACATATTTTGTTAGAATGAGACATGTTTAAATTTATTCAGTGATGTTTGAAAAAAGCTCTTTAAATGTTATAAACAAGCAGACAAACATGTTCTTGTGGGGAAAACAGCAATTCATTAATTACCATTGATGTAGTTAAGTTTTATTGTAATGAATCATTTCCTGCTGTGCCAGTTTGTATTACAAAGCAGGTAGATTAGTTCTGTTCATTGAGGAAATGTCTGGGATGCAGTGTTATAATCTGGAGGGAGCTCAGCAGCAGTTTACCCAAGAGGAAACAGACATAATCATGCAAATACCCTCCGTCACTTTCCAAATGGAGCTGACTTTCACTGAGGCGAGTACATTCAGGCACTTTATAAATATGCCGGATGGTTGTGTGAAATGCTCTCATAAACACATCGAGCCTTGGCTGTGTGTGTGTTTGCGTGTGTGTGTGTGTGTGTGTGTGCACGTGCGCGCGCGTGCGTGCGTGGGTGCGCTCATGCAAAAAGTTGTATAAATGCTGAAAAGCAGAAGGAATTCAGCCACTCTGAGGTCCTCTCCTCTACAAATAAATATTTGGTGATGACAATATTGGAGATATGTTAAACACGAGGAGGGTAATTTTCTATTTAAATAAACCTCTGCAGTGGTGGGGTGGGGGGCACATGTCTCTGTTTCTAACTTGCTGGTAAGAAGGATAGAATGACCAAGAGATGTAAGCTGAGAGGGAGAGGAAATCTGATGAATGCGTTGAGTTAGTATATAATAAAATGTAATGTTTGTTTTATACTTATTAGGATAAATTCTTCTAAAGATGCTTTGTTCTTCAGTTTTGACAAAATAAGAGCAGAAGAAATGGACAAAACTTTTCAGAAGTATTAACAGAATTAAGTTCAGTTGTAAGATATTCAGAGTTCAGCCTGAGATATTATGAGGTATTTTTATGCTGTATCTATCTTTTGTTAAAATTGAACAACAGTTTAAGTTTAAATAATCTGTATTAAAATTGGTCATACTCAGATATTTTTTTACAATCATTTACATCATTTTAGCTACATTTAACTATAATTTACCGTCTGGTGTCTTTGTCTTAATTAGAAAACTAGTTTTTTTCACCAATCATAAATATTCAAGTGATATTATCACTGTCCTAGATCAGAGGGACTGAGTTCAAAGTGAAGTTAAAGTAGTATTTTATACAAACTTGTACTGATATAACTTCAAATTTGATACTTGAACTTTAGAAATTCCAAACTGAGTTATCCTCTAACTTAAAGAATGACGTTTAATAAAAAAAAAAAAAAAAAATCCAACTGATTTATTAGACTACATTTTATTGACCTGTCTAAAGTTTTTCATCATGGAACATATTTTACTAAATCAAAGATTTCTTATTTGTGCTCTTTGAGATTATACTTTTTCTGTTTGAAAACTTTTGTCAGACATTTCATCACTTTAGGCCTCCTTTTTGTGGCCCCAGAGTCAGTCCCGGGGCCACTT
Source organism: Millerichthys robustus (assembly GCA_034783495.1). Classification (NCBI taxonomy): domain Eukaryota; kingdom Metazoa; phylum Chordata; class Actinopteri; order Cyprinodontiformes; family Rivulidae; genus Millerichthys; species Millerichthys robustus. The sequence continues at coordinate 21,695,924 of JAVKLF010000042.1, forward strand.
TTCTTTATTGCTTATCAAAAATCTTGGTCCCTGAATATTCCACTTCACAACAATTGAAATGGCTTTATTATTGAGTGTTTGTTTTTAGAAACAACTTGGAATGATACCTGAAATTTCTCTGTGGAAATGAGCTACATTTGGTTAAAAATAATAATGTAAAATAATTTATTAAACCTTAAAGGTCTGATAAAGGCTTGTAACTGCCACATTGAACTGCATCAATGCTGGAAAAGGTGATGGTTTTTATTCAAATACCTAAATTAACAGGTTCGTCACACATTGAGCTCTAAAGAAGCATGTTTTCAAACATATTCCTTTACATTTTATTGTAATTTATGTCATTTAGCATGCCCACCCAAGACCCTGCAATATAAAAAGATGCAAGCAGCTGTACAATCATGTAATGAAGCCATTTTGAAAATGTTTAGCTTATTATGCCCACAGGCATCTTTGTAATGCAGACTGATGCCCCTGAAACATTCATTCATTATGGCTAAGCAGCAACTAACTTAAACATCCTAATGGGTTTTAGAAAAACTTTTTATTCACAACAAATGAGCCCTTTTTGTGCTTTTTACAGATGTTCTGCTCCCCAGCAGCAGACTTTTGCCCTCTGCACACTGTGGAACCAACAAAACACTGGCCCTGACATTCGCTGATCGGTCTAGATGTGGGTATTACACCAGTCGTACTCGTAGGAGTGGGAGAGCTTTCACACAGCTTGATAGCCTGTGCGCCTGAGGAGTTGCCAAGGTTTATTTGAACAGCAGTTCAACTTAACGTTTCTGAAAGTGAGAATAGCAATTTATTGTTAAGCCGTGACTGTGTCAATGAGATTCTTATTTCATGACTTGTTTGATATGTCCAAGAAAAATAAACCTACACCTGAGCTGGGTTTATAGGTCCGCCTGACGTCAGGTCCATTATCCAAAGCCATTGACTGCAAATTTTTTACTCTAATTCAAACCTGTGTGTTTGAGGCTACTCATATCGTTTATGTGTTTGTGTCTAGAATGCTTACTTGTAAGTCCAAGTAATAATGCTGCCCTGGCAAGAAACTAATAAAATAGATGTGGATACACGATGCCAAGCCAGTTTCTGCTGTAGGCACACAGAAATGTGGTACCTGTCAATTTTATGACCGGTAACAATGTTTTGATATAAAGCCCATGTGAAGCGTTTCATGTTTGATTCCATGCAAAACACAACTCTGGGATCTAGAATGAGTAAATGTCATCTTAGGCAACATAAAGAAGAAATTACTTTAGAAACAAAACTGATGTTGCCATCTGGTGTTTTGTGGAACACTGAACGTAAAATCTACGATCAAAGATACTAAATTAATTTAAAATAGTTCAGCTGCTGACAGCATGTATGTTTATGTTCACTATGAAGACAGAGAGGAGTTAAATTTCTAAGTATCATATCATTAACATATGATGGTTATGTGACATTATGAGGGGCACATCCACATTTTAGTTAGTTTGCTGCAGCAGAGCTTTTTTTTGCAACACTATTTCCTGTCTGATCCAACATAGTTTCAGGTTCTGACATCAGAGCAACCAAAGCACAAGCTCAACACAATTTCTTTTGAGTTAGGTAATGCACTTTGGACCTTTGTTGGCCATCCCTAAGGCTTGGAATGAGCGATCAGTTCATTTTACCCTGTTGTCTGGTCTTTATTACTCATCTCTAAAGCTAAAAAAGTTGAATTGCTGCACCCAGCCTAGGCCTGGATTTCTAAAAGCACTTCACCACCATGATCCTATTAGTCGTATTTGATTTTAAGAGTCTTAAAACTTAGCTCACCATTTCCTTTTGGAAATATCCAGATAGTTTTGTTTCCAGTAGACACTGAACAGATTTGTAAATATTTTCCAATGTCGTTATTGCAGCTTTATTTTGAAATCTGAAGAATTATTTAAACATTGACATGATCACAAAAGGAACTACTCACAATGAAAGAAACAAGTATGCTCACTTGACAAAAAGAACAATTCAACACTTAGAGGGAATGGTGGATAAGAAACTGTGTGGAAGTGCCATACGATGGTATTGCTGTGATTTCAGTATCTGATCAGTTGGGTAATAGAACAGCATTATGTGCAATTATGGACGTGTTGCTGTTTTCTAGTGAGAGGGACTCGGGTCTGTGCGCTGTTTCAGTGCTCAATGGACTCATACCGCCGTTACTTTTACTGCAGCAAGTTGATCCACAACTATTGTAACTGGCTCTGACATTTGGCAGATCTGTAGAGGAGAGGATTTGATGCCTGAGCTGATCTCACACGCTGTTGATAAGGGAACGTTCTGGGAACTCGGCTGACAAATGGAGGATCTCATTGTGGTACAGACCGTTTATAGACATGGGTGCTGTGTAGCAGGTGATGTCTTGTTGAACTGCTGTACCTGGGTTCTGCATGGTTGTAGATTCTCAATCATTCAGGACAGAATAATCATAAATAATTAAGTAGAAGGCAACTGGACGTTCCCTCTTCTTTAATGAAGACTTTTCACCAACTGGCAACCGATTTACATGCTCATTGGTGGTCTCCATGTTTACCAGACCTACACTGAACATAGTTCATTTTCTGTCAGCCAGTACATTCCTGGTTTTGAGTCTATTTGTAAACATAATTATGCTTGGCATGTTGTCTAGTTTATCTGCCGATGTTCTTCACCCCAGCATTTGTTGGGCCTATTAGTACCCCGACAGTATCAGGGTACTAACGAGCAGTATATGAACAACAGGTAGCATCAGAATACTAATGAACAATTGTTATGCTGATGGCCTCCCTTGTCCATCCGTTGCTCTTTTCTCCTCCATCATAACTGGGGGAAAAAATTTTTAAAAACGGTCTAGCTCAAAACCACCATCGGCCCATGTCCAGTCCTGCAGTGGTTCTGGCCCAGGTTGTTTCAGGAAGGGCATCTGGTGTAAAACAATTGCCAAATCTTTCATATGAGTATAATCCCTGAAGAAAGGAGCAGCTGAAAGAAGAAAAATGATAAAGAGTATGGGAAGCAGCTGTGAATTGATAATTTTTTTTTATGTGCAGTTGTTGACTCCATCACTTTTGAAAAATGTATGATCAAGAGTGACAGGTTGGTACTTCATTCAGTTTCTTCACAAGTATTTATTCAGAATCGTTTATCTGATACTTAAATTGAAGGGGTGGTAGACCAAGTCAAGATGAACTTTAGTCAGGTTCAATTACTGTCACGTTTACTGTTGCGTGGGTTGATAGCTTGAACAATCTGACTGCCTGCTCTACACTGAGTGGCTTTTAACAGTAAAAGGGAGAAAGGGCTCGTATTGTATTTGTTCAAGGTTAACTTTATCTCAAGGTTAAAACTTCAAAGGTTTTTATTTATTCTAAATAATATAGTTGTATCCATCCCTTCAGTCCCATCTTGCCATTGTCCTAATAACTACCTGTTGCCACTGAGTTTCTGAGTTTTCTAACTAACATCAAAATAAATATTGTAAAACTTACTTTTTTGTGTTAAAAGCTCAAGCTTTAGGGACCTTACCCTGGTAGCAGAAAAACTTAACTTGCTTTGAAATGCTGCTGAATATCTCAGGATAAAGGGTTTGTTTATCATGTTTCATCAGTGGAACCACTTTGATGTAAGTTGTTGTCTGTTGGACTCTCTGCCTTGATGCATCCCCCGCCAACAGCTGAGTTCTGTTTGACCAGCTGCGATGAGATGTTCTGAGGTATGATGAACACAGACACAAATGCAGCTATATATAATTTTTACATTACAAATAGAAAAATGCCTAATAGTTTTAAAATATCAGATTTATGGACCGGTAAATATATTTAAATTTTAATGGTTTGATAGGCATGTACCACTGATGAAGATGTACAGCTTTGTTTGTATTATGAATAATATCTACGATTTAAAAGCAGTTGGAGCTGCATCAAGTCATAAATATGTCCTTTACAAGATTTTAAATATTTTATGCATTTGGACAGAGTTACTCGGGTTTTGGTCAATTAGAGGCTGCAGTAATCCCAAAGTTCCCAAACTTTGAGTCATGAGTACTTGAAAAGAGCTGCAGTAATCAAATTACTTTCTAAAAAGATAGTCAATAGCAGATTTACTCTTAGCTTCCAGAAAAAAAATGAAAGCAGTCATTATAAATTATTTTTAAAAAGTAAATTGATTTTAGATGACTTATCAAAAATATTTGTGTACTTCATCCAACAACAAGTTGGAATAATGATTATAATAATAATGCAACTTCTATTTTGTGGGTCAAAAACTAAAATGTTTGGGAGTACTTAAGTATTACTATATAAGAAATATTCTGATGTTACACATTTATTTTGACCATACTGTAAATATTACAGTTGCATATATTTTAACTTGTAACACACGCAGAGGTTTGTATTTCTATCCTTATTAGGACCGTTCATTAACTTCCATTCATTTTGAGTCATTTCTAAAGCCTGACCCCTGACCCTAAACCTAAACCCCCCCAGTACAAACCTGACCCTAAACCTAACCCCCCCAGTACAGACCTGACCCTAAACCTAACCCCCCAGTACAGACCTGACCCTAAAC
>JAVKLF010000042.1:21709835-21726662 GCA_034783495.1 Millerichthys robustus
TTGTATCCTCTGTCTCATTCTTGCGGTCACGTGTCAAAGTTTGTGATCATAGGTGAGAGCAGGATTGTAGACCGACCGGTAAACAGAGAGCTTCACCTTACAGCTCCCTCTTCATCACAACAGAAGAGTCCACAATACTTCGAAAGCTGCACCGATCCATCTATCAATCTAGTGCTCCGATCGTCCCTCACTTGTGAACAAAACGCTACGATACTTGAACTCCTCGACTTGAGGCAACACCTCTGTCCCAAACCAAGGAGGGCAATCACCACTTTTCCAGCCTAGGACCATGGCCTCAGATTTGGAGGTGCTGATCCTCATTTCAGTTGCTTCACACTCAGCTGTTAACTGCTCCAGTGAGATCTGGAGATCATTAGTGGTTTAGGTCAACAGCACCCCACCTCCACTATAAGCACTGTTGTTCAAGTGTTGCTTTCCCCATCTCAGCTGCTTGATGGTTTTCCAGAATCTCCTCCGAGTTGACCGAGAGTCTTCATCCAACGCCTCACCGAACTTCTCCCACATCTAGTTTTTTCTCTCAGCAACAGCTATGGTTGAAGCCCACTTGGTTTGTTTGATCCACCGATACCTCTCAGTTGTTTCTAAAGTCCTTTTTATATGCACCTTGTAAATCCAAACTAAAGACAGAGAGACTTTGCATATAGATTCCTGTGGTGGTTGATCCAGATAGAAGATTTCTACAAGAACATAGACAGAACTAAAATGTTTGGAACTCCTTTTTTTATTTGGCGAGGGGTGGTCTGGCATTAATATAGCCCTAGGCCATGAGAAACCTGATGTCAGACGGCTGTAAATCAACACCAACACCCTCATGCTCTCCTTTAAATCTACTGGTCTTTCGCCATTAAAAAAAAAAAACACTTGACATTAATGGGTTCTATGAGTCAACTCAAGTATTTGTTCATACTCTGTTCTATGAGTGTACATATTTTCAAAGTCTCGACCACTGAGCAGCGTTCTAGTGTTGTCTTCAGGAATCATTTAAGAAGTAAGAAAAACACTCTTGTTATCATTGTCATCACTTTCTGTAATTACCCATCTGCCACCCTGCTAGAGTGGAGGAAAAACAACAGTTAGCCTGCTGCCGAGGTCACACTTTAAACATGCTAGGTCCTTTCATAGTGCTGCCTGCTTCAAAGGATTTGTCACTCCTAGACAGATATGTCAACACAATGATGAAACAAGAACACAGTGTGAATGGTGAAGCCATGGCCTTCAAAGCTGTAAAGGCCAGGCCAACACACATTTAAATTCTTTGTCACTGTCAAACTGGCACAGATGGAAAAGATAATCATAGACAGACAGCTTTTTCAGTGGTGTTGTGACCTGTCAACGTGGGGAATTCTGTCATTGCCCATTGCCATACAGACATAAACAGATTCAATTTGACTACTGACTCAACACAGAAAAATTGTAAAAACTGGGACTTATTTCAGCACCTAACTTGGTAGAATTCTACACACAATAATTTTTTTTTAACATTTCCCTTTTTTTGCATAATATGGATCCTTATTTTATTGTATTTTGTTTCCCAACTATACATGTACACTAAGTCAACACTTTTATTGACATCTAGTGAAACTGAAACTTTCTATGGCACAAACTTCTTTCCAGGAAATCTTAAAATGATATTTGTTTTCTTATTTCCTCAGTAACTGTGAAAAAAACATCCTCCTTCTATATTAGTTGATTTATTGGTATGTGAGCCATTTCTGCTGAATGTGCTTGATTGGGCTCAGTACATCCCAATGACCACAATTTAGGATGGATTCATTAAAGACATCTTCACTTCTCAAGCCCTTCCCAGACTTTCGGGTTCTCTATTGCTCATTCTGCCCTAAGGGATGACGAAACCGCTTGAAGTCGAGTCCCAGAATTACAGCCAAAGCCTATTTAGCAGCCACATTGTGGTATAAAAGTTCAAGCCACAGTGCTGAGGTTATAATTCCTTGACAGGAGAAGTGAGTGACTGATGGATGTAGGGTGATGAAAATAAGATGTATAATGTAAAAAAGGATGCAAAAAGATGTTAGTAGAGCTAAGACTGTGATGAAGAGGAAGATAAGAGCACAGTTGGAGGGCGTAAAAGAAAAGATGTTGAAAGCTGCCATTGAAGAAAGAGGTGTTTCAAGTGTGAAATGAATAGAATGAAACACTAAAGACATTTAAATATGGATGAATAGATGAGGCAGTAGAGGAAAATCTACATGTCAGAATAATCTCGTGAGGGTAATAACTTTACACAGAATGGTTCTACACCAGTAACAAATCACGGTCACCTATTATGGGAGAATAATATAACCATTAATCTTTGGAATGTGTTTTATAAAGTTCATGTTGAAACTAAGCACATATACTGATAAATGCAAAGCATGTAATGAATCAAACACAATCATTTCTGCACATTTGGACTTATTTGATACAGCTGAGATTTTCCACATCTGTGCTTATTTCACAGCAAATATAAGCAGACAAAAAAGGCAGTACAAATTTGCAGACCGCAAATGACAGTCTTGTAAGTTGTAAAAGTGGTTTTCTTTGCATTGTCCACATGGAATAATGAAGGAAGGAGTAAGCCAATCAGGGAAAATGGTGCAAGATAAACATGTGTATTTAGTAGTGCGAGTTAAGAGAGGGCCTAAACTCTGTTTTTTAAACACTAAAATGTAAGCAGTGAGCAATCAGATTTTATTGAAAGTAGAAGACACAGAAACACATTTAGAAGAACAACACAGAGGTCTCAGGGCATGACAGAGTTTGAAACAGAAGAACGGAGTCTTGTCCAAATCTCTATTAAACGGCAGAAAGTTCTTCTAGAGCTAAAACATCCTCCCATCGTCATGCTGGGACATTCCACAGCACGCCAAAGAGCCTGCACTAATCCTGCAGGCATGGGAATCATTATTGATATGATCCTAATGCATTACCTCAGGGCCTGCTTTTTGTTGGTAAAGATTATTTTTTAAGAGTAAACCAAAACCCAGAGCAGGTCTTGAGTTTCAATGAAATTTATCAAAAGAAAATGTTATTCTTGCCTTAGTGTGATACCACTTTGAACAGCACAATTGAAACAAACTGTGCCTCTTTGCTGCAGTCCAACAAGCGTGCTTGATACCCGGCAGCAGGTCTGTGAACTGGGCTGCGCAGCGCCTAATAAATCTCACACTCAGTCTGAAAGACTTGTTCTTATCCTAAAGAGAATTCAGATTCATATCAGTCTGCCTTCTTCTCTCTACAATGTTTGCAGTAACATTACAGCTATTATTATTTTACCTTTTATACAGTTATTTTATGTAGCATTTTCAACATCAGCCATTTAAAGTCATAGATTATATTTTTCTGTTTTCAATTTTGGTTAAATGATTAAAACGTTATTGCTTTGTTTGTTTTTCAGGTGCAGTTCTGCTGGTCAGTGTCCAGGGTGTAGCTGTAAATGTGGACCCAATTATCTCCACATGGTTACTGTATCAGCCTAACAGAGGAAGCAGCAGGAAACGGCAAAAGGTACTAGATCTTGTCCCGTGTTCTCATATCTCCAATTCATCTTCCAGGGCAGCTGTTCATTCCTACATTCGTTTTCTCTGCTTATCTGGATTCAGATCAGAGTTGCAGCAGAAAAACACTCATCTCGAAAACTGCAAACATTTACTATTCAAATCCCTCAGCGAGGAGTCGTTTAAATATAGTTTATTTTATTTTTTATAAGCTCTTCATGTCGGTCTGTATTCCTGCTCCCAAACCTTCCTGAAACCCTGACCCTTTCCCCCTCTCCATTTTATGATTTTTGAACAAAAACTCAAGGCACTAAACTTCACCTTTGTTTGGACATTGAAATATGAATTTTTAAGCAATAAAAACCGTCAAAATATACAAATTTTCAATGTCTCTGATTTGACGTTTTTGTATATCTACATACATCTATGATAAAAAAAATACCCACTAGTTACACATTATAAATGATGTAAACAGTACTCTTTTACATTTGGAATTGTGAATACACTTCAGATGGTCTCAGCATACGACTATTGATTTGTTCAGTTGTGGGGAGAATAGTGGCATCAAAAGAGAAAGTATAATGGCCTATATACATGAATCTGTGTGTTTTAGTGGTCATGTTTGTGCAGAAGTTTGTGTTGCTGTGGACGCGTTTAGCTCAGCCCGAGTCAGGGCCACCTTTCAAGGTCTGGCTAGTTTTCAGGAGGCCTCAGATGAAGGCCAGTCAGATATGTGAAGGACAGTGGAGAGGACACTGTTAGGGTCAACATTCCAGGAATTGCTGAAAAATGAGAAAAGCTAAAGGTAGGAGGGGAAGTTTTAAGGTATGGAGATGAAGATAAGTGTTTTGGACATAAACAACATCTTTGTACAACAAAGTGACAAATTCACATCCATAAGAAAGACGACACTTGAAAATATCAACAAATAAATAAATAAGTACGGAGGAGTGGAAAGAGTAGAAAATTGTTTAAACTGAAAGAATAGAAGAGGGCTAAACAGGTGTGGGTAAAAGAAAAGTAAGCTGAAACTAGAGAGAACAGGAAACAGGAAAAATCAGATAAGTGGAGGTATGGCTGGGAAAGTGTGTCATGAAGACGAGGAGGAAAAACTAAGGGCCCAAATTCCAAGTCAGCCTTTTTTTTGGCTCCCAGTCCTTTGAGTGGGTTCAAATTAAGATCATTTTAAAAGGAATGAGCAGCAGATCCACCTTTTAACAAAAAGGACTAAAATGCAATGATGACTTTTAATAAAACCATTTCACTTTCTTTATAAACTATTTTGAAACATTTTCAGTTTCCTTTGAAAACACATTAATGCTACAAATTTCAGTAGTTGTTAAAAAAAGGCAGGTTTAATCAAATGTTAACAAGATGAGTTTTTTATCACGGCAACTTTAGGCCAGGTGGAGTTTTCAAAAGCTGAACAAACAAAAATACCAGATTTAATTTCCACGGCTTCATGAGTGCTCAGTTGTGCTGTGTTGTCATTGCAGAACGCAGGTCCAGTTCCTCTGGTGAAGAGGAGAGAAGATGACGTGTCGGTGGGCAGCACACCGCTGGTCAAACATCCCTCCAATCAGGCCTCGGACTACGCCAGCAGCCCTCTGAAAACCAAGACAGTGACAGGTAGGGTGACACATCCCTGCAACTAACCAATCTGTGTTGGGAAGGTTCAACTTTTGTCTTTTTTGCAATATCTGGAAGATATTTAAAATCAAAATTAGAGCCTAGTAAAACAAAACAATCAGAGTTAAGTCTGCTGCTCCTTTACTAGGGAACTTTCTGACTGTGGAAAAATTCACTTACATGGTATGAAAACAGACTAATGAGGTTGTGACAAGAATTAAACTCCCAAAGAAGTCCAAATTGAAATTGGATCCTGAAGGTTTTACAGTCTTTGATGTGACTTAAATTACTTGTGAACTAAACAAGTGTTTGGTTTGGAATAATCTCATATGTTCCCATGTTCTTCAAAGGTTTCAGGGTTAATTTTGAGAGGAAAATGTTTAAATCTAGGTTTTGTGAAGGTTTGCACTCATCAATCAAGACCTACCACTGTGTAACGCTGAAGTGCAGACGGATGCTTTAGACCCACAGAACTCTTCTCAACATTAGAAAAAAGGTTTGGCAAAAACAGGATAAATAAGAAATTTGCTTCTAATACTGAGAAAAAGAAGAAACTGTCACATTGTTTATTTTATCAGTATCAATTTGTAAAATTTAACATTTTCTTATGAGAAACCATTAAAGCCTACTTCACTTGCCCATTAATGATACGCACATTTTTTCCCCAGACTTCAGCAGTTTGTTGTGTAGCCAACGCAGCAAAGTAGAAAAAGTAAATAGATATTAGTCGCATGAATTTTGACAAATGTACAGGGATCTGTACACAGAAATTATTCCTGGTTCCTGCAGGAGAAGGAAACTTTTTAAGAATGGGTTCTGCAGAGGGCATGTTTAGTAAAAGGTGTTGTCGGGTGACTCGGGTCTCGTTCTACCTGCCGAGCCCGTCTCATGATGGTGCAGATCCTCCTTCCACTGTTGGTCTTTTCCCGTCAGATTACTGACCAGCTTGATGATGAGATCAAATTGATGTTTGTTGTGGACAGAGGAGCCCGTCTGAAACACGCTCTCGTTCAGGACGCTCTCGATGGTGGTTCTGTAGAACCGGGAACACTCTTCAGCGGAGATGTTTAGCACTTTTAAGCACCCAAAGTGCACGAATCCTCCAGTGACTCCTCCTTTGAGTGCCACAAAGAATAAATACCTACATTTATACAAACAAAATAAGTTATTTCAGTATTAATTTGTCTTATCAAATTTAACTTTTATTTTTTTTATCTTGAAATTGTTCCTGTTGTTTGTATTTAAGTAACTCAATTTTATTAACATATACAGGCAAGTCCAAAGTTTTGTAAACTGTCAGAAAGATAAATACTTTAATCTGCCCATGTCAGTTAGGAACTGATACTGATGTATCATTCTGGTGATTTTACATAGGATTGTTTTTTTTAAATAGTAAAATGTAATGTTTTTTGTATTATAATGTATAATGTTTTTTATATTATTGTGTAAAAAAATGTTTTGTTAAATTTGAATGGTTTCATTTTTAAACACTGCATGTGTGCACTATTTTCAGATGTTTCTTTAAGGAAATGTCTGCACTGACATTTCAGTGAATAAAGTAGACCATCAGTTCTTTTCTTGCATGTTTACAAAGCTGAAAGGTCATGTTGCTGTTTCCTTTTGGTTTTCTCTCTATTCTCTGTTTCTCGTTTCATTTAATCTGCACTAATGGCTTTTCTAAACTACAGCATCTCTGCGTAGTTCCATCTGAGCTGTATATTTTTTCATTAGCAGTTGTCTGTAAACAGTCACCTTGGATCCAAAGCAACCTCAGGCTGTCGTTTGTCAGCAACACTCAGTAGAGAACACTAGCTGTCAGACTGTTGTCTATCTGTCACTGATCTTCAGTCTTGCCGTCTCTGAAGTTGTTTTCTCGTCTGACTAACATTTTGTACATATCCTTTAGTGGCTGGAGCCTGTCAGTGACTAGCTGAGCATCATTGCCAACATGAATTCCAAGCGCTAACAGATCACACAAAAACCCTTGGTGATGCGAAAATTATAATTTTTCTCTTGTTGTGTGGCATCAGTTGTCGAATTCTTATTTTCCTTCTCGATTTTAGAGTTTGTAAAATCTTAGTTCTAACAAATAAAAGTAAGAAAACAAGTAAAACATAGAAGTTTTTGAGAAAAATGGGCTCAGTATCTTGATTAATCCTGATGTGAACAATTGCCAAGTAGCAAAGTGTTCAGTTAACTACATAATTTTTAAGATAAAATGTAGTTTTATTTTAAACAAGTTCATATTGTCTATTTTTTGGTAATAAAAATAAATATAATTGATAACTCCTTTCGAAATTGCCTTTTTTATTGTGTAATGTGGTTGTTGTATCACGACTTCAAACAAACATCTGCATAGAAAACGAGGTTGATTCATTTATAGGTTTACTGTTGTTGCATTATTTCTCGTGGGACTCTAATGGGGGTTGTAATCACCACAGCAGACATTTTATCCTTCAGTCTGTAGTCAGTTGTTTATGTAAACATAGAAGAGATTTACTGGTTGTTTGCCAGCTGGAGACGACATGTGTTCAAGCTGCCATTTCAAGGAATACACTAAGAAAAAAGATAAGTGTATGAGTGTTTCAGCAGCAGCAGTCAGCCAAATGGAATGCCACTGGTACTACTGCTTTGTTGAGAGCCAAGAAAACATTGTTGAGCTAATTGAAGAACCAAAACACTGTTTCACTATTTCTGAATTTATGTTGCTATTAGGGAACTATTTTATTTTACTAACTTTATAATTTGGTTCTACATTTATAGTCCTTGGATACAGTTTCAACAAATTATGTCTTTTCAGGAATCGTTAGTAGATGTTGACGTTATTTTTATTACAAATGAGGTCTAAAAACATAACTTATATAAACAAGTATTTTGCTGGTACTGGGTGTAGACGTAGCTTTGCAAGTCCAGAATAACTTTGGTTAAAGTGACATTCAAGTGCATACAAGTAAAAAATAAATAAATATATCAAGCCTGTTTGCTGGATCTGGCGGTCCAATAGTTCAAAACATACTTCAGTACAAACACCACCACCACCCCAGAATAAAAAACAGGAGAAGTTGAGACAGAATGGACTTCTACTTTAGTGATTTAATGTGAAGCACTTACTGCATTAGCTAACATTAACAGAACTGATAGCACCATTTCCAAGAAACACTATTATGAAAGTTAAACTAACAGAAATTATAGACAGTTGGCTACAGTTGCTTAAAAAATGTATAAGTCATCAACCTGAAGCACAAGCTAACTTTCTGAAACTTACTCATCTGGGGAGGACAGAATCACCGATCTGATATTTTGAGATAAATGTACCCAAAATTTCCCCCCCTTTTCGACATGATCCTCTTTCTTTTCCACCATCATGATCGCTTTTTGAGGTGCGTGCGTCATTTTCTGTGGTTTGCAGGCCGACACGTGCTTTGTCATTAGTCAACAATTCAACCACAGACAAAAGAAGCGATTCTGACCACACCAGTTCTCGTATTGTGTTGCACTTACAAACATTTAAATAATATGAATAGTTGATGATAAAATCCTGTGTCTACTAATTTTTCTAATTCCGAATATGTCCAATAATTGTTGCAGCAATAGTGATTGGTCATAGCGTTGTATACTTGTTTACTCGGAAAACAGCGGATGAAATGAGTGCTCTTATTTCATTTTAAATTTGTAGATCTGCTGGCAGAGGTTGTTAGAAAATACAGCCATCTTTCCAATTGTAGTCAAATATGTCTTATAAAGATAGTCAAAGAACACATGGAAGGAGATATTTGTGCACAGAGGTGACAGCATGGAGACACAGGCGGCTCTTCGTGGCTGTGCTCGCATGCTTAACCCCTTAACAAGCTGTTGCTACACTTACCTTTGTTAATTTAAAACTCTTTGAGTTTACCATGTACTGGATTACTGAGTCTACTTAAGTTTACAGTTTGATTTGTGTACATAATTTTTAAAGATGCATCTAAGACCCACAATTTTCTTTGTAGAAACAAGACCAGAGAGTTGAGTTGTTTCACGGCACCTTATTTTGGCACAAACTCATCATATTAACTAGAACTGCAAAGCAGTTATGACTGGTGTCCGATCCACTTGATGCATGTCGACCTTGGCTCATGTCGTCCCCGGCACCCAGTGGACTTGTGCACTGCAGAGTTGTAACATGATGAAAAGTAATTATAAGGCTATTTTGAGGCCTTACAGTATCAGCAACGTCTTGTGACTTAGTGTATGTTTGTGTTTATACACTCCCTCACCATAAAATTTAGTCACCTATAGATGGACAAGTGTGCATATTTGCTAATGAGTTTTAGGGGTAGGTTTTTTATTTGACCTGAATATTATTGTACACTTCTACAAGGCTTTTAAAAAAAGATGGACTACTGTTAGAGCTGCCATCTGTCCCCATGGTAAGTTGTGTCATTGTGATGGAGTCATATTCAGTTTGAAAAGGATAAAAACGTGTGCACACCGTGGACCTTGTGCACCACAGAGTTGTAGCACGACGAGGAATAATTATAAGGTATATTTGGTCTTGGCAGCTTTTTGTGATTTAGTGTATGTTTGTGTGTTTTAACTTCCAAAGAAGTTAGGCCCACTTTTTTCAAATCATTACCGTTGTGAACCAAACAGCTTTAGTTGTCGTCCTAAACAAGTGGTAGCAAACCGCATAACCATTTTTGAGATATAAACATTTAGTAGCCAATGTAGGTCAAATTAATTCATTTTGCCATTTTGGAAGTGAAATGGGGAAAAATATCACAAAAAATTGCAAGAATGATATAAAAATCTGAAAATAATCCCTAAAGGCTTCATGAGTTACATAGTTTTGTTACAAACCCAGCTGATTAAAAGTTTTCAATAGGAAAAATTCTGCTTATGTAGGATGTAAAGCACTCAATAAAAAATGTAAATGATAAAATGTACCAAAAAAAATCAAACGTTTTCACATCATAATTTTCTTCACAGTGGCGGAAGGCTGATGATCTGGGCTTGTGTTGCAGCAAAGAACATGAAGACCTTTGAGTCTGTTAGCGGATCATGAGCTTTGTAAAACAAAATATAGATTTAGGTAGTTGGACGTCTGCTTGACAACTGAAAATTTGCTCAGTTTAGGCCATTGAACAACACAATAGCTTTGGGGGAAAAATTGTTTCAATGACCCCAGAGCCTAATCTAACTGAAGATATGGACTCGTACATTTAACCCTCCCGCTGCCTGTGGGTCACATGACCCACCAGACCTCATTCTCCAAACTGAGGCCTGGTCATTGGACCCCAGGGCAGCGGGAAAGTTAAAGAGCTCTGCATTAACAAATTTATGCAATGAGCTGAAGTATTATACTGTTGTAAAAAAGAATGACACAAAATTTATTCACTATACTGTAGAAGAATCGTACAGAAAGAGACCTACTTCAACCTAATGTTGGTAAAAGCGATACTAAAAGTTATGGAATTGTAGGGTAGACTTATTATCTTGCTCCCCTTAAATTAGGTTAAATTTTTCTTAAATTGTGACACAAAATGCCATGATTTGTTTCTCACTTAAGATAGTATGTTTTAAGTTTAACAGCTTTTAAGCACCAGTTATTTTGATTGTTCTAAAACTTTATACCACATGATAACCAAAGGCAGGTATTTAGAAGTACAATTACATAAAGCAGAATGTTTGTAGTTTTGATGCTTGTAACTTTGCTTACTACAAGGACTCATATATGGTTTAATTTTGCATTTTGAAAATTTCATGGATATCATCAAATCTTCAGACATATAACATAAAAACTTAAGTTTGCTGAATACTTTGCAGCTTTTCCACCTAATGCAACAGAACAGACAGTTCATGTACTTAGGTAGTCCTGTTATGACTGTGTTTATAGACACTGAGGAAAAATTATAAAGATGATAAAGATAAATATATATATATATATATATATATATATATATATATATATTTGGTGTTTTAAATGGAATTTAAAAATTCTATGCTCCAGGGCGGAACAGTGGCTCAGTTGGTAGCAAGAAGGTGGCTGGATTGAATCCCGGCCGGGAACATTTCTGGGTAGAGTTTCCATGTTCTCTCTGTGCATGTGTGGGTTTTCTCCAGGTACTCCGGTTTCCTCCCACAGACCAAAAACATGACTGTTTGGCTAACTGCTAACTCTAAATTGTCCCTAGGTGTGAGTGAGAGAGTGAATGTCTCTATGTGTCCCCGTGATGGACTGGAGACCTGTCCAGGTTAGCCCCGCCCCTCGCACTGTGACTGATGGATATGGGCACCAGTGAACCCCGGTGACCCTGAAAGGAAGAAGCGGATTGAGCAAATGAATGGATGGATTTATGCTCCAAGATACATAATGCTCTTTTCTTCTAAGATACTCTGATAACTTAAAGGAAAATCATGTTTTGGAATGCTTGGTTCAAAGATTTCTATTGTTTGTATGTAGCACTATGAAATACGGTGAGATAAATGACCCATATTTGGATATACTGCAAGTTGAGATCGAGCTCTTGTTTTGTTCCGCCTTTTTATAAATTGGCCAGAGCAGGTTCTTCTTCATGCTTAATAATTATCATAGTTTTCCACTGCTGCTATTGACTTTCCTCAGGAAGTTAATAAAATAAATTACAACCCCTGAAGGAAAGTTGATTTTCAGAGTTTAATGTTCAAAGTCTCCTCAGATTATAAAACTTGCTGAATGTTCCTCCTTCCAGTTGGCTATTGGATCATATGCCTGCCAGTTTTATTATGTAAAAAGACGTATTTTGTTTTGTTACCACATTCCACCAAACTACGACTTTGTAGTAATGATGGGAGGCTAATCTGCAGGATGTGTGGAAGGAGCATGGTAATGTTTAGGTAAATATACAAAGATTCAGAGATAGTTGACATACTTAATTTTCTATAAAAAGCACTGTAAATGAGGTAATACCATTCTGTGGCTTTGGGACAACTTGAGTATCAGAACCAGCATCCATCCCTTCAACTCTATTTGGTGACAGAATATGCCACATTTTGGGGTTTAATCTTTATATGTGATAAATGTGAGAGCACCACATTGACCTTAACAATGTAGGATGGGCTGAAGCTCTGCTGATGAAAATCACACTGTGAACACATAAGCCCATTTTATTTTGAAACTCTGTTTCTGTTGCATTTTTTTGACACATCTTTATGCAATAAACATCTGTTCCTGTTCAATTATGATGGTTTTAACTTGTATATTTTTATTAGCTCAGTGCCTAATATGCAGCAAGTATTTTTGTTCAAATGATAATATGGTTTAAATGCTCCAGTGGATGAACTGTAGAGCAAGAAGTTTAATTTTACTAAATGAAACTTTTGTCATTTAACTGAAAATGCATGTTTGTTTGAATGTTGGTTAGTTACATCATTACAGCAGTGTTAACAGTACTTTTTGTGTGATTATCCTAAAGAAAGGCCATAGTAAGATGATTTTGAAATCAAGCCTTTCTTTTACCCTCAGTTTAAAGTGGATTTTTGTCTACCCACACAATTCCACCACAAATTGGTTCACATAAAACTAAGTATTTTCTCTATTTGTTCCTAATGAATGTTCTTGTTGGCAGTAGCAGTGTGTTTCTGATCAAGAGCCTCCCAAGTCCCAACCTTCTCATTGTTTTCTAACATCGACCAGAGTAATGATCTCACTCTTCTTGCTTTTCAGACCTAAAATTAGCTGCTGACGCTCTGAAAACATACTACTTAAGCCTAGAAATCCATCCATATATCTGGCTGTGCTTACTAAAGTTTGGAATGAGAATTATTGTCTTCGTAGTCTAGATGGATGGATTAGATGGCATTTTCCTGTTTACAGAAAGACCTGAGAAGCGATGGAGACAAATGGAAAGATTTGCGTTGTTCATACTGTTGATTTACAAGGCATAAGATAATATCTGGAGTTTGTCACAACTCTGTTGCACAGGAAAAAAATACAACTTTCTTGTTTTTAAGGTTTTTAGGTGATGTCTGATTAGAAAAAGGATGGAAAACGAGGCAACAACAAAGGATCAATTTCATGTCAGAAAGGGATAGATTATGGAAAGACGATGTTGTACATTTTTGTGAAATAAACAGTGTGAAACAAAAAGAAAACTAATGGGAAAACGTCAGGCAGAACTGTACAGTCATATATAACTATAATCCAAGCCCAAGTAGCCTGATGGAAGTCAGGCACGTTTTTATTGGCTGCTGGGTGATTTTCAGAGGGGGATAATATTTTCTTTGTGGGGTTATTTATATAGTTTAATTTTTCTGGTAAAGTCAATAATTTATCAAGGTAATGATGGTTGGAGTGGGAAAGAAAACACAAAAAACAAGGAATACTAGGATAGAAACCCCTACTCCCTTTAGAAGAATTGTTTCCTGCTGGGGGGTGGGTGGGGGTTCTTGTCATTATATTAGAATGTCTCTTTCTACATGCTGATGGACCCTTACAAATGTCTCACTAACTTCCAGACTAGAGTGGTCTTTGGGGAATAGATGTACCCTTTTGAATCCCATCTCCACTTTCACAAACGATAATGGATTTAAACCCTGTAAATGTTTTGAGGTTAAAGTAAGACGAGCAGAGAGGGAAGTTGAAGTTGAGTTGTGGTTCATCAGATGCAGCATGGATTAGTAGGCAGGGTTTGGGGGGTGTTCTGACAACGGATGATGGAGGATAAGAAGGAAATTAAAAACCACATTTGGGTGATTTCACTTGAAGTGTTTTAAAGATTCTTCAAGTCGTAGACAGAAGACATGTCATTATGCTGAAATTCTTCACATGTTGTCATACTATGGCTTGCAGACATCTCCTCCAATCTTGTAGAGAACAGTTTTGGTGAATCATATATATTATTCAACATGGTTGTGTCAAGAAATTTTAAAATATGTTTATAGTTTATATTCTTTGTAAAGTTAAGCATGCTAGAAGTACTACTGTTAACCATGTAAGGATATTTGGTGATATTTAAAGCACTTCCTTGACACATGAAAAAGCTTTGCCCCAACGTGACTTGTATCACGGTGTCTTCTTCAACATTGCTGTAACAAATGGAGTCATGTAAATATTTAAATAAACACTAATTAGCATCCAAAACAAATAGGTTTGTAGTTTTATTAAAGAGCCACGTTGCTGTCTCTGCACACAGCTGTAACAGAGTATACAACACTTCATCTCACTATAAACCATTTGTAAAAAGGGAACATACCAGAGAGATAACAGCCAGTGAGCGGAAATGCTGGAACTTTTCAAAGTGGCTGTTTTTATGACTGAGTTACTCATCCACTCAGGAAAGACATACTGATGCTTTGACATATTGTTGTTGTGAAGACTGTTAAAACAGTAATGTAACACTTACTGGTCCTTTAACAACAATAAAATAACCTTGTGTGCCTGAACAATTGTGAAACCCAAATTTCAGTGACGTGTGGTATAAATATCACCACACATCCTTACATGATTTACAGCAGATTTGTTTGAGCTGGGGCAGTATTACGTGGAAAGGCAATATTCATTTATTTCTCATCTTAAAGATGGTGCATTGCACTGTTGCTCTGGTGTTTAAATTTTTCTGAAGCGATATCTGTACACACGCCTAAGCTCTTTGTCAAAGACATGGGCCTTTCATCACGAGACTATTCAGAGAACTGAACTGGCAGCTAACATCAGCTACATGTTAAAAGAAAAAGGCAAAGGAAGTGGGTGAGGTGAATGAGAATAAAACAGATGAGGAAGGGCGGGTGAATAATCCATGGTCAGTTGGCCAATAACATATTAGCTTAATGGAATAATAAGGTGAAAAAAGGGACACGACTGAGATGGCACGAGGCACGGGGAATAACCCTACTTTAAGAGGACTCTTAAGGCTTGTTAGCGTTGCAAAGGTTTAAGAGCTTTGAGACCTCTTGTTATATTTCTCGCCCATTTAAACTCAAATCATTTGTGTTCTCTGTATTTTACTCGCGACCTGTTTTACTCTTTCCCCTCTCTGCATAAAAGGCAGGCGCCAAGTCACTATAACAGAGTGAGGCAGCTTTACTAAAGAGAGTGAACGTTGGGTTAACGAGCCGTACTCTGGGATGGTATTTAAGATCATATTGATGAACCTTGCATTGTTTCTGCCTTTGCAGTGCTTGAACTCACATTCTGATTCACCTAACAGATTCTCTCTGGGTACAAACTTTTACAGTCTGGTTAATTTCATAGTTATAAAGACTTTTAAATAATGCTGGTCAGAAATCTTCTCTTATGTTCCTTTTGGGTCAAGTTCTGCCAAGATTAGAACAATAACCAAGTTTTAGATAAAAATTGCAATTTATTGAACCCTTGTGACAAAGTATCACGTTATAGGCACGTTGAGATGGGTTCGCTGAGAAAAGTCATCCAAACTGTGTTTTTGAAGTTTGTGTTGGAAGGCATTGCAGAATGAAAGTATTATCATTTGACTTGGTTGGTGATAGGTGTACCTGGTAATGACCCTCTTGATTGGCTCAGTTTCAGTGTCATGCATCCTGAAAATTAATATACAGATTTTTTTGCAACATGCTGCAAGTAGCAAGTTATTTATATATATGTCTTTACATTTGTTACTGTTTATTTGATCTAAGTTTTTCCCTTTAAAATGCACATGGACAGTGAAATAGTTCCCAGTTTTTATAAAGTCTACTCCTCCCTTCTACAAGCACAGTTGTGGTGTGTAATAGATTTTTTTAATTAGAGTATGACACAAGCATGTATGAGTGAGCAGAATTGGCTTTTCTGAAACTCAAAATGATTTCTTTATTTACTTTAGTATTTCCTCTGCAATGACTGGTTGGGCGTGAGTGTATATTTTTGGTATAGTAAGGATTTTTAAGTGTTGACATGAGTGTTTGTGAACACTTATAGGGAGTTTGTTTTGTGCTTCCTGACAGGAGGTGAGATGGTTTTTAGGCAGACATGGGTGTATGAAGTAAGATAAAGATGATTCAGACGTCATCACCAGAGGAATGGAAATATTGCTGACCATGTGTATTTGCAAACACATTTCATATTCTGTTTACATATTTGCATTAGAGTAATATTTATGTTTTGTGGACAACTGGAGCTCCTGGCAGAGAACAGTAGCCATTGAGCTCTGGCATGTCTGTATGGATCTCAAGCAGAACTGAAAAAGAAATGGCTTCATAATGCACTTTGACGAACAGAATCCAAAAATCACACTCTTGTTCTTAAACAAACTTCTGTTGACGTTATTCTGCCATGAGTGGAGCACACGTTGCACTTTACTCAGTGAAAAACAGTTCATGAAACAAAATCTGCCCTGTCAAATTCAATTTTGCCATCATTTACTTTGCGGGTGTTTAGTAAAAAAAAGAAAAAAAACAATAGTCCTGTAAAAAGCACAGAGAATATAGCTAATACTCAAGGAATAGGTAAATTAGAAAACTACAAGTTTCCAATTGTTAAAGGCATTATGACAAATCGTCTATTTCGTAGTTCCCAAGTTCCAAATGCACCTGGCTGCTGACCGTGAGAAAACACTGTAAGAGTCCAGATGCAGACCTGCAGTCTGCTTTCTTTAATTTAGTCACATGAGTATGTACATACACCTGTAATCTCTCATCTGCACACACACACACACACACACACACACACACACACACACACACACACACACACACACACACACACACACAC
>JAVKLF010000042.1:21734509-21745617 GCA_034783495.1 Millerichthys robustus
GGGGGGTGGGGGGGGGGGGGGGGGGGGGGGGTAGGATAAATGGAGGGAGTAGGTGAGGAACGCCTGGCCAGCCGCACTCCTAGGGCCACTGTTGGATCAATAAACGCAGCGATCAAAGTTGCAATTAACCCACCGCGCTAACACAAACAGTTGGGCCAGCAGAAACAAACAAAGCCTTCATGTCACCTAAAGCGTTTATTTTTGCAGATTTCCACCTCGGCCGGGGAGACCTCCAGAGCTTGTCAGCTTCTGTAAGCAGTGTTAGAAGAAAGGAATGCATGGCCACAGGGATGGCTGGCTGCCTGGCTATGCTGCTGTGCCAGGCCACGAGCTTATTGCTTGTGGTGGTATGTGGGTGAGACCAAGCTTATCTGTTGTCAAGACGCATCATGCCTAAATGTTTTTCTCATGGACATTAGGATGGAAAGCTGCTTTCTGAGGTTAGATCCAAAACCTTGTGTGTACATGTGTGCACCACAATGCACATCTGAATGGTGTCATCTTCAGGTATACACATTAATCATGCTAATTTACAGGGAGAAACTGTTTATATTACACACTCCTTTTCCAAATGTGTTTTTGGACAAAGCAGAAAATGCAGGAAGATATAAAAAGGAAAAAGGAGCACAAAGGTTAACCGTGGGTGGGTTGAGTTGGGGGTTGGTTTGTGAACCTTCTGTTCATTGAACCGGCCACTTAGGAAACACAGTGTCCTGTCTGGTGCATGGACAGGAAGATTACATTTGGAATGGTATCAGGTTTGTATAACAAAAGGATGTGTTTTCCGTTCGTTGCCGATCTCGCCACGGAGGGATTTGT
Organism: Millerichthys robustus; assembly: GCA_034783495.1. Classification (NCBI taxonomy): domain Eukaryota; kingdom Metazoa; phylum Chordata; class Actinopteri; order Cyprinodontiformes; family Rivulidae; genus Millerichthys; species Millerichthys robustus. The sequence goes on from JAVKLF010000042.1 coordinate 21,735,329, forward strand.
GCTCCAGAGTTGCAAATGTTTTCACTGGGGATGCTGGGAGGGTGTTTCTAATTTCCTATCCTCTATCTCCTGGTGATTTCCTGTGTGTCATGTTTTGCTTATTGTGTGTGGAGAAAATGAGAGAAAAATGTGTGCTTCCCAAGTCGTGGGGTCTCTCTACAGAGGGGTGATCTTGACCCGTAGAGGTCATGCTCTGCTAAGCTGGGACATCCAAAGTTCTTTTCCCTGCTGTGATATGAAAACAATAAGTCTAAGAGCGGATATGGCCACAGTGCCACAGAACAAATGTCACACATGTACTTCGCTGCCTGGCTTCAGTTAGATGACGATGTCCATTAATGCATTTAGTGCTGTGAGCTCTGTGTACTAAAACATTTGTGCTGCTGACAAAACTTTTAGGAGAAGTTTACACAGGGGTTTTCTTTTTTTTTTTTTAAATGGCCTGAGTATTGGCTCAGCAAAAAAAGGCAGCTGTAAAGATGATCACATTGGAAAGAACAAGTAAAAACAGGATTGTGTGCCACATTTTTATTCTTAATACAAATAGCTTGAAGTAAACCAACTGGTTTGTACAGAACTGTACATTTTCTAAACTATATATTCATTATAATTGAACTGTAAAGCTTTTTATACACTGTAGTTCATTTTTATCTTACTTGTGGTATGTCAGTTTGAATCTGAATCATATAGCCATAGTTCCTAGACTTAAAGGTAAATTATTCTCTACAGTTCTTCTAAGTTGCTTTGCAGGATAAACAGGCTGTCGTCAATCTAACTCACTGCTCTGTCATTTTCTGGTGAGGCCTCGCAGATCCAAAGAGTCTCATGTGGTTATATCAGCCATTTCCACATGGCTTCTGCCTTTTAAAGTCAAAGTGTGTTTGTCCCTCAGCTTCCCCTCAATTAGAATTTGTTCTGCTAGAACCAGATGAATCATCTTCACAAATTTTGAAGAAATTCATGCAGAAAACTGATCACTTTAAGGGTATTTAGTTTGAAAGATTTGATTTAGTTGACACTTGTGGCTCTATTCTGAACACTGATGGTGCTGAGGAGTAATCAGGAATACAATTTGAGCAGAAATTGCCACAAAAGAAAGAGGGGAGCGGATGTGTGCCATATATTTGGAGCTCTGAGAACTGACACCAGACATGGATGAGAGGAAACAATGACGAAACAAAGTCTGTAGACATTTTTTTCATTTATTCAAAGTACAGTCCTAATGGATGTTTCAAACTTTTTGTTGTTTTTAGCTTTGCTGTCTCTTTCTTTGCAGTTTTTATTGACACAGAATGGCTTCCTGATCCCAAATCGAGGTTGGGTTAACCCTTTAAGGCACATATACTCAGTATGTTTACCTCCCAGAGTAAAAAGGAAACGAGCATTAAAACGTAGGATAACAAATTTTCACAGTGATTGGAGAAAAAAGATTTTTCTATGCTTTTTTTAAAATTACAAAGCTGATGTTTTGTATCTACAGGAGTTAGTACAATGATTAATACAAACAGGGCATGAGTTGAAGATTTTACTGTTTACAGTTTCTTTAAAAAATGAAATTGGTAATTAGTTAAAAACAGGTGAATTTTGAATTAATGTTACAGATGTGTGCATTCCTAAAAAGCTATCAAATATATTTATAAAACAGAGAAAGTTATAGATGTTACTCATTGAGAACAACATAAAAGAAAAAAATGTTTTAGAACATTTGTTGTTCTAGAAGCTACATAAACCACGTATTCATTCAAATCAGGTTGCTGTTGTAGTTCTTAGTGCTAGTAATGGGTTGGAATTTTAAAATAATTATTTTTATGGCTTTAATTTTATTATGCAAAAAAAATTCAATTTTTTTCTTTCAAAATTTTAAAACAAACAAATATTTTTTCACAATATTTTTTTTTTCTTTTGGGTGACCCTAATATATTGCTGTAAGGAATTAGCATTGGTCACCTACTAAAAATAATCACTCAAAAGTCTCTAAACTTTTCAGGTTTGGAGTCTTTTCACTAACTTGTGTGTTTGTCTGTGAACAAAGTGAGACTTTAACATCTTAAAAGCACTACGCTGTAAAGGTTATGTTTCATTACATGCACACCTGTTTTCTTTATCTTCTTCCTTGTTTCTGAACACTGTGCTCTATAAAATGTCTGGCCTAGTTAACTAAAAAGCTTTTTTCCTTCCTTTCATTCAGGGATTTGGCTATAAACACGTATATCTAAAGTGTCACTCACTACAACTATAAATAAATGCAAGTTGTTTTTTTCTCAAATAGCATTTTTCACATTGTATAAATAATATTGAGAGGCAGTTGATGGCCAGGTGCAGCAGCTTATTGAAATGAACGAACTCAAACACTCAGTTGTGTTTGTAGACTCATGGTTATTACAGGTGCTAGGAAGGGGATTCAGGTGCAGTAGCTTTCAGCCAAGAAGGCTCATACTTTGCTTATTTTCTTCAGCTGCTTTTTCCAGAATGAACCCACATGAAGTAATTTTCCTGAACTGACTGAACATGTTGTTAGGAGAGAATCTGTGAGTGTGAGAGTTAGGGTATGCATGTTCAGTTTTGCATGTGTCTGTTGTGAACACGCTTTAGCACATTTTGTGTGTGTGTGTGTGTGTGTGTGTGTGTGCGTGCGTGCGTGCGTGCGTGCGTGCGCGCGCGCGTGCGTGTAAGAGTACTTGTGTCACATTGCAAAGGTTAGACCAGCCTTTTCATGGCATGAACATACTAACATTTCAACATGTGAAGCCTCGTGAGCATTTGGTCGGCTTTGCTTTTTAAACTGAGATTTTTCATCAATTATTTTTTTAAGTATGTTTGGGTGTTGCAAGTGACCCTACCCGTCCTTGACTATGATCGTAGGATCACAGGCACATTGTCAATCAGTGTTTTTCCTGAGTGAGTCTGCCTTCAGACTGAGTAGGAAACTGAGGTAGATGGTCCCACACAGCTGACAGTTGACTCCATTTGTTATGTTAAAGATTTTGTTTCACTTTGACAGGACATGAGGTCATTGGACAAAAGGAGCGAACAATAAAGTTTCTTTGACTTCTCTTTTCCCTTCTGAACTCGTGTAATAACGTGGATCCTATTTGAGCACACCTGCCGTTCTGGACTTCAGGCCAGCTGCAGATTTGAACCCAAACTTGTATTTTAATCCTGTTCTCACATAGTTCATCCCCAGTTTGATTTTTTATGTAATCAGAAATGAATTGTTAATACAGGAATCCCTCACTGGCCTTCAAAGACCAGCACTGCTCTTTTCTGTATTTATTATTTGTTGTGCCTGAGTCTTTTCCAAGGCTGTCTGTCATTTTGTGTTGCTGTTTTTATTCCACATTACCATGAACACATCAGAGGTTAAAGTTACGTAAAAGATATTCCATATTGCAATTTTTCTTTTTGCTTGCAGATGTTTTTCTGCCCATTTCTAATTTTAGTTTCATTTCAGATTTTTTCCTTTTGCTGCATTTGGAAAAGCTGCTTTTCCACACGTCTACACTCACAGAAAATACATTTCCACTATGCTATTATAAATGAAAATATCATTTTCTTTGCAGAGCCATGTGAGTGGATTGTGAATACACTTGAATCACACGTGAACATTTCTATTGCCTAACCCTGACCCTTTACCCTAACCACCTGCAGTACATAAATAACCCAAAATCTAACTTAAACTCAATTCACACCTTAGTCCTAAACTGAACCCCTGACCCACCAACGGCCCCCCGTCACCCCATGGGGACTAGGCTTAGGTCCCCATGAGTAGCAGTTGGTCCCAGAAGTAGGTGTGTATTCCAATAATTGTCCCACACACACACACATATATTTATATATATCGGAGAGGATAAGAATACAGAATTCTTGGCAGAATTTGTCACACAAACTAACAGCTCCTTTGACAGTTTGTCCTTTTATTTATTTTTATTTTTTATTGGGCTCTGGTCACGTCACTAAAAGGTCTTTCTGCTATAAATTAGAACAAACGAGGGGAGGTATTTGAGTTTAGTAAAAGAGAGATAGCAATGAAGATGGTCAGAGAAAAGAGAAGCTCTCAGTGATTTAAGCAGTTGTTGGAACCAGCATGCAAATGGGGTATTTTGACCCAAAACTGTTATTTTGTTGTTGTTGTTAATGCTTCCTTCCTGCCTGTCTCACTTTTGTGTGTATAATATATCTGTGTCTGTGCCAGTGTGTAAGTCACTTCCATAATATTACACCCCAGAGGAGGGGAATTGTTGGTAGGAATAATGTTAAAGGTGGAGAAGATGGTTCTAACTACAAAGTTCTCATAGTGTCACACAACAACAGTGCTGACGACGGTATAAATGACTGCAATAGTTTAGTTAGTAAAACTGTTAAATGATAAATGGCTTGCTGACACTTAGGAAACTGTTCTAACAAAGGCAACATCAGCAAACTTGAGCACAATCCTGTTAAGTTAAAGACGATCAGCTGCTAAGTATTTTGTCATGAGAGTGAGCAATGCAAAAAATCTGTACCGTAATTATGTATAAAAGGTCCTGACACGGTCTGTCTTTACCTCTTTTCCAAATACATTTTATTTGGTGACATTCTTTAGTTATATTATGTTTTTGTTGGTTAAAAATCACCCAAAACATCTATAAAAATTAAAATTGTTACCTAAAAAAGTTTGATGTATTTAGATTTCTTCAACACTGTGAAGTTGGTTACAGATTTATGGACATATTTCTAAACATTATCATATAAAACATGGTATTTTGACCTTTTGTTTTTGTTATGGACGTTCTAAAGACTTTACAATTGCCATGTTGACAAAAAAGTTTAAGCACAATTAGCTCAATCTAAACTCGTTAGACGTATTTCATTTGGAGTTTAACGTTTTTCTTTTTTGTGCGACCATAATAATCACTGACTAACCTTCAGTCCACAACACTGCCTGCTGCTGTATTTAATACATCCCACTTTAAAAATTACAGCTCTCACTGTTGTCATTGTAAAATACATTTTTTGTGACTTTTTTAGATTTCTCCAAAGGCAGATTAGGAAAATATCAAAGCCAACCAAATTTTACTTCCATATAATTTAGTCATATACAGAAATAAGAACTAACAATTAAAGGTCTAGCATTATAGGATTGTGTTTTTATTTTTACTAACATTATTTTGCAAAGATTAGATGAGGTTCTTGACAGGCTGAAAGGATGTTTTGTAGTCAGATGTAGAGATTAAATGATTTTAAGTCTACTCTTCCCTCATTCTCATCCTAAACCTTTACTTGTGTAATTTTGCCTTTTCTGTAATAAATAATAATAGCAACAATGATGCAATTTTTGTTTATTATTCTTAGAAGAGGTAAGTATTTTCTTTCAGGCTGCACAGACCTCCAGTACATGTGCAGCCATCTAGCAGCACCTGCTGTTTGGCCCCTGGACCCCGTACGCCAGTCGTTTATGTGAACTGTTCCTTTAAATCAGTGAGCCTGAGCATAATGAAACAGGACAAACCACTGCTAGGGCTCAGAGGGGTTAAACACAGCTTCTACACTGACTGGCTACTAGTTACTGACCTAAATGTCTTGTAAAACGATCTTTTATTTTTTTTTGCGAACAGAAACCTGAGTGACGTAGAGCTGCTGGCATTTCCCTCCACTCCTTAAAGAAGTTTCAGAAATAATTTTATTTCTAGATTCAATTGTCAAAGTCTCTAAAGCTGTAAAACATATTTAGTTTCCTAAAATGAGTTTTTCACAATAGTTTAAATTATTTTATATGTTTTTAATTCTGGTTTTCAACATTTCTGAAAAGAGCTGTTTCTTCCCAAGACAGAAACTTTTATGCAAACATTATTGTTGCTCAGTGCGAGCTACCAGAACTGACAAAGACTCCTGGACAGGAGTCGAAGCGTCTTCTAACAAGAATAGATGTAAGTCCGTTTGCCTCAGATTTAAGCCTGGCTGCTGTTGCCACGACCCGGATAACTGAGAATTTGCACAGGCGTATTAGGTCTGTTCTATCAACTTTTAATTTGTTTTATTACATTTCTTTAATGTGCTCAAAGCAGCTACCTTTTGTTTTTGACAGGTCATTGAAATCCTGATCATTTTTATGGCCATGATGATTTGGGTAACGTGAGTTGATGAGCTACGTGTTTTTTTCTCCATCTTCCAGGTGGAGCTGCAGTCATGCTGTGTGTTCCTGCCGAACGACAGCCTCCCCTCTCCCAGCACCCTCATCTGTGGGGACATACCCGGCACCGTTCGTAGCTGGTACCACAATCAGGCCTCCATGCCTGGGACTCTGGTGGTCTGCCTTCCCCAGATCAGTGTTGTCAGTGCTGGACACAAATATATTGAACCTCTGCAGGAGCTCCCCTTTGTTGTCTCAAAGCCCATTTTAGTGGAAGGTGAGCTTTCTTTCTTCTTTTGGTTTTAGAACTACTGACTCCAAAAAACTTTGAGACAAAAACATTCCCAGGCACATTGTGAGCCCCACAGATGACCCGATGTCAAGAAGATTGATTTAATGGTTTAACTGAGAAACAATAAGTACATACCTCAGGTTAAAAATGAGAATCTTGGAAACTAAACTTCAATTAGGAGTGAAACATTTAAGTAGGTTTTTATTGATAATTAAGATAAAATGTTTAATAGCAGTAATAAGCTATATTATGTGAATTCATCATCATTACGGCTTGTTCAACAGTGTGCAAACCTTTGACCCACTGCTACTCATTTACCGTGACGGAAGACAAACAAACTTAAATGGTGCGACATTGAGAGATAGATCTTTGAACATGTGGTGTGCACACCTGGCAGAGTTGACACAAGCAACACTTTTATAGTTGAGTAGTATTTTCTCTTTAGCAGATGAAGAAAAAAGATAACTCCTTTTCCCCTCAACTTTTTAATCACATTGGCAGCAGTCACACACATCTCAGTGTTGTTAATGTTCTGGGTCAAAGCTTCCAGGGTCCTCTCTGAGACCTTCTGCTGGCAAACAAACATTTATCTCTTCTGTAATATGGTTTTTAAAAATAAATCTGTAAGTGTTGTAACTTTTCAATAAGCCCATCTGATTTTCATCTGAGAACTAAAGAGTTTCAGGGGCTTTTGTGCAGAAAAGGCTCGTACAGAAAAACAAGTAAGCACATTAAAGTGTTCAGAGTCCTCCTCACTTTCTTAATACTTTTGAGCAACTTGGATTTCAAACCTCTGATTCAGAAAAAGACCAAGAGAGTAATTAGAAGCACACAGCAGCTGTGCCAGTTATTCTCACCTGGTACCTCTCTGTGATTCGCTGCTTTCTATGTCCCTCGCTACAGCTGTCTGTAGGAATGCATTTTGGTTGTGTGGTGTTTGATAGAAAGCTGTGGCTTTTGTAAGTTATTGGTATTAAATAATAATTCGTCAGACTCCAGCTTCATGCTTCTGAAACCTCAAACACCAGAAGTATCATATGACACGTTTTCCATCCTTGCTAGTTTCACCACAGCTTCCAGGACTTTTTTCAAATCGTGAAAAAATGATAAAACTTCAGGATGTAAACGGTTGGGTAGAAACAGCAGTAAAAGCTGTTTGTGTGTGTCTACGTTTAACAGATCATAACGCTGAAGTCTGATCTTATTTAGCCAAGAACTGAAAGCTTGTTTTGTTTTGAGTCAGAACCAGAACTTTCCAGTGTGAAATTTATTATCTAAAATGCTTTAGTTCTTTATGTGTTCTGTGCACCATATCTGTCTCAGGTGTCTGAGGTTTGGAGGTCAGCATATGATGACATAATGATGATGCATACTTAATTCTTCCTTTATGAAAAATGTGGTTTAGGAGAAGTTTTGTTTTTAAATTTGTGGTAAATAACGAGGTTTTCTTTATGAGTATTACTGAATATTTCTTCTTACATTTAATTCCTAATGAACTAAGATGCTTATTCCATTTGTCACCTATGCCCTGTCCCTGTTTTAATATTGATCCACATGTTTTGTCCACCAGGTGATGCCTTCCCGTGGACAATAAGCCTGAGTCAGTTCAGTGTGTACACCTTGTTGGGACAGCAGCAAAGCCTGAGCCTGTTGGAGCCGATGGGCTGCACCTCCACACTGGCCGTCACGTCTAAGCTGCAGGGCAGTTCTGAAGGAAGAAACTCTTTTGTAGTTTGTCTCCATGTTGATCTACAGCCTGCCCACGTCAAATGCTCCAACCCTCAGGTCAGAAAGTCGGTCCTGAAATTCACCAAGCAGTTGTTGCGCGTTAAAATACAACACATTTTTGTAAAGATATTTACTAAAGTAGTAAAAACTGTTTTGGTAAAACGATCCAGCATCTGCACAGTTTTCTAATACAAACCAGCTCCAGTAAATATTCTTCTTCTTATTGTTTCACTTAAAATGGAAATATTCATGTGCGTGTTTCCTTGTTTGTTTTGGTCAAAGCTTGTGAGGTCCGAATAAAGAGGAGTGTTGTATTTCAGAACATATTATGGATTTACTGTGGGTTGTGTTTTACTGCTACAGCTTTGAGCGTTTGATTTGTTGCATCTCTTTATAAATGGCAGTTAACACAACCACGGTCTCCCCTGATACACATATATAAAATCATTGGTTTTGTGCACAGTTAAGAAAGTTAGATAACCGTAGAACCAATACTCACTGAGATTTGGTTGGTTGGTTGATTGGTTGAACAGCAGATTGATTGTTTGTCATCGATAAATTGATAGATTATTATCATGGTCAGTGTTGGTTTCTGTACGGGATGCTTCAGAGCACAGTTACTGTAACCAACACAAAAGTTGTCAGATTGTTGTTGACCTGGAACTTCTGATTAGTCTATAAATTTATTTGGCTTCATAACTTTCCCTACTCTTTAGATTGCAATTTTTTGAATACAAATACAAATTGTAATTTTAGAAAGTAGTTAAGCAGTCAAACTTTAAAGAGAACACTGTGCTGCACGTTTAAAGAAAACCTTTTTCTATGGATCTTATAAGGAATGTTTTCATATTTAAGGAAAAGGATTAGAAATGAAATGTAGATGTTTGCATGATCACACATACAGGCAGACATTACTTATTTTGTCGCTGTAAAAATGGTGGTAACTTCTTTAAATATTTTGCTCCTATTTCACAAGTCTCGATCCAAATGTTACGCCTGCTCTCAATTTGTGAACTAACTTTTTTTCTGGATTTGTGATTAACGTGAAGAGCATTTTTATGAGTTGCATCATACACTAAATGTGTTTAATCTGACTCTGAGCCCATTGAAGGAGTCTCATGGCTATCAGGATAGACTTAGCTGTACTGCCACTGTTTCAGGAACAACTTTGACAACCACTCATATACATACACATACCCACAATCCACAAATTTATTCAGAGTAACTAAAAATGTTGACAAAATAATACTGCTTTGTCTTTCTTCAACTGTTTAGACAAATGTTTATGAACTGAAGATTATCTCCACTCTGTACTGCTGCTGCTTATCAGGTGTCCTGATATGTGGATGACAGGACTTTGCAGGATACAGTCTTTCAAATATTCGGTTCACTTCCAAAAACTGTTGAAACATGCCACCTGATTTGTGATATCGTACTCTCATGTGCAGTTATATGGACAGTACGGGCAGTAAATGTGTGTGTGTGAGAATACTCACTTAACCAACTGTCCACTGGACAGAATTTTCAAGAACAGGAAGAAAAGATGGGAGCTTGGTAGAATTTTAGATCAAGATTGTTTTTGTTTTGTTTTTTGCTTAAAAAAACAACACAGTTTTAGGTATTTCGGTCAAACCTTGAGAATGACCGTGCCCAACACTGAGAAACCACAAGATGTCACTCAGAATGTGCCTCTCAGCTGTACATTTACTTGAATTATAACCATTTTAGTGTTTAGCACTGATGCCTCACAGCAAGAAGGTTCTTATTCAAATACCTGGTTCAGACATGGGGTCTTTTTGTGTGGAGTGTTTGTGGGTTTTCTCCAGATACTCCAGTTTCCTCCCAGCCTAAAACGTGCATGTTAAGTTGCCCTCAGGCCGAGGCCTTCCTTGCAAAGGAGAACTGTGATTTCATTGGGATTTGCCTGGTCAAATAAAGGTTAATAATAAATAAAATAACAATTTTCTTATATTTCTGCCCATTACCCTTACTAGCTTATTGTTTCAAGAAGTTAATACAGGTAAAAGCCAGTAAATTAGAATATTTTGAAAAACTTGATTTATTTCAGTAATTGCATTCAAATGGTGTAACTTGTACATTATATTTATTCATTGCACACAGACTGATGCATTCAAATGTTTATTTCATTTAATTTTGATG
>JAVKLF010000042.1:21751358-21771848 GCA_034783495.1 Millerichthys robustus
CACACACACACACACACACACACACACACACACACACACACACACACACACACACACACACACACACACATATATATTATATATATATTATATTATACTCATCCGTTATTATCTTTAAATTGATTTAGGCGTCACAAGCTGAGCATAAATAGTCCAGCTTTTGTGGTTGGGTTTTCCTACTTTATGCTTTTCAGAAATGACTGTTGGATGCTCATCATTCTTCTTCCCCTTGACCCTCATAAAATCAGTTTGTATTAAGATGAGTTTTCAGATTGACAGCAGCTGCTCTTGGTGGGAAACCGAGCTGTCGGGTGTCCGATGCTCAAGTGTGAGCAGGCGGCAGTGCGCTGTGGTCTGAACTTCCCACAGCGCCAGCGGCTGGCTCCTGTTTCCACGCATGACATTACAGAGTCTAATCCTAATGACTGACCAGAACTGTAAACTAAACAGTCCTAACCACACACACTCGTGCATGCACATACACAGGCACACAAATACATCTTTTGTTTTGATTCCATTTCAGCAATAATTAGTCCCCAAATGACAGTTGACACTAAAATATCTCACTGAGACTGAATCACTACTGGGCTCATATTCCTCCCTAACAGTCACTGACTCAGACGGCCATCCCATGCACATACAGTACATGATCACATGGAACTAGCTGGAGTGATTGTTGTCTTGGAAACCCCAAACAGTGACTAAAACAAAGTAAACAACAACAGATATTTGATTTAGAATATAGACAGCACTCGATTATGTTTTAGTGTTTTTACAAACTCGTTTCACATCTTTGTTTTCAGTCCATTCTTTTAGTTTTCCTGAACTGAAATGCTCGTGCACTGAGCACATGCTTTTCATCAGTCTCTAGTGGTCCCCAATCTATTTTTGAATCAGCTTAATCCTTAATTTATTTATATTATTGTCATCTGCTGTTATTGTGCTCTGCTTTCAGCCACCCTCAAGTGTGTGATTAAATTAAATTTGCAAATTAGTGTGGAGCCCTTCTCCCTCCCCCAGCTGTGGAAAGGGGACATAGTTTCCTCATCTGGATACTCTTTAGGACACTGTAATCAGCCCTAGCAGCTGTGGGGTTTCTAATTGAGATGGTTGATAACCTCCTCAACAACCACAGCCAGGCTCAATAAGCATGACACAATCTGTCATTACCACACTGCCGTGGGAGAAGCTGTGGAAAAAGTGAAACCCTGCAGTGCCAAAGCTGCAAACAGTCTGAGTGTTTGTTCACAGCGCCTTTACTTTCTGAGTGGGCCACATAGATGCGTGTTTGAAAAGCAGATGTACAAGCAAGAGAGCAAAAGAGATAAAAAAAACTGTCCCCAGTGCTGTCAAAGCCCTGCCAAACAAACCCTCAGCAATGAGTTTAGAGCTCACAGAAGGCAGTTTGTTTCACCGCATCCTGCTTGCTTTTCCACTTCACCCCCTCACATCTGCCCCCACTCTGGTCTTCACTTCCCATTCTCTCCCAGGATCCAAGACGCGTGTGTCCTGCCGCCATGTGGGTGCTGGTGGCTGAGATTGGGGTTAACACCCCCTCTGCGCTGCTCTGTTCGGTTCGGTGTGGAGCTCTGCTCACCAGACACTGATGTCGTCTGTGCGCTGAAAGGTCTCGGTTGTTGGTTGTTGCTTTGTTATGGCTCCGTGCACAGCGACAACACTCATTCAGCAAACACATGGTTGGACATCCTCAGTCAGCTGCAACACAAACATCACAATTTTTTAATCATTTTTCTTTTTGTTTTACTGAGGTGTAGCTTCTCATACATGTTGTCCTCTCTTCCATCAAGTTTATACTTGCAGTGCACTCCGCCGTCCTGATAATGGCTTTACATGTTTCCTCTGCTCTTCATTGCACATTTTACTGAAATAGTTCAAATGCTTTATAAATATTTTGGTTTCTACATTGTTGGGCCTTTTGTGTTTTAGCTCGCTCTTTAAATTTTGTTTTGATATTTTAGGGGGATTCCGTGCCTGCTGGAGATGATGGTCCATTCACTGACACAGTGACTTTAGAGCAAAAAACTAGCAGCATTGAGGGAACCAGTGGGAAGGTCAGCGTCTGGATGCAGTGGATGTTACCAAAGGTGACAGTTCAGCTGTTTGCTCCCGATCCAACTGCAAGAAAAACAGGTACAAAACATTCATCTTCTTCAGCCATGCTCAAAGAACATACTTTTTTACAGATTTTTACTTCTAAATTGTGTCAGAGTCACGTTTCATGATATTAATGACCATTTCCATGGCTAAATGTATATGTGAAAAGGTTGATTGTGATTTATTTCTGTTGTCATTTTTAAGATTTGTATGTTTTTCAGCCCCAAAACATGTTAGATGCTCTTCAGCTACAGTTTTGGTGCTTTTTGCTTTTTTCAGCAGTTTTATAGTAAAGCCTAAATATGTTAAGGTTACAGTTTCTATGCTTTTGCTGAAAAAGGTTGCAGCAGGAGTGAAAAGGCACTAATTGAAAAACCGCATATGGTGTAAAAATAAAAACAGACTTGCATATTTTATAAAGAAGATGGAAGAAACCTGATAATTGTTTGAAGCAAATTTGCCAGTTTGTTTGTATATGTGACAGAGGGCAGAAAGGAAAAGACAAATAAAATATTGGTAGTGAATTTTAAGTAAAGTACCTCTTACTGAGTGATGAAAGGCTAGATTTACCTTTAAATTTAGTGGCTGTAATATTTAAAACCTGCCAACCAGGATCACCCAGTTTCTTTATATGTGGATGGGAAATAATTTACTGACATGTCTAAAGAGGTCGTTCTCAAGAAAACAAGAAGGTATGTGCTGTGATTTAATGTAAAGATAAAAATAATCTCAATTGTTAGATAGATAAATGTTTAACAGATACCAGTTATTAGTTTTGGAAGAATAAACATAATATTTTGGATATTTATCTCTAAAGTGTCCACTTTAGGCACAAATCAGTGAAAATACTGTTTTTAAAAATGAACCATTTAAAGCAGAAATGATGCGTTTATTCTGAATGGGTCTAGAAAACAATTTCAACAGTATCAACATTTTGTCCGAGTCGTTGACTTCTGGAAGGAACCGCTGCAGAGAAGTTTTTCCATTCTGTATCCTTAATAAATTTTAAAAAGTAATTTTTTCATTAATATTATTCTGGTGGGACACTACTCTTTTTTTTTTTTACTCACCACAAGGCAATAATATGACAACAACCCCAGTTTCACATGCACTGAGCCCATTTTCCCAAGCTAGCCTGTGATTGTGGGACTTTCTCAGTGGAAACAATGAGACCCAAGTTTTGCAGCTCAGACTCATTTCAGTACAAAGTAAAATCCATCCTATGAAGCTTACTCACTTTGGCTGCAGTGGGCGGATACATCTGCACGTAGAAGACTTCAGGAAAATACAGCTTGAGCTTTATTATCTGTCTTAGCACATGAATTTCCTCCTTTTAAACTACAATATATTTTTAGAAATGTATGTATATCATTTTAACCAGAGAAATTATTCTGCTTCTAACATCAAAATACTGCTTAACCCCCCGAGGCACTTTTAAAACGACGAGGCCTTATGGTTCCAAGATGGTCCCTCCCATTGTCTTGTAAGACAAATATAATGTATCATTTGTTTTTTCCACTTTACATTACATCAAATTACATACTTCCTGATCTCTGCTGTATGTACCCAGAACCAGGTGTAAGCCCAAAGGGAACCGGCCTTTTGCAGTGCTGGGTCCCAAGTTCTGGAACAACTTCAACATTAGCAGCTTTTAAATTTTAACTTAAAACCCACTTTTATGCTTTGGCTTTGGCTACACTTTATCTGTTTTTATTCCTTATCCTTTATCTTTAATTGTTTGAGCGTTTGTTTTTATCATATTGTAGAGCACTTTGTTCCCTTTAAGAAATTATAAAGAGCTTTATAAATAAAATTAGTTTGGACCGGATGAAACATTTTTTCAGCAACTTATGACCCAACAATAGGTTAAAGGTTTTCTTTTTTAAACATATTTTTGGTTAGTGTTTTGGTATGTCATTAAAACCCTTTTTATATGAAAACACAAACATTGCAATGTCTTCTAAAAATCTGATGCTAGTTGGAATTTGCAATCAGGTTCTTACAACCTTGAATAGGTCGATTGCTAATAACGTTGATTTGGATGCATTAATATTTATGGAGCAATGACAGTTTTGAAACACAAGCTCTAGCCAAGTTTCATGCAGTTATTGTAAAAACTGACTGCTATAATACGAAACTAAAGGGCAAACAAGCAGAATGTAAAACATTTGGTCCCTCAAGGTGCCTTGAGGGTTAAATACAGGCCTAAACTGGGCCATTCAGAGTTCTTCCCAACCAAAATGAAATTCACTCTCAGAAGTAGAACGCTGCAGAAGTTCATCTCCCCTGCCTGTTTGCAAAAACAAAGCTGTTCTGTGAATGTTTTCTGGGCCCTTCGTTTGACTTCCACATTTTAAATTGTAGAAAAAACCCATCAAACTCTATATTTGATGTTGCATTTCTTTCAGAAATCTGTGTCCTTAGTGAGTTGGAAGACCTGAGTGCCTCTGTAGATGTCCAGGATGTCTATACGAAGATAAAATGTAAAGTTGTCAGCTTCAACATCAACCACTACCGATGCAGGTACAAGTGCGTCTGAAACACTTAAAGATGCGTGCCTGAACATTAAAACCATTTTTTATTGTATCTTTTCATTTATTTTGTTTGTCACCCTTTATTGTGAACAGTAAGATTTTCTGTGATTCTGGAAACTGACAGGCAACAGCTTTACCAACTGCACCACCGTGCTGCGTATGTTTATTTTTGTCTTACTGTCGTTGATCACATTCCTTCAGCATGGAGTCAGCAGCTCTGTGTTTGTCCATATGAAGTTTTGTCCTGCAGGGACACGATAACTTAGCAGGAGGTAATTCCTCCTGTCTACAGCTGAGAAGATAATGAAGCAGCAATCACAGCAATTAATGGTGCAGTACGGTGCATCCAACCTTGTGTGTGTGTTAGTCAGGTTTATATGTTTATGTGTTTGTTTGATTTCTTCCAAGCCTCTCATGCTCAAGTCAAACCAGAGAGCAGCACAGAGTTGGAACTTAACAAGTCCTTTTGACTTTTGCAAACCCAATTATAACCAAGCAATGTTCTTACAATTAACATAAGAAGAATAGTTATTAAATCTAATTTTTCAGGTTTAAAAACCCTTGTAGGCACGTCATTAAAGGTCAGAGAGTCTGGATGGTCTTGGCTTTGAACCTGACTGTCTAAAAGGCATCACACAGACCTCCCTGTTTCTGTGTAGCTGGGCAATTCAAAGTTTTGTCAGGCCGCACATATTTTGTGCAAAATATCAACCTAAGCCAGGACCATGTCAACGGTTGGACATGTACAGAGCGTGTCGATGCTGTGGGTCATTATGTCATTCTGTTCTGTTCTCCACAGGTGTGTGTCCAATTGCTTCTGAGACAGTGCCAGCCCTAATTTTTATACAAGACCCTTTTGCCTTCTTAAGTACATAATTAGTCAATTTTCTCATTTCTTGGTTATTTCAGTGTAACGTGGTCTCAACACACTTTCACCAGGCACAGTTCTGGCAAGCAGCAGCGACTCGTGATCCAAGCCAGGTTACAGTCACGATTGTTAAAGATACGTGGAGAATCTCTGGGCTGGTGGCCCACTCTAACCTCTATCATCCACATATGCAAGAGTCCACGGTGATTGGAGTCGATATTAATCATTTTGAATAGATAATTGTTTGGTATTTCATCGCCCAGCCCAGGTTATTTGTGTACAAAGGGTCAGATTAGATCAAACTTGACAGAGAAAATGTCTTGCCTTGCTTTTTTATGTGACTGCTAGAAAATGAATAGACCATTACAAAGGGTAAGCAAATAAGGAAAGCAAATACCTAATTGTATCCCTGATTTTATCAGAATATGATAGAAACAAGAAAGGTTGGGGTAGGTAAGAAAAATCAAAGAGAAGAAGCCCACAGGGAATACAAACTAGACAAATCCTCAGAACCGAGGCTGATTTAAAGGGGGGCATGAAAACAAAATGGCAAAGGGATGATTTTAGTATTAAAAATTGTTGAGACATTTCCTGTCTTGTGGGTGCTTGAAAAGATTAATTTTCTCATTATTTTAGCCATGTTTTCTTAAGTAACGACGTTCATTCAACTAACTGTTAATCAAAAATGCCCTCTGAGCAAGAGAAGAGACACTTCACCTTTATTTACTCCCAGCAGCTCACTTACTTTGAAGCTGATGTTTTCCAGCTGGTCTACAAGTAAATGAGAGTCAATGATAACTGGTTGGGAGTACAAAGAGAAAATTTAAATGCAGGTCCTATGTGTTACTCGACCTTACGTACGTGAGGAAATTATAACGGTACGTTTGAAGAAGCACAAATGGAAAAACTGTCATACAGCAAAGAGACAGCAAAGAGGTAACCATGCTGAAAATATTGTTACAATAATTCACTAGTTGGTGCAATGAGGCACCGACCTTCTTTAAAGGTTGATTTGATGAGAACATGCACTTCAAATTATTTTGTTTATTTATTTGGTGCAGTAAATTTGGACGTGTATTTGTAATATCTGTCCTCAAACTTATTTCCTTGGTTCCTGCTGACATGTATTCTTTGCTTCTTGAGTTTTGTCATAATTGAAGTTTACAAATTTACACTGGCAAATAATTTTCATTGATGAAATGCATTCAAGCATTCAGGATTGGAGATCTCGTAGAGATAAACATGGGTTGGAACGTGTTCTGTTCAGGAAATCTTCAACACTCAGAGAAGGTAATCTTAGTCGCTACAGTTGTCACTTGGCATCTTTTATATCAAATGAATAGTCCAGTTAACTTCAAATTGATTATTCTATAAGTTATTTGTATTTATTACCTTAACAGCTGTGACTGCAGTCATAAAGCAGAGTACTAAGAAAAAGAAGGTTTAGTCCAGACCAGACTAATGGCTAACCAAAGTGCCAGATTTGAATATTTTTCTGTCCTATAAAGCAAACATTTTTCAAAATTGACACACCATTGTAAAAGAATGCTACAGTTGCTAATATTACACCTTAACACTGATGCATTTGTATAATTTGTTTGTACTATCTGCGTTACGACTCAAACAGATGTGTGCAGAGCGAACTGTTAATGTTGATGCTGCTGAGACTTGTGAAGTCTGCCAGGACTTGGGTAAACATCTTGAGTGACTAGACACTGCATGCTAGCTGGAGCTAGACTTTCTGCTCATGCTGTTCATTTCTGGTTTGTCAGAAAGTGAAAGGTCTTCTCTGGACGTGCTAAAGGTCAATTTTAGCTTCAAATAAGACCATCTCATTGCATTTTAGCTCTTTGCTTACTCTCAACAGCTGTTTGAGAGATGTCACCTGGTGATTACTACATTGAACTTATTGTAGCCTATTAGTATACAATGTTTGGAGTGTCAGGATGACAGAAGAGAGAAAGAAACAGGATGAGAAAAAACATGCCATTGGTTTGGTCGTTAAAAAGTATAATGGTATTTTATTTTACAAACTAATGACGTGATGTATTTTTTCATGTGGTCGTTTTTTTGCACCTAAACTACTACTTGCCTGGTTTGTTCAACTGAAAATTGTGTATATTTTATCATTACTGTAGGCTGCCATTCAAACTAAAGTTTGTTTTTTATTAAAATAAAAATATTTGTCCGACTGTATCGTATTTAACCAAGTGCAATATTGTCCCTACTGTTTTCTTTTAAAGTGGTTTGTTTGCCCCTGGTACAGCAGATGCACATTTTAAGTTTGCGTGTCTCTCTAGGCCAGGATGTCATTCTGGTCACTATGAAGGACTCATTCTGCGTTGCAAGGAGACAGCTGTGGTGAGGCTCTTCTGTGTCTCAGAGCAGCGATGGTGTTCTTGGACCTTTATACCGTTCCTTGCCTCACTGCTGATCCTATTCAAGGTTCCTCGTCTACTCTGGTACTGGAAAGACAGGAAAAACAAACGCTATGTGTTTGATTCTAATTCAG
This sequence comes from Millerichthys robustus, assembly GCA_034783495.1. Classification (NCBI taxonomy): domain Eukaryota; kingdom Metazoa; phylum Chordata; class Actinopteri; order Cyprinodontiformes; family Rivulidae; genus Millerichthys; species Millerichthys robustus. The sequence continues at coordinate 21,759,388 of JAVKLF010000042.1, forward strand.
ATTGTGAACAAGTTTAACATACCTTAGAACCATACTAACAAAAAAGAAGCAAAATTCAAACAATTTGGTCTTGTTCACAAAAAACACCGACCTGTCTCTCCAGTAACACGTTAACTGAATACTCAAGCCAATAAAATTTGGTCACAGCTGATCTTTTCAGTGAGTTGGAGGCGATAAACGATGTTGGCCTCCATTTTATTGTTGATGAATTTCTTTTTTTTTTTCCTCTCTATGATGGTCTTATACTGGCACTTCCCCACCCCCCCAAAAAAAATCACAAGTTATTGGCACATTGTAATCAAGCTGTAAAGTAATGAAGCTCAAATATTGGCCAAAACATTAAGTACTTTTATTTCCTCTGAACATTTCTGTTCAGTATCCCAAAGTTAAAAAAAATAAAATGTGCTCTAAGCTGTAAGACCATTCTTTGTTGTTCTATCTGATTCATCCTGGTTTAGCTCTCTGTGGTTATAATCAGTTGGCTCTTCATCAATTTTAACGGACAATTTGAAGTTTCTTGCTTATCTGGCTTTTCGTTTTGATTGTACCCTTTTTGTTTTGAATACGTGCATCGGTCTTTCCTGTCCCTGCATTGTGAAATTTATGGACTTTTCCTGCTTCTACTTTTCTTTCTCATCACCTTCCCTCTCCTCACCTCCAGTATGGAGGAGGGTGTTCGGAAGTCGGGCAGCTGTCGAGGAGTGGTCCTCTCTTGCACTGACAAGCTGAACAGACGCACTGTGTTGGTTCGACCCGTCAGCAAGCAAGAATCTTTCAGCCACTTCTCTGGCTTTTTCCCCCCTGTAAGAATCCAGCTCTTCTTTATTTTTGTTGACTCTGTTTAACATTCATCAACAGTGGCTCAAGAGTTTTGTGTGCGACTCTGACGTTTAGAATGTTATAAAAATGTGTTCCATTTTGTTCTAAAATAAATAATTCTGCTGGTATTTACTTAATATACTTTGCTATTAAGAAATTTATTCTAACCAAAGTATTTGTTTGTTTTTTTTCTTTGGTATGTAATAAACATTTTATATTACATCACACAAAAAAGTAATGGAAATAGGCAACAAATATTTATGAACAGCTCTTAAGTCCACTGTTACTGGATGTTTTTACAGTTAAACCAATCCACTTGTCTTTAAATCAGCTTTCATCAGCAGCAATTTTTTTGTTTCATTTTTTAGTAAATCAGTCATATTATTGGATTGTTTTGTAAAATTAAAGCAGATTGTCAGAGTTTAAGGATGGATGTGTTGCATGAAGTGGACTGATTTGCTGATTCTTGCCTAATTACTAGACAAAATGTTACATTTGTTCTTAAAGCCTCAATATTAGTAGGTTAAGCTCTGCTTGCTTTTTAGAGTTTCACATGGTTATAGGCTCTTTTGTTGGGTTATGGTCAAGTCTTTTTCCTAAAACTGAGATCAAATCTGGAATTTGAAATGTCAAACATGTAAGCTGTCTTTTCTTAAATCATTCCTGTTGAATTGATTTACTGCCTGGAAATGTGGCCTTTTTTAAAATTACGGAATAAGGCTTAATCCTCACCCAAGAAATCGAGCCAAAATGACACTGAACTTTTATTTTGACTTGTGTTACTTGGTGTGATGACATCATCATCTCACTGATTTGTCCTGTCTCACGTCAGACGGCAGCTAAAGTACTGGAGGGCTCTCACCAGCAGCATGGCTTCCTGTCAATAACCTACACTCAGGCTGTCACTAAAAATGTTCGCCACAAACTCATCGCTCGACCCGAGCGTCTGGCCCGCGGCACCGTTAGTCAGAGCCAGAGGTTCTCAGCTGATCCCCCAGCAGACTGCTCACCTCAGTACCTGAGAGAGATCCTGCTGACTGCCCAGCCCTTCGACGTGGTTTTATTTTGTCCCTTACTCACCACTGTTGCTGGAGTCTTTCAGGTAAAAACAAAGTATTTATTACAACTGTTTAGATTGATTTTATGCTTGATTAATACATGTGAATGTAGAAAACAGTGATTTTGGATTCATTTTCTGGTAATTTAAGTGACCTAAAAATATACTCTTATAATAAAAGGAAATCCAAAGACTTTAAAAACATTGCTTCAATGTTTAAAATGTATTTAAAATGCTACTCACTTGGTATAGTGAACATTTATTTATTTATTTTTATTGTTGTGGGAGCTGTTTTTGGAACCAGCAACAAAAATGGCAAAAGTTAGCCATTTATTTTTTTATTGTTTTGTTTATTTTTTTTTTTTACTTTTGACTTTATCTTTCTAGGCATCAGTACCGTGGCGCTACAGAGAACGTGGAAAATCAGCAGGTCAGCCAATGAGGAGCCAGACATTAACTTCAAGGTGTTTGCCCCTCATTTACATCAACACCAGCGTGATTAGGGTCTTCTGTCACGGAGTACAGGACAGACCGTCGGCTTCAGGTGAGACTGTTGTGTCTTTAAAATAAAACTGTAGGAATGCAGGGGCTTAGGCGAGCCATGTTTACACTGAAAGGTAATATTTAAAATAACAGTTTGTTTGGATTTCAATTTTTGAACATGTCTTCGTAGATCCCACGGAGAAAAAAGAAGACACACTGGTGCTAAAGCTGGGTTCCCTCAGCATGGCTCCTCAGGCTGATAACCCTCTGACCCGGACTGTGCTGCGAAAAGATATTTACCAGTAAGACAAATCCTCTTTTTACGCAAGCCTCTTTGTCAAAAAGATCGTTTCATGATGAGTAGATTTTGTTTCAAAAGCACTGTTTAAAACCCCAGTGATTGCTTTTTCATGTGTTTACTCCACAGGATTTATTATCAAGTTCACCTCTCATATTTCTCCTCCTCTTATATATTTCAGCTGCTATCTCTAACATCTTTCCTGTTTGTAAATCTCAAACTGATTTATCCTGTTCTGCTTTGAAATGGCATGCAGAAGTCAACAAATTGTCACGTTTCTTTTTTTTAACAAATGCCATCCCGCCCGTGTTTTTTTGGGGGGTATGTTTGCATTCTGTTCATGCAGTTAGGATGCAATGGTTAGTAGCACCTCATCGTGGTATAACTGCTCCTAAAGTGACAGCCAGCAATGAGTGACACTGTGGGTGCCCTCCAGCTGAAACACAAGACTGTTGACACAACCTTCCCCCCCAGCGCTATGTGGATCAAAGCTGCAGGCCAGGGAAAATCTGCACTTTAGAGGAAAATAGTTCAGCACAAAACACATTTTCCTGCTTTAGGCAGCAAGAATCTGGATTGTGTCATAGCTGCCTCGAAAACCACAGCCCCACAGAGCGTGTGTGAAAGAGAGCGCAGTTGGGCAGATATGAAGCTGGCAAACACATGTAATGACGGAGATAAAAGCGGTCCCTAATGCTTTGTGCAGCTGCAAGTGAAGTGGAGAAAAAGGAAAGTCGACAGGAAAGAGCAGAGGAAGGACCACTTAAATCTTATTGCTCTGTGTGTGATATAAAGGGTTCTTGCTCTGGGCATGCAGGCGGAGGGCGTCTGGTCTGCTGGGGTTTGGGACGGCCTGAAATGCCACAAAGGTCCTCACTAGTGGTCCTCAATCCTGGTTTTTGAGGGCCACTATCCTGCATGTTTTAGTTGTTTCCCTGCTCTTCAGCAGGTCTGCAGAAGCATGTTAAACAATCAGCTGTTCAAGTCAGGTGTGTCAAAGCAGAAAAACACCTAAAACATACAGGACAGTGGGCCTCAAACACCAGGATTGAGGATCTGTTCTCTACACCATCCAGGTTTCTCCAATGTTACCTGAGCTCTCAGCAATAAAAGTGTGTGTACTTTTACAAAATGTGTTATTAGTGTCCACAGCTACTAGTCTGATGGAAATGTTGAATTGTTTAGTGTTTACTTCTCACTGCTACAGCCCGTCACCGTGCTGAAATCTTTGCCGATGTCGTGTGTGTGTTTGTGTGTCTGTAGTTTCAGTGAAATAACTCAAGAACTACTACAGACACATATTGTATGAAACTTTTGCTTAAAGCTTTAGCATTACTATTTGCATCACTCCTGTTTGTCTGTTAACAAAATTTCTCACTGACCACTGGACAGGTTTTAGTGGAGCTTTCAGAAAGTAAAACAAATTGACGCACATGTACATAAATGCCTGTAGCTCGGTCGGTTTTACAGATATCGAGCTACTGTATATTTTAGTAAGATGGTAGCTGAGAGTCATCCTCAACATGTACTTCAAGCACCAACTTGGACCCCAGGAAGTCTCTTTGAAGCTGAGACTAAAGGAGATCCTGTTAAACATATACCAGGTCATTGTGAGATTGTAATCATTGACAAAGAACTTAGAACTCTGTCCTTCTCATTATAAGATGTTTTTAGTTTAAAACTCTGGCAGGGAAGACAACAGGCCATATGCATTCCTTCAAGGAAGGCTAAACCTTTGATTCTGACACAAATGAGTACAGCTCTGTCTCCATTGAAACGGTCAGTTTTTTTAGCTGACACGCTGGCCTTCTTGGTATCTTGTCGGTTGTGGGCAGAGGATAAGAAACCCAAAGATTTTCTCAGACTTGTGCTCCTAAAACCATTAATATCATCCATGTAATTTCCACCATGCTGCCCAACAGTGTTCAGTTTTCTGTAGTTAGAGTTTTGTGGATGTGGTGCCCACATCTGCTTACACATAGATTGCGTACACATAAAACGCCCCACCCTGGTCTAAATAGACACATTGCCATGCAGCACCATGTACGCACACAGACCTACAATATGCTCCTTCAAACTTCGTCACTTTTCCGTACGGAGTCCTGTATTCACGCCCGTGCTTGCTGTGCACAGAAATACAAGGTGCAAGCGTGTCTTGTGTGCACAAACACACTGACACAGAGTCTTTCATGTAACCTCTACACACAGAAGCCAACAGTCACCACTTCCCTTTCTGCAGTGCAACCCAGGAATTATGTTACACCGCTATCTGTGTCCATCTTTCCATTCCTACCCAGACATTATCCTCACCATCTTCCCCGTTCACATCTGCGCTCCAATTTAGGATGATCACACTTCTGAATCATGTGATGGGTAACCCTGTGATCAGAAACTTGTTAACGTGTCATTGCCAAGCTCAGTTTTAGGCTTTATTTGAGCTGAATTTCTACTGTGTACGCTCCCGCAGGTTGCATATAGAAAGTCAAAGAGAGAGTCTGTCATCATGTAAACCAATGTGTGTTTACAGTCTGTAACCAACTGTGGCTATTGCAAGAAATATGGCTGCGTCCCAGTAGCTATTTGCTGCAGTTCTGTTTAAAGTCCACCGCTAATTACATCTGTTGTTATAATTAAATGATTCATCTAAGCAGCAATGCTTTTTATTGTCTACTGTTCATAAAATGATCGCTTCGCAACGTCTGAGACTAAGATTTACTGTCATGCCACCCTCGGAGTCAAGATGTGAGAAGATAGAAAAGCAAAGGCTAAGTAGCAGGCGTGTGGAAATGCTTTGATGGAGCATATGCCACGATAGCTAACACCAATTCTGTTTCTGTACTTCTTCGAACTCCTCAGCTTCCATTTCAGGCACGCCACGATCGAGATAAGGTGTACTTTTATCAGTAGAAGTGTGAGGAAAATTTATTTCACCCTACCACTTTGCATTATGACCAGAAATTATTCTAAAGCTGCAGGATTCCCTTCTTTCTCCCTCTTTATCTTCTGCTACAAGGCCGCTGTCAATTTACACAGCTGAAATCATTTTTCCTGTCTTGAAAGGATTATTTTTTTCTTTCCCTTCCAAGTCCATGAGCTGCAGCTCGGGGAATGTCCAGCATGCACTCAGCTCTGACTTTCTTGTGGTTTGGGCCTCTTTAAAATCTTGCATCTTAACACTTCCATTTTTTTTTTCTTTCTCTTGTCGTTCTTATTCTGTTTTTGCACTCATCAAACACTTCTTCTATGCCAACACATATGAGAATCTCTGTTAAAAAATGTTTTTGAAAACTTTGACAGTCATATGAATACGATTTGTGTGAGGGTTGTTGCAGCCATTCAGAACTGTCTTTAAAAAAATAACTCAAGCACATTATATGTAAAAAAAACTTCACTAGTTCAGGTCAAAGAAGTCAAATAATCAATGATTTTATTCATGTCTTTATCATATATTGTACCAGTTATCAGTTCTTTTTAAATGATTTTTAAGGATTCGGCCAATAATTACAGGTTTAATTTTAAATATTTTTTAACACCTAAATATTTTAACTAGGTCTGAGATTATTAAAAAATTTGAGTTTATTATAGGCCTTGTAATTAATTAATTTTAATCATATTTTATTCACTTGGTTATCAAATAAAAAAATTCAACAAACACAGCAAAGAGTTGTCGACTAAGATAGCAAACATACCTAACCTAAAACAAAAATGTTTTTAATCTTAATTGTTTATTTCTAGTATGTTTACAGATTAATGCAACCCATAAATGAACAGGTAATAAATAATGTTCATTTTGTCAGACTTTATCTGTCAGACATAGATTTAATTGTTTTGTTTCTGAACCAATTCTTTGGTCTCGTGGACTGTTGGACGGTCCACCTGAAGCAACAGGACACCTGTAGTTAGCATTAGCTTCAGTACAATTTACACAGGACTGTTTTTCACTACATGACTGTCGAGTATTTTTTTACAAATGTCCTGCCGATCAAACAAAGCAGAGCGTTCCTATTGTCCTCCATTACTGTTAACCAAAGGTACTGAGCCTTGTGCCTTTTTTATATTCTTGTTTTTTTCTGCAGTTAATGAAGACAGTTAAGCTCCAGTCTTAATTTAAATGTGTATGTCCTCATTAAAGAAGGAAGCTTTAAGACACTGAGTTTTGATTTATAAATTCTCTGAACTATTTAGTGACAGAGAAATTGTGGACAATTTAGCGTTTACGAGTGTAACCTTTTATTATCCAAAAACCTTTCTAAACCTTTCTTAGTTTTGCTTATAAAGCTGTCGTAGCTGAGTTTGTCCTTCCTGTGTGTCTGCGTGGGTCGCACATGTTTCTGAATGCACGCACATCTAAGAATATCCTTCACATTTCCCGACATCCCCACACCTACATGACACAGCTCTAAATTCCATCACATACTCATTTGCGTCTTGGTCTCTCCCAGGGAGTCGGAGAGAACATCCTGCCGCCGCAAAATATGGTTGTTTTCTGTTTTGATCGACGCAGAAGCTCGTGTTTCCATAGTAACGGATTAAAGGGCCACGACGTCAGCAGTGACAAACGGTCTCTGCAACAAGATTTGGCTGCAATAATGCACTCACAATATAACATATCTCTGTTACAGAACAAATTTATCCTTATTGTTTACCACTGGTTTTAATAATATTCACACTTTAACTGTTGAGGCGCTATTTCCTTTATAAATTCACTTTATGACCCATGTTGTTTTAACCTTTTATGGTTTACTTTGCACATTCCTTCTATTACTGCCAGTCTTTTTGTTTTCTTATCTGTATGAATATGTTTCTAGAGATGCCTTAAAGTAACAAACGCACAAAGATCCCAGAGATTTTTTTTTGTCAGTTTCCATTGAACATCTAAAAGACTGCTGAGTAACGAAGTACCAATTAATCTTCCGGAGCATTCACCCGGAACTGGCTGAGAGTTGTTGCTTTATCCTATTTTCTTCTGTTGATGTAAATTTACTTTAGCACTTTTCGCTGTTGATATGAAAGACATCGACACGTATTATTGCACAAAAACAATGATGAAAGAATATTGTTTGTCTTTGTGTTTATCAAGAGTTTTTATGGACATTTTGCATCATATCCTGTGTTCTTAGATGGACTACTTTTCGCAGCCTGTCCCTCATATTTCCAGCAAAAAACACATCTTGAAGACAAAATGTCTCCCTGTGCAGTGTTTGTGTGGACAAAAGTTCTGAATACATTTTCCTCACATTCACTAGAAAATCTCTAATATTCATGTTGGGGGTGGGGGGAAAGCTTCCAGCGATAATTTTTCTATATCTTTTATCCAGTTCTGCTTTTCTGTATTAATTGCTTAACGTTTTTAGGCCATCATTGTGTCTGGATGTTAAACCTCCTCTTCAAACTTCCATCAACTTGTTTCCACACACCATCACGTGGACGATGCTTTCCTCGCTCTTGTGTTTCTGCGTATTTGTTATTTCCTTCCTGTCTAACTTTTCCTCTCTGTAGCTCCAGTGTTGGTTACTGGTTCCAGTCCCAGCTTACTGTGGTCAGCAAGCCACCTCCTTATTGCTGTTGAATGGCTGCCTAGTTAAACCCACATATCTGTCCTAATAAGTGGTTGTGATGGGGATCTCCCCTTCATAGATAAATACAGCCAACCGATGCCAGGACCTTGCCTGTTACCAATAAAATTTCCTCTCAGTACATTAAACGCACCCTTTTCTCCCTGCGGCTGCCTTTCCATGGTTGGGTTCTTCATTGAGCTCCAGTAAAATACATTCTGCTGAGGAGCAGAGAAAAGGGGAGAGATGTGCCGGAAAAATCTGTTTGTACTGTAATGGAGATAAAAACTTCCGAAGCAGCCAGAGAGCTGTTGTTTTATAAGACTAAGTGATGCAGACCCCAAGGGCAAATAGTTTGCTGAGATTCACACACTGTTGTTGCTACTGTAACAGGATTAGTTTCGTGTTTCTCATCTACACTCAGGTTTGGGCCAAACCCTGATTCAGGTGTATGTTTGACGGCTGTAGATCTCTTAACTTTTTCCTTTTCTACGACTGACATTTCGCTTGAGTCCTTTTTTTTTTGTCTTCCCCTTCATCTTTCATTTCCTCATAAAACCCGCGTTCCCAGTAAGTGATTCATTAGATGCCTCAGTGCACACTTGCCTCATCACTCAATTTAGTCAGCTGCCAAGTGCCCCATTTCCCCATTTGTTGACACTAGTGAAAAGTGCTCCAGCTTTGCTGCTGCAGTGGAAAGAAGCTGCTCAGGCCACACACAGAGACACCCAGGACCCACTTTTATGCACTCCAATTTACTGGAGAAATTCTCGGGTGGCCAAGCAGGTTCAATGATAAACTCCACTGAAACACAGCAATGCTTTTTGCCTTCTCTCCAGAAAAAAAATAACTTTTTAATCTTTGGAGTGTAAAACATTTTCAAAAATGTACTGACAGAATTACAGTGTTTGTATATTATTTGTATATTAGTATAACTGAACGGAACAGGTCTTTCTGGTTTACCTTGGCACTATAATTTATGCACTTAGCTTTACTTTAGAGCAATTTATCCAAATAAAATTTTCTTATTCTTCTCTTTTCATCATTGTTCACAATCATGTTAAGTAACCTGAAGGAGACGTATCAAAATCTGATTCCAAAGCCTTAAAACGTTTTAAAACCACTGTAGCTTGGAAAGCTGTAGACGGCAGTCAAAAAATGTGAGAAAATGCAGAAGTCTTCAGTTGCAGTCTCACTGAAAGTTGTTTGCAACCAAGTGGTCACTGTTTAAACTGGCCAGTTTTTCAAAGTTTGAAGAATCGTGTAGCAGATCCACACAATTAATGTGGGACACGGCACAGTATATTTCAAACAAATATTACTTTTTGAATCTGTAAAACCAAAGTACCTTTACCATGTCTTCTTTTGGGAGCTGGTCCGTCATTTAAAAAAAGACATCTGTTAAAATAATTAGTTTGATCAACTGTAAATCATGCAACTCCCTTTGCTTTGACTTTTTCTATTCATTTTATTCACAGAAATGAACGTCCTTGTTCCCCTTCTCTTTAGAGAAAGAAGATAAAATAAGCTGGGATTGGGGGGTCAGCCAGAATAAACATTGTTTTTTGTATTTCCAGAAAATGAAACACCTGGTGCTGGTAAACTCAGAGGACATAATTCACATTGCCTTCACTCTGGGGATTATTGCAACATCAAATTGTTTTAAAAATGGGGAAGGACACTGTCCAAAATAAATCATACACCTCCTTTTATTAAAGTTTGCCCTTGAATTTATGTTTTGAGTGTGACAGAATCGCCGACAGATGAGACTAGGAGTAGGTTTGGAACGACTCGTATTAAAAAACACTTGACAAGTCATTGTGTTGTAATTTTCACAGAAAGTTTAGGTTTAACTACTGAATACTGCTGGAGCTTTTTAGGAAGGATAGTTTTACCCTTAGCTTCTGTTTCTCTGAGTCCACACATACAAATGAATGAATAAAACCCCCGTCCCCACACCTAACTATTTGTGGGCAGGTTAAACAATAAACATAATATTTCCTTATGACTGTCAGCATGTCACCGCTTCAAATGGCTGCAGTTGTGTTAACAGACAAGTTCTAATTGGAGCATAATTTAGCCAAAGCTAACTAAACCCTTTTCCTCTGTTGGTTTTTGTCACATTGTATAGAATAGGGTCATAATAAACAAGTCCTTGCATTCAATAGATGTACAGATGAGTTAACAGCAAATGGAAATTGCGAGACCAGACTGAGGTCAAGGGTATCGGCACGCAGTTATTTATCTCCAGTTAAATATTTTTCTTGGTTGCTGCATTTTGCTGCCGTTTCTCTGTAAACTGTAAAATGTCAAATATGGTGTGTGTGCAGTGTCCGAGCCGTGCTCTGAAACAGCTAGGGTAACACGAGTTGAACAAAAAGATCTAGAAATAAGTTTAAAAAAAGCTAAAGTTAGTGAACTTGCTTAAGGTAATACCTCACTGGACTGCAGCTGTTGGCGACTCGAACGTGTGGGAAGATTGTGAGAAAACAGCCTGTATGAGTGTTTTCAGTCATGTGACCAGCAAACCGTTCGACCACGCTTTTAACAGCCAGTTTTTTGGAAACCGCAACCTATTTCTGTGTACATGGCTCGTAAAGCTGCATTCTTGGCTGTGCACATTTTTTATGCCCACCACCACCCACATCACACTCACCTTGGCTTGCTTTGGCAGCTGCCCCCACGTTTATGATTTAATTGGCTGAAGTACACTCGAGCTCAATCAACTAATTTACATTTATATATACATGCACTCGAATTGACCTCCGCCATGTTTTTACACTATCACAGTGCACCTATGTAGATCTTTTAATTTGCCACGGCAGTAGAGCACGTTGTAATAAGTTTCAACCTGCTAGGTGTGCTGTCTAGTTGGTATGAACAGTAAATATTGTGTGCAGATCATGTCTCCCTTGATCACTGCTGTGGGTATATCTAAATGAAACCATGTGTAGCACTGCCATAAATGTCAAAATGATGAGTGCGGCCACTTTCATAGATTCATGTCATTATTTTAATGTACCTTTTGACTAAAGAATTGTACAGTTTTTTTTATTTCTCTTTTCTGTCCCTCTAATTTCATTTATCTGTCATTGGTGAGCGTTCGACCACAGCTCTACGTTTTAGCTGGCTGTTTCTTGTAACGAACATGATTCTGTATACAGCTTCATGTGTGCTCTGTTGTGGTGTCTTCTGACTTCTGTGTACAGCTTGTGGTTCATTCCATAAATTTCTGTGGCCTGTGTGATGTTATTCTCAGGCCTTCTGCTTTGTGAGAAGATTGCACCACAACACTTGTATTCCTCAGCCTGCAGTTAGAGGTTTTTGGAAATTAGGAGGGAGAGAACCCCAGCCTGGGCTCTGCTACGCATTTTTATGACCGTTTTATGAACAAGGCTCTTATGTAGCGTGCAAAAAAATGGAAGGCAAGAGAGAGGGGGGAATATTAGGACTCGCCACAGAGAAATCAAATGTCTAACCCACTACTTATTTTCCTCTTGTTTATTGGCACAAAGCAGTGAGCTTGTTGGGGGAGCAGTGTTGGTCTGTGAAATTAGAGCGGCCACTGAAACTGTCGACTTCATCCAGAAGTTTGAAAAGTGAAAACTATCACTTGGATTTTTATTAAACCTGATATGCATGAGACAAAATAACTTTTAACACCTTCTTGTGCCATGTTATATTTTTGTGCACAAGATGTAAAACTGACATTAGACCGTGGTGTTTTTAGTTTTGACACGTGACTGTTGTATGTAACATGCCGAAAATGTTTTTGTTTTTTGGAAAATTCTGATGTTCTGGGTATTAGTCGACACTCTTGAACATCCCTCTGAGTATATTTTTTTAACGCCATTAAAAACATGCAACTATAACCCTAAATCCTGTACTATTCATTTTCCATTTAGAGTCTAAACATCTGGGAACCTATCAATGTCAATTCTGTTTTTGTTTTTCAGTTTCATTTTTCCGTCTGTGTGTTGCTGTTAGAAGAATTGCTCCACACACGCAGGCCTTAATACTGAGCTTCCCGGAAGCTCGTCTTGTGTTCTGGCAGGCTGCTGCTGGTCAGGCCAGGATGCACGGTGACAGAGGCGAGAGAGATCACTCCTCAGATGTCCCTCACACATAAAAGGACTTGATCTCTAGGTTAAGAGCATGGCCACAGGGCCTGAACTTCTGTGTGTGTGTGTGTGTGTGTGTGTGTGTGTGTGTGTGTGTGTGTGTGTGTGTGTGTGTGTGTGTGTGTGTG
>JAVKLF010000042.1:21776281-21787941 GCA_034783495.1 Millerichthys robustus
GTGTGTGTGTGTGTGTGTGTGTGTGTGTGTGTGTGTGTGTGTGTGTGTGTGTGTGTGTGTGTGTGTGTGTGTGTCGGTTAAGTTCCTTCAGCTGCAGGTTTGAGGGAAACGTGAAGCCACAGTGTAGACAACTCCACTGTGGTGGTCCTCTTTCTTCTCTCCATAACACCCCACCCCCACACACACACACACAACAGTCCTTCAGTCAGCACACCGCTCCTGTCGATTTACCATCACACAGCTCCAGTTACACACATGTAGCTGGCACAAAATCTATTAACTACAAATGCTTTGTTCATATTCCTGTTTTAATATAAAATGGCCTAAAGTTGGTGAGGCCTTCATTAGTTCAATACCAAGGACTAGGGTGTTTGTTTAAATCAGAATTGTTCCAGATGATATTTTTACTTTTTTTCTTCTCAGAACTGAGAAGACATTTGAAAAGACTCTTTTAAAACACACTGTATAAAAGTTGAGGGTGTGAATGGTTGTCTTTGTGGCCCTGTGACGGACTTGTGACCTCTCCAGGGTGAAAAAGTGGGTAAAGAGGTAGAAGAATGTATGAAAACTTGTACAAAAATGTTATTTTCAGTATGCCTGTGCAAATTCTCAGTTATCCGGGTCATCGCAACATCAAACAGGCACCTATCGACACCCATCCAGGAGTCTTCGTCAGTTCTGGTAGCTTCACTGAGCAACAAGCAGTTGGTGGAGTGCTGTATTTAAGGACATGGAGGTCCAGCTTCCTGAGGACATTCTAATTCAGATGCAGATCAGTGACCCAACCTGTTTCTGTCCCGGGTCTTTAGGAGCTGTTGTTCTTGAGTGCTCAACTCAAGTGCGAGCTACCAGACTTGACAGAAAAGACTCCTGGACAGGTGTCAAAACATTTTCAAACAAGAACTGATTTAAGTCCGGTTGCCTCCGATTTTAGCCTGTTTGCTGTTATTTTCAGTGTTTACAAACTACAATTTGTTTGTTGGTTTGTTCCATGGTTTCACTTTCAGGCAACAGATGATTGTTGCAAGGTCCATAACAAATCGATGATAGGAAGATAAAGGACAGTTACCACATGATGACATAAAGTTTTGTTTTGCACTGGGAAGAAAGCAGCTGTGCAACACTGCAAATGGAACAGCAGGTTGATAACCGCACACAAACTTGTTTTGCCTATTTATGTCCACCTTGAATTGCTTTGATTTATTTTTTTAACAGATTCAAAACACTTTTTTATTTCTTCCCACAGAACAATTCCCTTATAATTGGAACATTTCAACAGATTTGTAGTTTGGTGTCTGCAACATCTTAAAAGTTTGAAAGAGGCATTTTTGAGGGCTCCTCTGTCCCGGTTGGTAAGGGGATGAGTCCCAGAATGCAAGGCAGGCACTCAGGAGAAGCTCAAGGTGCAAAATGACTAATAGAAAACAAAAGCGCTGACGAGGCAGCCAAAATTCTACTTACAAAAACTGAAACTCGAGGAACAGAGTCGAGGAGGACTGTGATGGAGAACATGAAAGCTCATGCAATGCTCCACTCTTGGAGCCACAGGGAAGACAAACATTTTAAGGGAAATACTAATGAATGGGATGACAAACAACTGGGACAGACGACGTGGAGCAGGAGCTTTATTAGGATCCTTGGATAAATCAGAGCTTGATAACTTAAAAACAACCGACTTCCATTTTGGTGTGTGGCTACTTCTAGGCGTTAAAATGGTCACTGTTGAAAATTAGGTTCTCACATCAAAATTCAATATGGCCACCACCATATATATTTATATATAGTTTGTAAATCGGCCAACCCAATCAGTTGAGGAAACTATGCTTTCTAGTTTTTATATTGTTTGAAAGTATAATTTCCTAAATTGACTGGGGTGTCCAATAGGGTGGACAAAGGTTAATCTGAAATCCGACGACACCCCCCCACCCCACACACACACACACACACACACAATCCAGCTCATCCATTACACCTGATAGTGGATGAAATTCTTCTCACCATAAGCCAGGATCTGTCATTCTGCACCAAAAAAAACAACCCTCTGTTCTTAAACACAGTATAATTACCTATTTGATATCTTGTACCAAAAACATTAAGATTTACTTAAATTTCCTGTTCAATTCCATTCCATAAAAACTAGAAACATTAATTATTTAAACCCTTCAGCAATGGGGGACTTTGGCGTACAGCTTGTTTATTTACAAAAACAAGGTAAATGTGGACTCCTCTGATTATAACACGCGTCTGCTGTCTTCCTGTCCTGATAGAACTCAATATTGCCGTTAATACCGCTACTTTCCTTTTAGTGTATGTGAAAATGTAAAAAAACTGAATGCAGAAGAAGGCTACGGCGAGTGGCAGTGGTTTTCCAAGTTCATGTGTCTAAATTAATCTCCATGATATGATTAGACCTTTTTACATGGGTATTTTCTTGGACTCTGTATACCTGTTCATAGTGTAATGCATGGATTCCTCCTTCATGTTCAGTCTTAACTTTTACGCTTTATATGAGTTAAGAAATCTAACTTTGTTCTACTGTCCTTACATGTTCATTGGTTCACACATGTTACTCCTAACGAGCCTTGCAGGCCTGGTTAGGCTTCAGGTGGCTCTCTGATCACAACGTTGTCAGTTTCTCTTCCCCAAACTGTCCAGTGATCTGACAGATGTATTTTGGTGTGTTTTCCCCACACCTCTACCCCTCACTGTCTCTCTTTACTTTGCTCTTGTTCTCTTTTTTCCCCCGTGCTACAAAATACCCACAATCCTCATCCAGCTCGCCTTTCTCCACATGAGTTTCAATCCCCCTTTTCTCTGCAGGATGTTTTTGAGCTTTTTTTTTCTCTTTGCTTGCTTGTGTTTTTCTGTTCCCTCCTTTTTGGGGCTTCTTATTTCTATCCGTTGTCGGCTCACACATCGCTGTAGAGCTTTTCCTGCCACCAGGGATACAGCACACAGTTCTGTTTGATGTGCCATCTCCTCTAATTCTTTACACCTGGAGTATATTCTGTACAGATTTTCTGTTGGACAGAAGCTCTTTTTGTTCCCTTGTTTTTCCTCACCATCCCTCATTCAGTTTCTCCGAGTTTTACTGCCTCTTCCTAACATGCAACATTGTTTCCTTTATGGACTTTGTCTTAAATAGTAATAGTCCCTTTTAGTTTATCAGAGGAGTATTTATTACAGATTGTAAAGAGGCGTTCTACCACCCAGACAAGCTTACAGGGCAAACAATTACATTTTACTTATTAGAGAGCACACTTAAAGAGACCTCACCCTGCATGAGGCTGAATATCCCAGGGATAATATTTCCGTAATCATTGAGGCCAGGTCTTCTTAACCAGTGTTAGTTTGTAACTTATTTTGCCAGTTCTGATTGATTTGTTGTTGTGGAAGATGATTTTAACATTTACATGTTAACTGTTTTTGTTCTTTCTCTCTTCTAAAATCAACACTAGTCACAGTTCCCATGTTCCGATCTTAGTTCCTCTGTTAGAGGCAGATAGAAGAAAAAAACATAAAGGAATGCTTCTTTATCTAAATACACTTGGAAGTTTTGGATGACTTTGAGATCCGCTTCAGAATTATAAACATTGGCTCTGTAGTCCTTCACAGAGGAGGAAGAAGTAGCTGGTGTATCAAGCATGTGTGCCCCAGATTATTGTATTTATTTAATGCTGTTTTTCCTTGCTGACATTAAAGTATTTGGACACTATCTCATGAGAAAGCATCTGTAGTCCTGCAGTGCTGGGCCAAACCAGCAGGCTTTTGAGATACTTTCAAAGGCCAGCCTCTCTGGGAAGCTTGTACCCGAGACAGGAGTTTTTAATTCTCATTATGTGGGAGCTCCCAGCAGCAAGCTGTGGTATTTTGTTACATTCTGCCTTTTGTTTGCTGGAAAGTTATTTGACTTTGAGCAAAATGTTGTTTAAGGTTAAAAAAATGATGAGGGAGACCTACTGTTTTAGCTATCTGATTACATGTTTGTTCAGACTGTCTGCCTAACCTGCAGCATGCGTTAAACTAATCGAACATGGCCATCTTTTCAACCGCTTTGTTTGGAAAGGTTTTATTCCTTGGATTGAGTTTTGACGTATAATCTCATTGGTTTAAACGTTTGTCAGAATGCAATAATTGCTGTAAACAAAGTGTAATCAACTTCAAAGTGCTGTGCCAAAAACCTGCACTTTCAAAGATAAAGATGCGTATCTTCAGAAATACACACATTATGTCCTCAAGTTTTTGTAAACCAGCTTGGTTATTCTGAACCACTTAATCAATTTAGGGTTAAAATAACAGTAGTAGTTCATGCTGTGGAATCCATAAAATGAGCTTAATTTTACAGCTCTATAAAACACTCTCTGCAGGACCACAAGTTGGACAACGTCTGTGTGTTGGAGTCAACCGGAGGGAGAGTCTGTTAGCATCACGATTGAAGAGATATCAGCATATTTACATGTAAAAACCTATTTATCACTAATTTATCACACCTACTTTTAGGATATTTCTATTAAAATGTTGTCATAGATTTATGTTTTTAAGTGCAGTAAATTTAGAGATTAGTACAGAACGTTGTATTTACACTCGGAAAAAGGTCCAAACCTAAAATTCCCTGATTTTCATTACTTTAAAATGTGGGTCAAGCCATGGTCCTGGTCTAGTTCTACTCTAACTTGATTTGAAAAAAAAAAAAGTCTGCCTTTGAGTGCAAGCCAACCCCTAAACTACAGCTGCCATGTTTTCTGCTGCTGTCAGTTATGAAGAAATCTTTTCCATGCAAGTGTTAGGCGATTAATTAAAGATAAGAGTTCTAAAATTTAAATGGCAGTGGGATTACATCATTGTGAAATTACTTGGTGGGGACTCAAATCTGCATTTAATCAGCGGTCTGAAGAATTCAGCCAGGCATTCCCATCACACCTCCAAATAAGGGACCTGCTGCTGGAACTCCTGACATGTTTTGTCGATTTTCAGAGCAGGGAAAAAAAACATACACGATCTGCTTCTGCTAACAGAGGAAGTGATTTCATAAGCATCGGCGCACTTGGTTTTATTAAAAATGGTAGCTTTGTGTCATTGAGAAGCACTCAGAAATAAAGATGAGTCACCAGCAACTTTAAATGCAGTGATTGCTGAAGACAGTGTGGTACAAACACAAACACACACACACAAACCTGTCAGTAATTTTCAGCAGCAACTAGAACTTGATTTGTTCTCAAATGAAGATCCAAGGTACGCTTTTACAGTAGATCCATTGCAGATGTACCTACTGTATGAAGGAATCCGGTGAGTCAGTGCCCTTAAAAAGCCAGTGAATTATGGTCCCTGTTACCCAGGAATGTTCCGTACTCTGAGCTACATGCGAGCAGAAACAGAGAAGAGTACATTTGAAGCTAAACAGACCGTGTGTGTGTGTGTGTGTGTGTGTGTGTGTGTGTGTGTGTGTGTGTGTGTGTGTGTGTGTGTGTGTTTGCACGCAAAGCGGAACAGAACAGAAGCTGTGGGGATGAGGACATCTGTACGCTTCAATAAATGACCCTCCCAGTGCTGTTAACCAGGACAAACTGCAGAACAGCTCAAGATGAAATAAAATTTAAATCTGCCTCAACTTTGCGACTGATATTTGGAGTATCTCTCTCTCTCTCTCACACACACACACGTATGTGTGTAGAAACTTTAACAGATAGTCAGGCATTTGGGAATTTCCACAAAATGTGTATATTTTCCGAGGCCAAATGAAGTGTTCTCTCCGTTTTCACGCGTTTGTTTTTGAACATAGTTTGATGCAATAAGCAGATATCCAATAAGTTCACCATGTGGTCATAAATTATACTGGTCAAACTGACATCTTGATCCAACCGTCATTGCGAACACATGTTACCCGGTGCCTTCACATCTATACAGGACAGCTTCACTGACATGTAAACTGAATGGGAGATAAATGACTCCTGTAATTAAGATATGTTGAAATCAAAGTGCAAACACAGACTTTTGTTGGACACCATGTTGTTGTAAACACAAGGTCCTCCTCTGTATTTTTTTAGCGCCTTACGAACATGTATTGCTGTCATGAGTGTGGTATGAGTGCAAGCTAATCCCCACTTAGCCTACATTGTATATAGAAGTAATAGTTTACTCTTAAGGTCTTGTGTAAATATGATATAATTGGTCAAGTATGAGTGTCTTTAAAGTGCAATCAGCCTAATGAACACCATGCTTCTGTTAGGAGCAGCAGTGGAGATGAGTAATGCTGCTGAGCTAAAGAAGAAATGATGTTTAAGTTTTAGCCATGGGAATTTGTCAGCCCATCAGTAGCACCAATTCCTGTTTACTGTGAATTATGCCAACAAGAATAAAACAACTAATGACTGGAGTTCTAAAATCTGGCAAACAAAGCCTCCCTAAAATACTTGTCATATCCAAATGTGACAAATTTGGAGCATTATTGTAGTTTTATTGTACTGGCTGGTGTGTGACTGTTAAGCTCCTGTTTAAAGACGTTCTTGTTATCAAAAAGGATTTTAGCCCCAAAGGCAAAAAAACAAAAGTCCCACAGTAATAAGGTTTTATATTCTGCTGACTTGCTTTATTCCCCACATTATTTCTCCATCTCACTCCAAGAGGTGGTCAGCATTTTAAATCAGAGCCTTAATTACTGTAATTGTTAGATGCAAATTAGCAGCAATTGGACTTGACTGGAGCCATAAATCTGCAGCTCAGGAGTTGCAGAATTTCTGGCAAACCACTGTAGGTAAAGGGTGCTTAACTTGCTAAGTAATTGCAGGTTTCATAAATCATAATGCTGATGAAATCCCGCTTCAGTACCGCGCACATCGCCAGTGGGACTCCACTTTAGGCCACTGGGAGTCGTGGCGAACTGATTGAGAAGCCACAACAAAAACACTTTGGAAGACTTGCTGGGTGCTGATGGTGTTTAGCTAATAATATATGAAGCCAAATTTGAACAAATGATAAAGCCTCAAATGATTGCAGTTTTTTCAATTTATGGATGAGTGATTTTGTCTTCGCTGGTCACACAAAAACATGTTTCCTCTTGGATGCTTCTATCATTCAAAGGTGTTTAAATCTTTATCCTTTGACATGCGAAGTTGTATATATTATGCATTTTAACCTGTGTTTTTACAGTCCAAATATAAAGTAGTTGAGGTCTACTCAGAATAAAGTACACAGAACATATATGAAATATGGAACATCTGGGTACAAACCCAATGTAGTTTGACTTGACTGAATGAAGTTTGAGATCTCAATGAAATTTCTGTTGAGGATGTATGTTCTACCAGGAGAGGAGAAGCAGAGGACTTCAGTCTCTTTCAACACACACACACTCCTGCCTCTGTTGAACAAGTAAGCAGACATGTATTGCATGTAATTGTTGGGGGAAATGGAGTAAAAAAACAGACCTGGGGTTGCGGGTAAAGGTTGCGGGTTTCAGAGTGACGAGATCCAGAAGCCAGCAGCACTTGGCCTCACCCCAGTGCTTCCTGCCCTGCAGACCTGAGGTTAAGGGACGGGGACTGAGTGAAAGTGGTTAGAGATTGAGAGAGAAAGGAGGGAGACTATAGAAGACTTTGGTCCCCAGAACACCCTGCCCCACATGTTCTGTAGTAAGACCTATGAACACAATCCACTGCTCCCACACACCTACCACTGGGCTTCAGGCCTTTACTGTGGTTTATTTACAGCCTTGAACCACAGTCAGTCAGATGGTTAGCATTGGAATCAGGCTCTTTTTACCTTTAACATCTTACTTATTCACCCCCACACCCCAGGCTCTAGTCTTGATCATTTCTTATTTATGTATGAGGTTTAGTTTTCTTATACTTCACTGTTTCTAACTCTACAAGTTCTGGATTTTAATTCAAAGTGATTTTAGCAGAAAAATAAATCCTTGGCTTCATTTCAAACCAACAAGCAGCACTATGTTTAAGCTTTTTGGTGCAACATTTAATACCTCTCAGATCAGCTGTTGTCATGTTTTTGTTTGTTTTGTTTGTTTTTCATTTTATTTTCTGGGATCCACTTGCCCATTCAGGCACCAATCAGAAATCTGCGACGTGTTAAATGCTCAATCCTCTCACACTGAAACACAAATCATGGCTGATGCCCTGCTGAGCACTTGCAGGCACCCAAAGAATGTTAAACATAAGAACACGACATGCAATTAATCTCCCATTTGTAGATTTGTCCGAGAAT
The DNA here is from genome assembly GCA_034783495.1 of Millerichthys robustus. Taxonomy (NCBI): domain Eukaryota; kingdom Metazoa; phylum Chordata; class Actinopteri; order Cyprinodontiformes; family Rivulidae; genus Millerichthys; species Millerichthys robustus. The sequence continues at coordinate 21,784,496 of JAVKLF010000042.1, forward strand.
CTTCTGTTCGAAGCAGTTTGGTTTAAATTGTTTTATTTATTTATATGTTTTGGAGTGATGAAGCACAAGTGAAGGTCTTGTTCCAAGGCTCCATGGATGCACAACACTTTCATGTCTCCACTTGTTTGTGCTTAAAAAGGGTGGAGGGTTTGAATTTGGGCCATAATAATGTTGGATTCCAGCCGTCATATTTCAGCTCTGATGCAGAATTGACCTGGTGGCTTTTCAGACTCGTACTGGGTTTAGTCAGAAAAAGGATAAATGTTTTTTGAAATTACAGCCAAGAGTGCAGCGAGACAGAATGTTCTTACTACATAATTTTGATATGCCTTTTATAAATAGCAACATTTTTTGTAAAAAGAATGTTTTCATCTCTTTTTTCTGCAATTAAAACTGGATTAGCTCATAAACAAGGGTTTTGATTTAAAAATAATAAATTCTCCCCTCACCCCTGTCCTACGGTATCTTTATCTGAAAAAGGCATTCATATTTTCATTTCATCTTGACTATTTCTTTCGGTCGTGACAGGAAGGTGTCTGATGCTCGTAGGTCCTTCCCAGTAGTAGTGTGTCCCACCTGCCTCACTGTGTTGTTTAATTTGTCCTTGCACATATATTTTGTGCTGAGTTTTGTGCTTCTCAAATGTATTTTCTGATTTGCCTTGGCCAGGCAGTGTGGTCTTCACATGACCAATCAAATATGTCAAACCACCAGTGTTTTCTCTGCACATGTACAACAAGAAAATCTGGCTTCAATTATTATCGCACCCCAAGGGGGACTTCCAAAATTCCTTCCCTCCTCATTTGTCAGAAATGAAGCTCTCTAGTTTCCTGCGATTTGCTGAAATATGTCTTTTGATATTAAATCACACTATTTTCCACTGGCTGTATGACCAAGACAAATGTTTATCATATTTATTTATGTCATTGGAGATGACCCTGCTGTTCAGCAATGCGGAGCCTTGGCTGCAGATTCCCATGTTATGTTGATTATGAGAAAGAGCGTCTCCTAAATAAGCTAAAGCTAAGAGATAATTTGGAAAAGCATATGAGGTAACTGTGGTTTCTTTTTTTTTAAGTGAAAAATACAGCGTAGGGTTGAGGAAGATAGAGGTACTGCTACATAAACCCTAATGAATCTAGACTGACACATCCCACCCAAATCTCACTGAGCTCTTAGTTTGATTTATATTATGCTTTGTTGATAAATGTGGTTCCAAATGTTGATTAAGGATCTGTTTCACTTGTTTGTATGTCAACAAATCCAGCTAAATCCAGTTATGCACCTCTGATCTCCGGTTGCCGTTGTTTTTGTACTTGGTGCTTATTGTCATAACATCATGCTCTGGTAGAGACCCTCTCAGTGTGGCGAGAAAAGGGAAATGCTGTCTGAAAATTGCCATTGACAGCGCTGAAACAAATAGGACTACTCATGCTGCCGCTACATCTGCAGCCATTTTAAACCTTTATTTATACCATTTAAGCTCTCATTTAAGTTCACCAGCACAAATAAACATTTCATAACGAACCAAAAGCCCTGATGTCATATGCAGATGTTGAATTTCGATTATTCCTTTTGCCTCATGAATTCGTCAGAATCTTGTCTCTCAAAGGCAAAATAGATGACATCATTTTTCTTGGCACCGGAGGAACCCTGTTTGCTCCTTTGACTACAGCCGTCCAACTATAGACGGAGCGCTGCCCAGTCCTGACATATCGCTACATCTCCCCTGGCCCGTTCCAGTTTGTGTACACTGTAAAAGCTCCGTGTTTTCGTAGACAGAAATAGAAAGTAAAAGGCAATAAGAGTCTCCAGACTCCTGTGCTGTTCAGCCAGGCTTTAAGCAATATTTGCTGCCAATAATAAGATGGCAAAATCCAGAATTTTATTTCAAAAATAAAAAAAAAGATCCCCCCTGTGGCGTGAGGGAATCATTTATCTGAGGTTTTGTTTGTACACTCACCAGAAGCTTTAGTAAAGTTGTAAAACGCTCTAAGAAATATGAGCTACTAAAACTCTGAAAGGATTGATAAAGGGGTAAGCAGTACCTAGTGTCTGAAAATATTTACAGTTTTACGATTCACAGAAGAAAATCCCTCCTGACCCTAACTGACTCCCATGAAACCTACTTCTGTTTGGACATTTGCTTTACCAGGAGCTAGGTAGCTGCTTTTTGAAGGTGACTTTTGTCCAACATGTAAAGTACAACTTGTTTTCCTTGCATGTGAACTTACTTTATTGGTAAAGCTTAAAATTGTGTTTTCCTGTAAATCAAATCAGCTTTTCTCTCTTTTCTCTGTAGACGGGCACTGAATCTGGGCATTCTGCGTGACCCAGGCTCAGAGGTGGAGGACCGTCAGTATCAGATCGATCTTCAGTCTATCAACATTGGGACTGCTCAGTGGGAGCAACTCAAGCCAGAGAAGGAGGGAGTGAAAGGAGGTGTGTCAGCAGAAAGTGAGAGGAGCTCCCAGAATCCAGCTCTAGAATGGAACATGGCTAGCAGGTCAGCAGGCGCTTCACTATATTCACAGGTTAACATGAGCAGAACATATTGTTCAATTTGTTTGTTTAGGTCACGGGGGTGTCTAATCCTGGTCCTCGAGGGCCAAGAGCTTTCTCTGCTTCAACACATCTGATTTGAATGGATATGTCATTAACAGTCTTCTGCAGAACTTGAAAAGCTAATTCAGTGACTAAATCAGATGTGTTGGAGCTGGAAAATAAGTAGAACATGAAGGATAGCAACCAGAAGATCAGGATTTGACACCCCAGGTTTAAGATTTAAGTCAACACTAACACCTTCTGCTTCATATCTTATTTCCAGCACCATTTTAATCAAGGTTTTTGTTTTGCAGCGTTACACTGATTAGAAACTGTGTTTTGTTATTTTGAAACACTATCTTTGTAGTTCTGGAGTTAGCAAAATCATAGTTTTCTTCTTTTTTTCACACTTCATTCCTGATAGAAGTATCTTGGTAAATACTGGATGGATTTAAAGCCGTTTTACATCGGCTTCAGTATGTTTTTATCTTGAATTTGTTGTTCCACATTGTTTTAAAGTGTTTATAGTCGGTCTTGCATTCAGGTCAGCATGTGAGTTAGCGCTGTATCGTGTAGCGTCTTCTCTCACAGTCGTAACTACAAATCCTGACATTTTTTTTCTAGTCTCGGTAGCCTAAACAAGCACAAATGTAACAGCCTGTTTGGCCTCATATCCTCTCTTTCCGCTTATGTATTGAGAGGGAACAGGCCCAAAAATCACAGAATTACGGGCAAAGGCTGCTGTTTTGTTCTCTGTCCATTGAAAATAAGCCTGATGGAAGAATTTGTTGCAGAATCAACACAGATCTGTGCTGCCAGGTCACTGGGACTTTAGGTGACACATGCTGAGATGCATGTAGGTTCATACATCAGGACTTTAAACATTTAGATGCCCCCCCCCC
>JAVKLF010000042.1:21788010-21806895 GCA_034783495.1 Millerichthys robustus
CCCACACACACACACACACACACACACACACACACTATTCCAGTATTTGTAGGTCTGGCGGGAACAAGCAGACTATTGCTGGTGATACTGTTGTGTGAGCTCTCAGTCCTGCAGTAAGTTTTTATTTAGTTTTTTGTTTGTTTTATTGAAGCAGCCAGTCAAGATTTATTTACTTGAGACCCTTTTATTAAGTTTTTATTTCTGAATGAGCTCGTGCTACTGTAAATGTTCTCTATAAATGTAAACAATGCCCATGAAACACGTAAACGTCAAGTCAAAGTTAGTCATTTTACATCCTCAGGGTCAAGAAGGCATGAACTATTTCTACACTCAAGCAAGTGTTTATGATCAAACAAGTGGCTGAAACAGATTGTACTTTCTTTTTAATCATAATATATTATTTGGGGCTGCATTTGGGGCATTATACAAATGTAATGTTGAGTAAAATTCACCTGTATTTGTATGTATTTACAAGAACATTTATAAATATTCAGAACATACATAATAGAATGGTGAGTTTCTCACCTATATTCATGTTTCTTTAAAAAGTGTCTGTGGTTTTAAAAGGTTTTAGTAACAGAAGCACTCATACCTGACAAGGTGTTCTGTCACGGTCGGTGGGTCAGTGGTTAGCATTGTTGGCTCACAGCAAGAAGGTTCTGGGATCAAGCCCAGAGTTGAACCAGGGGTCATTTGTGTGGAAGTTTGAATCTTCTCTTCATGTTTGTTTGAGTTTGTTGTAAAGTACTCTGGTTTCCTCCCACAGTCCAAAAAGAAATATATATAATTAAAAAAACTTGTATGTTTAAGTTGCCTTCAGGCCTTCTGGTTAAATTTAAAAAATGTTAAAAAAGGAGACATCAATGTAATGTAAGTACTATTGTACTTTTTTGAAAAACACATTTTTCTGGAAAGTAATATTTTAGTTTCATTCAGTTTAAGCCTAAAACATGATAAATATGTGAATATTTCCCCAAACATGTGGGAAGCCCACCCAAGTATTACCAGTGTGGAGAAACGTTAGTTCTCTATTGTGTTACAGGATCCAAACCACTTCTATCATGGATGTGGTGTGAACTTTTGGTCAACTAACTCGGCGCAGAACTTCAGTAGGAGAGCATGAGTTCATTCTCTGTCTCATCCATACTTTTGAGTCTCTACTTGCCAAATTTTTTATTCAGTCTTTAATCTTCTGCCACCTTAACAATTTATACAGTTATAGAATTTAATGTAATCACAGACTGCAGATATGAAAATAAAAATTACTTAATCAGTGGATTGTTTGAAATTCTGTATTTGCTGATTGCCAAGTTAACAAGTTTTTTTGACCTACCAGTCCCAGTGATGGGTTGATCTAGTTACTAAGCATTTTTTAAAAAGGGAGAACAAGTGAAGCTTTGAACCAGTATCTCACTGGTCTGTAACCGTGGACACTTGTTGACGAACACCATTCATAAGAGAGTCTCTAAAATGTCTTCTAGAAGGGATTAGCTTTTGGAGTCGGCTACCAACACAGCTAATCAACCTCAGTAAATCCCTAAATTGGCCACACTTTAGTCATTTGCACAGATACTGAGCTCAAAATTGAAATAATAGTAGCTGGGTGTCATCCTCAACACAAACTGTGAGCAGTAACAGATCGCACAAGATCTTTGTTTAAAACATGAGCATAAAAGGCTGACGGGCGATTCATTGTAGGAATGCAAATTTTACGTAAATACTGTAAAGTTGTTGCTTTTTGTGACTGTTTTGAACCATATTTTGATTCTCTAAATAACTATAAGAACAAATGAAAGTCTGTTTACCTTAGTAATAAGTTGTGTGGGCAGTCAAAGCTCCATCGCTGTATAATTTTCTCTTCTTTAACTCTGTTTTTCTTGTAACTAAAAAGAAGTCTGACGCCAAGTCCATTGAGTCTAAATGGTAATGAGGAGAATTTTTATATTTTTGTATTATTTCATTTATTATGTTTTATTTTGTACTTTCAGAATATGGTTTTGAACATTTAAAAAGTTCATTTCTTCTTTGAAGAACTCGATCAAGTCTGGATTTATTTTTTTTACCTTGTTAAAAACCTGAGGTTTTCTCAAACTTCCAGTTTAATATTTAATTTGTGGTGCTATTCCCCTGATTTATTTAAGTTTTGGGTTCTAGTAGGCGTCTCTGAGAAAGCCCATGTTTATGTTGTTTTTGAATTCTCTTCTAATTCTGATGTTTAACATCCAAACAAATCATTCAAGGTGGCTGTGGTTACCTTCTCCTCCCTGCTGCCCTTGCTGTGGCAGTACACTGAGACACACTACTGGAAAATGGGCTGTGCTGCTCCACAGCCCGCCGTTCTCCAGCCTCAGCCACCAACAACAAGAAGTCATTACTGAACGTGTGATTTAGTGCTCCGGCACACTGAGGAAAGGGAGTCAAGTTCTCAGCTTTACTTACTAAAATCACTTGAAGAAGTGTGCCACCTTGGTTTTAACAGGATTTGACACACCACTTCCAGAGTTCACACCTTTTCCTTATTCCTTACATTGAGACACTCCACTCGGCTGGGTTTTAAACTCGCAGCGTGTTCACTGCGATGCCTCTGGGGGTCAGCTTCAGTAGTTGTGGATCTGCAGTGGCCTCATTTTGCTTCCTGAGGCTTCGTGAGGAAATTCCAGCAGTACAGATCGGCTGACAGGTTCTGTCCTCGTCACAGTTTATTGTTGCTTGCTAGGAAAAAGACCTTGTGTCAGGGAGCTGTGAACCACCCTGTGCAGGCCTCTTCTTTCTTCCCGCCGTTCATGTCAGCTTACTGATTACACCATGTTGCATCCCATGTAAAATAAGTCACTCCTTCCATTTCTATTGCATGTGCAGCAAAATTGCAGCCATATAAACATAAAGCCAGACACACATGTTCTGAAGCCCAGTCAAAGGCTTCTATAATACCAGTAAACTGAGCCTCACGCCTCCAAGTTTAGCTGGTGACTGATGGCACCTGTCCACTGCAACGAGACGCTCATTGTTTCAATCCCTGTCTGAGAGGAGATTAGCCAACACCAATTGGCCTCACAGATCATTTCACCTCTGAATTGGGCCCCTCTCAAACTTTGTATGTAAAAAAAAACATGTCAGCAAATAATCCCTTAAGGGCGCTGGTAATGCACATTTGTGTAGCAGAAGTAAATGTGATATTGGTTCTGGTTAAGTACTGTACTCCAGGCCACCTAGAAACTAGGCCTCTTATAATCCTGTCCAACTATAAATATTGGAAGCCGTACCACTTGATTGTTTTAAAAGCAACAGATGTGACAATTAACACCACCTTATAAAGCTCTCTGTATATTTGTTTTACTGCTAACAAATGTTCTCACAAAACTGACCTGATTGTGGGAATGAACATTAGTCACATGGAGAGTTGATAATCTCATGTATACAATTAAAAGGGTATTCCCGATCGAGACCTGTCAAATATATCCGACTGAAACTTCGTTTAAGCGTCAGCCAAAACAGTTTTGTCGAAAAATTATTAAAAAACAGAAAATGCTCAGTTGTGTAATTTTGTCACACATTGAACCTTCAAGAGAAAATCTGTTCTCAGACTTTTTTCATTCATGTTTCTGACTGGTTTAAATTTGGAAAAAGCCAAAACACATTTGAAATATCTGTCTGCATTTCAGCTAAGGACAACAAAAGCTCAGTGTGAACATTTTGTGGTTACGTCTGTGTTCTGTTGACTTGTCATTCTGATGCTTTGGGCCAGTCTTATACAACAATCTTACAACTGGTATCCATAACAAGTTATTAGTAAGTAAAGAGAGAATAACTGCTTCCTACAGTCTTTTTATGTTTGGTATAAATCTACCCTTCCATTTTAAACGATTTAGTAAGTATTGATAAAATATGAAACTTCCTAATGATGTCTTCATTTGCATGTATTTTCAAATGTTTATTTTATTTTATTTCGCAGCATCAGGCGCCACCAGGAGCGTCGAGCCATCCTCACGCCAATCCTGACGGACTTCTCTGTTCGGGTGACCGCTGCCCCGGCCATCATCTTCAGCAGGAGTCTCTCTCCTGACAGCAGAAAGACAGAGGTCAGAACTGACACAGCAGTTTGTACTGTGGTGACCCAATCAGAAAACATAGATATTATCGATCATTTTACCAGTTAAACCTGTGGATATAAAGACTTTAGCTTAAACAAGGATCTTCCATGTCAAAAAGATGGAAGATGCCTGTTTGCGTACTATTAAACTGATTTCATCTGCCTTTTACAGCCATTGTTCTTATGGTCTGTTCAAATGAAAACACACGTTGATTATGTGAGACGTGAAAAGTATTTATGTTTTGCTCCTAACATACAGTAACATACTCATTAAAGAGTCCCTCTGCCTGTCCACCATGTAATAGAGGTTTTTGACCTCGAGAGTTCAAACTTTTCTGCTTATACAGCTGATGTTTTCTGGCACAGCTCTCTGAGACTTCCTGCCTCTTTGATGCCTCGTCCAACCACGCTAATGTGCCCCCTGACAATGTGTAACAGCTAATCCATAGTTTGGACTGGAACACACACACACACACACACACACACACACACACACACACACACACACACACACACACACACACACACACACACAGTGATTTCTATAACCCCCTTTGATTTAGAGACTTGGAGCCAGTGACAACATAAACAAAACTGACCTTTGAACTAGTTAATGTGGAAAAAAACATACCGGTAGTGAAATTCCCTTTTACTTATTTTGTGTCATATTTAACATTTTTTGCTAAATTTCTTAAACCCATAAATTTCCCTGCTACCTCACGAAACTGAACTGAATCCAAATGTTCAGTCTAAAACAGTGGAGTTGGGTAGACGGTAAGAGCAGTACCCAGCAGAACTGTGTGCAGTCATTGTTACTCTGGTTTCACGTGTGTGGCTCAGTCCTCATTGTCTGTGAGTAATATCCTATCAGATGTAGCATCCTGGCTGAGGCTTACTTTGCCGGCTGTGGGTGGGACCCAGGAGAGGAACACGCTGAGCATAGACATGGACAGAGAAGGGTTTGTCATCTGTTCACAGGAGAGCAGCCCAGAATCCGGCCACACAACAGTCCTGATGCTGTATTGAATCCATTTCCGGCTTTCTCCTCCCACCTCCTCTTTAATGTTCCCCCTGCTCTGCCTCCCCTGTGTCCTTAGGAGGTGGTGGTGTGTGGCCACTCCCTGGAGGTGAATGTGACCAGCTGTCTGGATTTCTACCTCAGCATTGCCCAGGTGCAGCTCCTGCAGCAGCTCCTCAGAGACAACATGGTGGGCCTGAACACTCCAGAGAAAAGTGCTGAGGTACATTAAACCATCACAAATGGAAAACGCACACAAGGACATTCTCTGAAAGTCTTAGTGTGTCGATGACTCATATCTGTTGGGACAAATTAATTTAAATGTTTCTGATAATAGTTTTTTAGTTTTTGTAAATCACACCAGGTTTATAAAGTAAAAACTTATAACATTTCAAAGCTGCACCGTTTAACTCGATGTGTATGAGCACAGATCTTTTCTGTTGTCGAGGTACTTTGGTCTCTTTAGTCAAACTGTAAGAGAGGGAGTTTTGCTCTTTTCTAAAGTTAGTTTTACTCAAATGGTAACTCAGAACCTTTTGATTGGATCACCTTGTTTGTTTATACAGGTAATGTCTTTAAAATGCATTTTAAATAACATAAATTGACATAAATCTAATTTGGAGCACAGTTACATTTGATGCTGATTGCTGTGTTCCCAGCTATCACCCCTGACTGATAAATTAAATATTTATTCATTCAGAGCAGTTGCGGTTCCGTAGTTAGAGCAGTCGTCCTCCAATCACAGAGTTGGTGGTTCAATTCCACTGAACCCCCACTGCCTCTGATGTGTCCCAACAGTTTGTGAGTTAGGCGCTGACTAGTCTCCATAGAATGATTTATCTAGATTAGCGTTGTAGAGAGACTTAGTAGAGTGTGGATGGGTAAATGAGGCACAGATTGTAGCATAAAGAGCTTTGAGTATCCTGGTTAGATAGAAAGGCTGTATAAGTCCAGTCCGTTTACCATTTATGTGCATTAGTTTACTGCGGTCGGCTTAGATGCAGCTTTCAGGGCCCTTCCTGTTGTTTACAGGACAAGGAGCACCCAGGCGCCGTTTGCCTCGTCTGATCACTTTATAAAGCTTTCTAGTGGAACACAATGTAAAAATATTTACCAAAAAGCAGCGAAGATTGGACTTCTAGTGAATTTGGCTGGGAGTAAAAATGACGGGGAATGAGCCAAAAATAAAGTGATTTAACAAAATGACTTTACTGTTGTTACATTTTAAAGTGTTTCTGATGACTCAGATCCTCTGAAAGCTTCCAAAACACGCTGTAGGTTTCTTTAGAGCAAAAACAAGAATGCACACAGGGTGTAATAATACAGTCTTTAAAATAAAAGAGAGCCACATAAAAACCTTTATGGATAATAAACAGCCTCACAGGTTCGACTGTGGGTTTGGGTCATGTAAGAACGTTTTTAAAATAACTTTTCAAATCAAAAAAAGTTTTGTTGTGTTTGTTGTTGTATTTTGTTGGACAGATTATATTTTCTTCACACTTGCTTCTTGTATTACTGTAAAAAGAACCTTAAGAATATGATCACCAAACATTAAACCGAGTAGATCTTTGTAATAACTTCAAATCAGCTCCTACAAGTCGAGATGTGAACAAGCAGCACCTTCAAACCTACTGACCTTCATTGGGCTTACTGGGTTGTCATACCTGATGCTCAGGGTTCTGTGGATTGTTGGGTTCGGTCTCTTTGGGACGGACTTGTTTCCCACAGATGCAGTAGGAGTCCAACAGGTTGGTACCTGTAAAGTTTAATGGCTGTAAAGTTTAATGGCTATACAAACATACACATTTCTCTTTTTTCAATATGGTTTTAGCCATTTCTTATATTTTTTTGTGAATAAAACAGCTAATTTGGGGGATTACTGTTCCCAAGTCTTCCAAAATTTTTAGGTGAGTGGTAAATATTTAAAGTAAAATTTGTAGGAAATCCTGAGAACAACAAAGTCATTAAAACAGAAATGATGAGGGGGAGTTTCTGCATAATTGTGCCCTGGCTTTGACTGTTTGGACGTTCTGATTAAATCTTTTTGTATTTTATCAGTCTTGGTGTTTTTAGTCTCTCAAATTGAGTGTGATAAGTGTGTAGGAAGTGCATCTTAAAAGCTTTAGAGCCCTCTAGTGGTGGATTTTGCATTGATGTTGTGAAATTCTTCAGACCCCTGCTCCTGTAGTGAGTTAGCAGTGCGAGCAGCTGTCCTTTCCCTGGTGAGATGTAAGACACATCAGCAAATAATGTTAATAGTGTCGATGCTGATGTGTAGAATATAAGTTTGTATTGATCAGCTTGTTGTCCCACTGATGACAAATAAAAGATGTTTAGTTTTATTTATTTTATTTTATTCTAAAATAAAAGTACTTGGTCTTGGAACAAATATAATTTTATTTATCTAGCTCATCTCTAATACAATAAAATCTATTTTCTGTTCTAACTTCCTGATTGACTGTAATATTACAGACTGACAGTTGTGTTTCTATACTTCCTCTATACAACCTGCTCAAAGAGTTTAAACAGGTCCAGGAACTAACTAACTAATGGAAATTAGCAGTTTATTTAATTAATTTTTTGTCCACTTTTGGGTTCAGCACTGTCATCAATACATGAAATGATGCCCTACTTCTTTCCCTTAATAGTGAACCCCTTTCTCTTTTACCCCCACACTCTGTCTTGAACAGATTCTCTTTCAACCCGTGGCACTGATTTTAAACATTTCCCATCACCCCTCACAGCTGTGTTTTGTTGTCAGGGGTTAATACATTTGTTTTGTTGGAGCTTTCGAGGTCCCGGGCAGTGGAGAGACGAGCCAGACGCGTGGGTAATGTTTGAAAGCCTTTTGTAGGATTCTGAGTCATTTGTAGACACAGAGCCATGCACTGGATGTGTTCACACACACGTACATCTGCGAATCTGTGCTTTTATTTGTCTGTGAGGTTTTCTTGAGCCAGGTGCTAAACCAGAATCCCCTCAGAACCTGACTGGGAGGCAGAGCAAGTGGAACATGGTTTCTATACAATCCTCAATCTTATTTGTTGCTCTTTAAATCACCGTATTTTTGGTTGTTTATCATGTCGTTAGCTATGGTTGGTCATAGTCTGACGTCATCTCAGTACTTTCTGTTTGATGATAATGATGATGAAGAGAAGTGAGGCTCGGTTTGGATCAGACAGCTTTCAGCAGCAGGAAGTCCCACAGCCAAGGAGCTATGAATAGATAATAGAGCAGTTTCTTGGACTTATCTCAGTGCTTTGTCATCAGCTGTGTCTCCCAACTACACAGAAATGCATACCATCAAACGCAAGCGTTTACACATCCAAACACACACACACACACACACTACATTCCGTGCATGGTGACTGTCTACAGCCTTTATTTGGGAGTCATGAGTGTCGTCTTCATGTCTAAACAGTTGACGTGTGTGTCTGTGTACACTGTGTTCACGAAGTAGCCCTACAAAATCTGTGTTTTTAAACACTTTGTTTTATCATCTTGATGTCTTCCTCTCCTACTTCTCTCAAACTTTTACTCATTCAGAAAAACTGCCACTGTCCCCTTTTACCTCATTATGGCTCATTGCTGGTGTCACACTGCCTCAGTAAGCTCTGCAAAGTGAACTGGTCATGTTTTAAATGCATCCCTCATTTCCGTGTTAGTGTATCTGTCTTCCTCTCTTTCTGACACACAAACATGCACAGAAACAGACTGTGTGCGTGTACCACAGTGTGAGAGGAAAATACCCTCTGGTGCAGGGGAAGTCCCGCTCCACCTCATCCTGGGATGATTACACGCATGGGAAACAGGGCTTTAGACTTCCTCCAAAACTCATGCACTCACTCACACACACACACACACTGCTGTTAGTACACATACAAATAAAGTAGTACTCAGGTTCAGGATAACGTATCAGGCAGTATCGGAACCTTAGAAAAGCAGTTTTAAGCAAACACACCTGTTGAGTTGCTTCACTTTTACTGCCTCATTTCTTGTTGATATATTTATGTTTGTTCTATTTAAATTTTTCTGTGTACGGTAGGGTTTTTTTTTTTTGTTGTCCCTTCTACTTTCCCTCATGGGCCTGGTACAGCTTATGATTAGGACCAACGTTGACTTGTTCAGATCATACACAATGTATCTAGCTAAATGATAAAGGAATGGATATCTTTTCTAAAGACGGATAAACATTTGACAATTTGAAAATTCTTATATTACTTTCTGGTCGGTTGATGCCTGTTTAAGTATTACAAGCTGTAGTGGCACCCAAAGCTGACTGATGAGGTTCTGAGTGGATTAAATTACTGGCCAAGAAGCAACTTGACAAAACAGACTAAACTGTAGCTGGTGTAGTTTACTGTATGGGTTAATCGGCTGGTTGAGAACCATGCTTTCAGATACCTAAAATCTAAACTGTGGACAAATTACCACTGCAGGCAATCAGAATCCCTCCAATGGTATCCAGAAGAAATTTTGGTTAAATAAGCTCACTGTCATACGGTGGACCATGATGTCATACGGTGGACCATGGTGTCATACGGTGGACCATGGTGTCATATGGTGGACCATGATGTCATATGGTGGACCATGATGTCATACGGTGGACCATGGTGTCATACGGTGGACCATGGTTTCATACGTTGGACCATGGTGTCATACGGTGGGCCATGATGTCATACGTTGGACCATGGTGTCATACGGTGGGCCATGATGTCATACGTTGGACCATGGTGTCATACGGTGGACCATAATGTCATACGGTGGACCATGATGAAAGATTCATACTTGAATTAGCCAAAAGGATGAGTAGTTCAAACTTATTATGATCTTGACTCCAAATGGAAACTACTGGAAACAAAACTACAGTGAAGAATTTTGAGAACTGTGGGAAATGGAGTGGATCATGTTCAAGTGATGTGTTCGTTACAACTGAAGCATCGCCAGCAAAGTCTCTGTGGAACCTGCAAACAGCTGAAGGTATAAAATGGTGACTAATTTAATTCATGTTATCTAAAATTTTTATTCAGTTGTTGTGGCGCAGAAGAGCCAAGGATGCTGTATATGCTGTGTCATGCATGCAGTCATTCAGATTATTTTGAGATTGATGCTTCTCTGTTTCTGTCATTCCCACTGGACACCCCCCCCCCCACACACACACACACACCTAATAAAGGACAAGCCAGTTGTGTTAGCCTTTGGGGTTTGTTGACAGGTTAAAGTTTGGATACAGAGGCATGTTTGATTTTTAGGTAAGAGTTGAGAATTAAAGTATCCGCCAGGTATGAATAAAAGCCTGTGCTGCTGTTTTTAATGCCTGTCATAATGGTGGTACATGAAGAGCCATTTATTCTCTAAGGTTGTACTTATTTTGACAACTGCTGAACTAAAATATGTTGAGATCATGAAGGTTTTTGGTATCCTCTGATCTGAGCTGTTTAAACTGCATAACCCTGCATTATTAAAGTATCCACACCTTTTATTTAATTTAACTTCTGACAGAATAAAATTCGTCATTGTTTTTGATTTACAGTACAGTGGTGCAGTTTTAGGCACTTGGATCTGCATCACAAATCACTAACAGGTGTTGGATCAGTTTAGTTGATAAGATTGATGAGACTGTAGCTTTTAAATTACAGCTAGTCACAAAAAATAATCTGTAGCAACAAGAACAAATAGTCATCCTGGGCAGATGAGTTGGTTTCCACAAAGCCTTGATTTAAATCTAATCTGGAGTTGTAAATTAGAGTTTAAATCCACAAAAAACTGTCAAGTTTTACAAAATGTACAGAAACAATCCTGGTCTTTGAACCCCCTGCTTCATATGCACTTAGTTTTTAAAATCATCCATGGTGTTTTTAAAGCACTTTCACTTCATTTTGATGCTTCCTCTTTGCAGATTGATCAAATGGTTTGGGTGACCCCTGTTCTAACATTTTTAGGTACATTGGGAGCAGGAAAGCTTGATAATCTTTTCTGGCCTCTGGTATAACAATTTAACTTTCATTCTTGTGGTTGTGTTTGTTGAATGTCAGAAACACGTAGGACAGCTTATCAAAGCCACAGTGTTGTTGACAAGTTTGGCTCAGTGCGCGGCGTTGGGCTTTATCTTTGCCTTCATGCTGAACTGAACCAGTTCCAAGACCGCTCCTCTTTGTGATGAGTGTTTCACATTGGCTTGAAGCGAAAGTTTCATGTTTGACCTCCGGCCTCGGCAAGACCGTGTGGATCCAGGGAACCGTTTGTGTGATTTCATTGACATCAGTATTACACACACATCAGACGCCCTGAGAGAGGATCACCAAATGACGGAGATTACAAGACGTAAGGCAGTAATCCTCAAACATAAAACAGCAGGAAATTGTCAGGGTCTGATGTTTGCTTTGTTTTTGTTTTGCTCTGTCCATAGAAGTTTTTTGTAAATGTGGGAGCCAGTGTTCCTCTGAGGTCACCTCTTAACCAGTCATCTTGGCTATTAACCCTCTCTGAGGGCCAGATTCCTTTCACCCTAACCTCTTCCCATCATGCTTAGCTCTATTTTCATTCACCCTGTTGTTGCTGAGAGAAATAATAAATAGAGCTCCCCATGCAGCCATCTCTGTTTTCATTCTGGCTGCCTCACGTCTGCAAAGTAAGTGTCTTTGTCTGGGCTTATCTTAAACACATATTTTTATAGCCAATGTTCGTTTTACTGCCCTCCTTTTGTTAGAAAATCATCTTTTTTTTCCCTCTGTCTCACTGACTGTTAACTGACAGCCAGTCAAAACAAGTCGCCATCCCCGTTCGGCCCCCGCGTACTAACTAGCCTACTTTTCACAGCATCAGCGTAGCACATTCTTAAATTGGCCTTTTGGAAACTTAATATATTTGAGATCAGTAGCAGCTGAATTTTCTGCCTTCTCAATCTGTTTTGGCAAAATTGGCGTGAAAACCCCAGATAAAATCATGAAGGCTGGAATTCTGAGCGCAGAAACAAACGGGCCCTTTGAGCAGAGCCAGGAGGCCCCAACTGTGAACCCAGGGATCAAGTGACGGCTCAGGTGAGCAGGAGTCAGGAGTGCCCTTGCTCTCCGCCTGCAGGGGAAACGAGGTCACCCGCCCAGGGGACTAGTAAAAGCAGGGCACACAGGGCCAACCAGTACAGATAGATGTAAATGCACTTTTATTGGAGTTTGTTCTGTGAAAAAGCTCAATTTCTGAAGAGTTTTTTAAAATGTGAAAATAGGAAACAGATTTCTTTTCCCCCTCCACCTGTATAAGCAAGAATCCACCTAGATCAACAGGTGATGTAGAGTATCAGCTAACTTTAAAAGATCTGTTTCTCCTTTTTCCTTATTCACCTTTTCCCAGTTTGGCTGATTGCAGAGCTGGGATTATGCTCCTGTGTTCACCTTTAAACTTTGTTTTCTTGGAGGATTTTTTTGTTGTCATCTTATTTCTTTACATAGTTTCTTTTTTGTTTTGCCCTTTTTCTTTCCAGACCCTTCTGTGACCTCAGATTGGGTGCATATATTGTTTATTTTTTTCCTACTAAAACTTGACAAACAACATGACAGTTTTTGTCTCACTTATTGCTGGGAACACGTCCAGGGTAAAGTCGAAGGCAGATTACTTCAATTCTCCTCTTCTAATTTAATCTTTTTAAATGAGCAGTCTGCCCGGAAATGTTTTTGTCTTTACATCACCCGCTGTGTTTTCTACGTTCATGCTCATTTATGTGTGCTGCATTTCAGTTACTTTTGTTTATTTATGAGTTGTGTTTTCTTAAGTGTGGCTATATATGTTTTCAGCTTCCTGAGGTGTAGGCTGTTCACCCCTACAGAACTCTCAGGACTCAGCAGACCACCTGGGGCTTATCTGCCCCACCCAGAGACTTGGACATTAGATTAAGTAATTATATCCACACAAATCTCAAAATTTAATACGGATGGAGACGATCGATGAGAGCCAAGTGCACTCTGCTCTATTTTTATTAAAAAAAAAGAACAGAATTCAAAGTACTTTGCTGCTGTGGGGGGGCAGGATCACAGTAATTATAGCGGACCCCAGGGTGCCTCTTTCATTTACTTTCACTTGCTGATTTGTGTCTCCCGATCAGTTTGCTTGCATCTGGCTTTCATTAAAATAAAACGAGTTAAATCATATAAAATGTAAAACTTCTGACTATTTTTATGATGAGTTAAAAATATGTTTTATGTTATGTGTTGCAGTGTCCGTTTAGCTCTTTATCTGGCTGGAATTCTGCCAAGATTTCCACCTAACTTTAGCGTGTTTTCCCTCCCTGTTTTGTTTATTTTGTATCTTTTCATTAATGATGGAGGAAATGCGTGATTTTTCTCTTCAGCAGCATCCGATTCCTATAAACTAGTGATTTCAGAAAACTCGTTCCGAAGTGTTTCTCACAGCTTCCTCTTGTTTTTTGTCCTCTCTATCACAGTTGCAATGCTAACCTAAAAAAACATCTTAATTCATTTTTAATACCACTTTTAAAATGACTACATTTCAAGTTGCTTGTTCAAACAGCCAGTGTTGTTGTAGGGATGTGTTGTAATTGCTGTATGTCCTCATTCTCACCTTTTAGCATCAAGTTTGATTGGGAAGCTAATTTTTGGATTTTATAGGTTATATTGGTGGCTCTATTGAGGATGACTACAGCAATAAGTCCCCTGATGTGCTTTAAGGGAGGTGGCTGTCAAACCTTTTAAATCATCCTTGATTGCCACAGATATGAAGTGGCAGATTGCGGGTTTGGCGAGTGTCTCTGAGAGCCTGGAGTTGCATCATGAAGACCTCAGTCCTGAAGTGAAAGTGTGGAGCAGATGTCAGCACTCTGGACACACTGCCGTTCTGCTAAGCACTGACAATCTGCATCCTATTTATGCTAAATATTTGTAAGCAAACTAATGCTGGGCACAGACATAGGAGAAAACAGTTTTGAAGTTTAACCAATTATAAAACAGATGCTTTGGTTGCCACATCTCCCAGAGCCAGGTCTTTGTTGAGCAGCATGTTCTCCACATGGACTACATTAACTTACTCTTTTCATAATTTTCTCTTTATTCTCCAGCTTTTATCATTCTGCATCTTTGCTTTTAATCCAAGACCTTTTGTAAACCATAAAGCAACTAAATAACATCTCTGTTTTCCTGTTTTTGTTTTTCTTGGTTACCTTTGTTTTCTTCCTGTTTGTTTTTAAGATAATCTTCTGTCGCGTTTCTGTTTTTTGACCCAGTGCTATAGGAATGACCACAAGCATAAAATATTACCGTCACCCCAATGTTTGGATGAAACGAGGCAGACAAAATATTTTTACCTCATCTTTCAGATTCTCTTCTTACAAATAGGAACTGTCCTTGCAAAGATGGAACATGTATTTGTTATTTTGTTTTTTAGAAACAGGATTAAACACCGAAGAGTAAACCCACCAGCCATCGGCGTCACAGGCAGTTTGTTGAAATGACTCCTTTGCACTGAGCTCCAGAGAACACTTTTTAAAGTACAGTTGACTGTCACACTGAAACACTCTGCATTCATTTGCAGCCTCGGGGTTCGTGACCTTCCATTGCGTCTTTGTTGTGGTTCAGTTGAAGTGCATAGCAGGTTGCTTTTGTTACAGAAACAAAGTTCAGTGTATTAAGTGGCTGCCTTTGATGGGCTCTTGTGCTTTGTGACTGCTGTTGTGGCATTCAAACCAGTGACTTCATATTATAAATGTCTTCCCTCTCTTTCTTCCACAAGAAAATGAGAGAAAGAGTTACGTTCATTGTGACATTTGGTTAAGTATTGTTATTATTTTTGATTAGGATGAGGTATTGCTGCTTTGCGGCTTTCTTTTATTAATACAAAAGCACAGAGGCCCGCTTTCAACTTTATAGTTCTGGAAAACAAAAGTGCATATCACAGCAGGGGCTTAACCTATAAACTTTGATGTAGTCAAGATACAAACATTAACTTCCACACAAGCGTCCTGCTAGTAGGTAGCTCAGCTGTATAGTGATGTCAAAAAGATTTAGTAATAACTTCCTATACTTTTCAATGGCAATTCTCCTGGAGTTACAAGAGAACATGGGAACACCATTAAACACTTTTCTGCAAGAAGTACACAAGAAACATCTGATAATTTGATTCAAACTTTACTGACTACTGTCTCCACTGTACCTGCCTGTTGCTAAATGCTTGCAGGTTAAAACATTTTCAGTATTTCTCTGTAAAGGTCTTTTACTTTGATCTATAAACAAAACTCCTTTCTGCTCTGTTTTTTTGTAAACAAAGACAAAAAACTATTTCCTATTTTAATAAATTCACCCTCCCGCTGCTCTTGGGTCATATGACCCAAGAGCAGCGGGGGGGTTAAAGTTTTAAACGTTTTTTCTGTAGTGCTTTCTATTTCTGTGTTCATGTCACATTGGTGACATTGGTAACATTGGTAACATTGGTAACATTGGTAACATTGGTAACATTTTTCCTAAAATTAGCACACATTTCCTAGTGAGATTGCACTTGTTTTTGTTTTATTCAGCATATTTTTGTGTAATTATGAGTCTAATCAAATCTTATGTAAAATGACTGAAATCAGGAAAATATAGTGCTGGTAAATATGCAATTTGGGAAAGAGTAATAGCCACTTTTGTTATGCTGTTTTTTTTCTTTTTTTATTTCATCATTTCCTGTCAATTGCCATGGACTTCTATGTTAAAACATTTAAATGTCCATGTTCCCTGATCTCTAGACTTAAATTGCAACCCACTTTGCATTCATCTGGAAACAATCAATCACATATGAAGTTTCTAAGCATAAAAGCTATGTTATGTTAACAAGTCGGCCAACACTGTAAGCAGGTGGCATTTGGATGATGTGACTTTTGCTTCCGAGCATTAGCCTTCCTCCAGTTAAGCTATCCTAACCTACACTGACAAAATTGTGGTCAGAATTTTTACAGATGCGCTCTGATATGAAAGGCACTTGGGAGACTCGTGGTTTCACACTTTGGGAATTATTCTCCATTTTCCAGAATGTTCTGCTTGGAGACTCTGAGGGAATGACCTCATGATTGGCTCGGGGGGTGTGAGTCTGTCTCCGTATCTTTGGGGGTTCATGATCGTGATCAACGAAGTCCAGAGTAAAATTGCATTTGGACCTGGAAACAGTGTTGCAGTGAAGCCATTATATAATACAATAGAAAGTAATGGTTGGAAGAGAGCTTTCAGTTGGGAACAGGCTTGTTGCTACAGCTCATGTTTGCAGGCTAAATTTATTGCTGCGACTCAGTGAATAAATTGGCATACGGTCATGCAAGTAGACTGCAAAGATGTACTGTACATTTTCATAAATAAACAGAACCTATTCTTTCCCCCCAACAAACCAATGAAAACATAGTAAAGCCTCATAACTTAAGACAGAAGCCTGTTATGTTTTGAATGTCTGATCAAAGCTCTTATTAAATCCTATAAAGACAAACAACTTACTGTGTTTGTGTGCATGTTTTTGACTTTGCTAATTGTGTTTGTTTATTTAAACTGAACACTGTGCACTGGGGCATATTTTTTCATTGCCTTTGTACCCCTGACTATGTTCCCAGTCATCCATTCTTTTACTTGAAAGCAGAACTAAATTTAAACCAAGAATCTGCTTAGGTGGCACTCTCTTAGTAGTGGTGGTGAAGAGAACATGGGGACTTTGCTCTCAGTAGTAATGTGTGTATTCATCCCAAGCTGGGGAAGAGACAGAGATGAATGGAGAGTGTTTGGCTTTTTCCTCTGCTGCTGTGCAGCCTAATTGTTCTTTCCAGTATGGCGTGCTCTTTAAAGTGGATGTTTTGCCTTTGCTGAATACCTTCTCAAATACCTCCTTACCTCAATGCTTTCACTCACGTAACACAACACACATGTATGGTGAGAGGTCCAGGCCCTCTCTGCCCTTTCTCCCATCTCTGTTGCTTGGAAAATCTTACATTTCTGCAGAAAAGAAGTGTACACATCCTGTCCTCATTATTGCAGGGAAGGGAGATGGATATGGCATGGTCGATCCTGTGGAAGCCCAACACGAGCACGGCTGAGCAGAACAGAGCAGGCAGGCACGCTGCTGTGTTTTATATGACTCTTGTTCTTGGCCTTTGATGACACTGTTTTGAATAGGAAATATCTAATAAGTCAAATATTCTGTCTAATGTGCTGCCAGTTGGTTTAGTATTTGCCTGGAGGTCTTGAAACACTATCTCTGCCATAGCAATAATATACATTTAACATTCACTTTGAGTGGGAGGGGAGGGAGGGATGTAAAGAAAAAAGGGGGGCAGCTGAGAATATATGCTGTAATAGTAACCATATGCAGGATAGAGTTGTAGATGAGGGTGGGATAGCCTGGGACACACCTTTGGTCTGTGTCCTGTACTTTGCAATTCATCAAAATCACGCTTCAGAGACAGCAGTAGTTAATTGAAACTGACACTGCATCCATTACCATGATTAAGGAACCATGGGGATACGCCTCAAACATTTTGGAACAACGCTGAATTAATAGGTACAAGATTTTCTGCTACACTTTACCTGACAAGAATGCAGCTGTAGAAAAAAGCTTTTATTTTTTTTATTCTTGTCATATAAACCAGAACGTCCGTACATGTTTATCTATATATACCCTAGGGCTGTGTATTGGCAAGATTTTAGTGATACATTACATGTCATGATACAGGGTCACAATATGATACATTGCACTATATTGCAGTATTCTAAGCAAGACAATATATTGCAATAAATTGTAATTTTGTTTTCCTCCAAAACATCCTAATAAAAAAGAGCACACCTAGCATTGCAACAACTGAACACTAAGAGGATGTATTTGTTTACCATTGAAGTAAATCACTGTGTTGTCTTGGTTGCACGGCTTGAGGACCGTGGCAACTTTGGCGTTTGAACTTTGTTCAGAGTTCATCGAGCAGAAACCACTCGCTTCACGTTATCTGTGATAGCTGTACATCGTTGTGGTGTCTGGCCATGTCTGTTTGATATTTCATCGTGTTACCTTTCGTATTTGACTCTGGAATGTCAGATTTTCCCAACAGTACAGCTTTTATCATATTCCTTGATGCCTTCTTTATTTGAAACCTGAAATGAGTCCACACTTCAGCTTTGAAGGCAGTGGGTGCCGGTCTAATCCGCTCACATTCAGCCATCAGTACTTAGTGCTAATGTTTACTCACAATGCTAACGTTTGAGCTAGAATTAGACCCGCGGGCTTTTCAGGAGTGGAGGAGCTTAATGGCTGACTGACTGCTGCCAACTAGTGGTGAAACACGAGAATGACCCACTGGAATGAAAGTTTACATTTTTAGCCTTAATTAAATATTAATACAGTGCTTTTGACATTTAATACAGTATAGGAAAATGACATATTGCGATATTTCAGTGTATCACTATTTTCCTACACCTTTTAATATGCCCTTTTCCTCTGTTGTTCTGTTAGTCTCAGCTCCAGATTAGGAGTGGAAAACAAAAAAACATTTGTTTAGTCAGATTTTATGTGTTTTCTCAGCATTCTTGGTATATTTTAGTGCATTTGGGAGTCATTTTTGACAAAATAATCTTGTGTGTGTGTCTGTGTGTGTGAGAGAGAGGTTTTTTTTTTCACTTTTAGCCATTATTGGTAATTTATTATATTTTAGGCCGCTTTTAATACAGTATAGGAAAATGACATATTGCGACATCTTACATAAAGAACAGGGATTTCTTTGTTTCAATTGGAAACTTCTCATCAAAGAGGTCAGAGATCACATGTGGGG
>JAVKLF010000042.1:21829299-21841596 GCA_034783495.1 Millerichthys robustus
ACTATTTCTAGCCGGAACCTCTCAACCTCACACACTAGCTCCGGCTCCTTCCCCACCAGAGAGGTGACATTCCACGTACCAAGATCCAGCTTCTGCAACCGAGGATCGGACCGCCAGGGTCCCCTCCCTCGGCCGCCACCCAATACACATTGCACTCGACCCCTTTGGCCCCTCTCATGGGTGGTGGGTCCATGGGAGGGGGGGGCCCATGTTTCCTCTTTGGGCTGAGCCCGGCCGGGCCCCATGGATTAAAGCCCGGCCACCAGGCGCTCGCCATCGTGCCCCGCCTCCAGGCCTGGCTCCAGAGTGGGACCCCAGTGACCCGCGTCCGGGCGAGGGAACACTAGATCCAAAGTTCTTGTCCATCTTAAGGGGTCTTCGGGCTACGCTTTGTCTGGTCTTTTTGTTAAAGAGAAGCAGTTAAATATAATACATAAATAAAAATAAAAACATTACCACAAGGGACGATTGTCTTTTGTAAGGCACTCTAAATGTCTTTGGTTTCTAAAAAAAACTGCGACACTTCCTTGTTCAAACGCTATCACCTTAATCTACTGTAAGTATTCCTCTTAGATCTGCTGTCCTGCAATAATTTTCCATTGGCTAATGTTCTCTTTAAAGCAACAAAAGTAATAGCTGCATGTTATAAATTTACATTAGTTTTGAGTCTCATATGCCGGTTAAATGGTGGAATATTATGTAGCTTTTTATAGTGGAAGACCATCATCTGCATGATTTTATTTTCCTTCCCTGTACAAAGTTACATAATGTTGAAGCTAAAAAGTCCCTTTTTAATGTGACTAACAGAAAAGTTTGTAATGCAACATTCCACATTTTTTGTCTTGGGGAACCCCCTCGCTTGTGTTCAGTGGTTTCCTTAATGCTTTTATTGCGTGTGCATTACCAGAAAAATCACTTGCAACTCAACACTTAATCTGTATTCATGCAATTCCTTCTGCAAATATTGGCATCTGTGGCGTTTTAATCAATTGCTTTACCAAAACCACCAGAATTTCTTCCGATTTCTTTCTCTCAGAATGTCTTTCCAAAACTTTGGGTAGAAAAAAAATCCCTAAATTTTCCTCTTTTAGAGTTTAGTCATACTCAGTCTTGGTCTTAGAGTAGTGACAGGCAAGCAGTCGGCCGCTCCATGTGTGAAGAGTTTTTGACTCAGAGGTTCCTAGTCCTCTGTCCAAACCCCAGGCAAGCCTGACTTTGATGGAGTACAGGAGGGGGAATGCCATGGCTCAATGAGAACATCAGACCTTGTTGTGTAATTTTTGTAGAATTGTGAGTGGGTGATGACGAGGATAGCCCTGACTGCTTCACTTACTGCTGCAGTGTTTATGAAAACAACAGTAAGCCTTGTGATGCTGTGTAGCTTTATTAGTTCAACTTTTGTTCCTATATGCTAAATCTTCCGTCTTGCTGTATGCCTTACGGGAGCTGTTGTCATTCTTTTCACATCAGTTCTGCTCTCACGTGTTTTTCTTGTTTTGTTTTCACAACAGGTTTTTTGGGGACAGGAACATTTGAACTGCCTGACTTTGGTGGAAGAGTACCTTCGAGCCTATTTCCATCTCCAGAAAGAGGATTCCCCAGATGACAGTTCTAAGGGAAAGGCCTGCCACACCCAGCCCCCACCCTCTCCCATCGCTCCCTCCGTTCGGACAGAGCACACCTCAGATGATTTGCGCACAGGAAGTTTTCAGTACATTCAGGATGCAGGTGAATACACAGAACGTTATTTATGTGTTCATCACGATTGCTCTGTGGATTTTGTTCAGCAGCTCGATGGATGTGCAACATTGTTCAGAGATAAAATTGTTAATATATGGATATGGACTCCCATGTTCTCTTTTTAGAGGTACATCGGATCAACATTAGCTACAGTTGCCTAATTATCGTTAAATATTATAGACTGCAAAGAAGAGGCTTTTGAGCAACAATAAATGTCCCTTAAGATACACACTGGCTTAAAACAAAGTTAGATCAAAGCCCTTTGTGAAAAGAGGTTTCATCGGGCATGTCTGGCTGTTTCCACTCTGAGTAACTTGGTGTTTATTCCCTGTCTTTGTGCTTTGTGTGCACACAGCCAGACACTCACAGCAACATACACAGAAGATCAAACTTCTTTCTGGCTCTAGCCCAGCCGTCCATTCTGTCAGCTGTGGTTGAGTCTTTGTTTGTTGCACTCTTCCACTGGTCTTTGATGCATTTAATGTTCTGGCTGAAGCTGAAGAACATACAATGGTGAACTGGAACTAAGAGGACAGTCTGTCTGCAACATGTTGGGAGACGAATCTGGGACCCTGAGTACAGGAACCAGCCTGTGACCTCCCAAGGATGGATGGGATAGATGGCTGGAGAGGAAATTTGATAAAAGTGCCTGTTTTTTGTTATTTGTTTGCTTCTTGTCTGTTCTAGTGACAGACTGTGTTTGCACTCTAAGGATGGGGTCAACAAAGCCGAGGTCTCCCGTTTGACTTCGTTTTTTTCTTTTTTCTAAATAAACATGAATCCTAAACAGCAGCTAGGATGTAACTCAAACAACCCTCTGGAGTTTGGATCCTGTGTTGTCCAGCTGTTGCAGGTGCTTGGCATAGTTTAATCAGTGGATGTTTAGACAAAATCTAAAAATGTTTACTCAGATATTTTGTTTATTCAGTTTCTAACACATGTAAACCTTCAGGAAATACAGAATAAGTTTGACCAGTTTTTTATATGCAGGTCTTGACCCACACATCTTTTAAAGGTATTTTTCTAGTCACATGTGACATAAAAATTATTTATTGAAACATTTACACAAATTATTCAAATGCTGTAAATAACTGTTTTACGTATATACCAACTAAGATTATCAGAATAAACACTTAGCAGTCTTACCAAAGAAAGATCCTATAAATAGATAATAAATGCAGTGTTGTTAGCCTGTGTGTTTGTTCCTTCACATACTGAATACCAAGCCTAGTTCACAGAAACATATAATCTTTTTACTATTTCTTTCTTTATTCATTTTACTCTTTTGGCTTTGTTTGTTTGTTTACCTGTTCTGTATAGGTTTTCCGTTTAGACAGACATATTTACTGTTGTTTTTTTTTTTTTTTTTCAGGTTCGCAGAGACTGCCAGGACCCCATGAGGTAGTGTTTTGCAGCGAGACAGAAGATATCCCGGGGGTGATGCTGTGGAGATACCCTGAACCCCGTGTCCTCACCTTTGTCAGGATAACACCTGTCCCCTTCAACACGACAGAGGACCCCGAGATCAGTACAGCAGATCTGGGAGATGTCCTGCAGGTAGAAAGATGCACACTCAGCGTCACCAAAATAAGCTGTCAACTTGTCTTGTCTCTGCTTGTTTGCTTAACTCAGAGAAAGCGAGGCTCTGTGATTTATTAAGCAGCTGCATGTTGCACGTCTCACTTCATTACGTCAGTTGTATTGGGATCTATAGCCATCTGCTGCTCAGTAGGAGTTCTGAGAAATGTAAGATGAGAAGAGAATCCACACGTTGCTCTCACAGCTTCCTGCTTAACATCACCTGCACCGAAAAAGAAGTAAACCATTTTAAATCTGGGCCCTGTGCCACAGTGATTCCCTTGTTGGGAGTCTTGTTACTGAATGACAGAGACCCCTATGTTCTCTCCAAACTTGTAATACATGGTCAGACTGCTGTGGAAGTCATCTT
The DNA here is from genome assembly GCA_034783495.1 of Millerichthys robustus. Taxonomy (NCBI): domain Eukaryota; kingdom Metazoa; phylum Chordata; class Actinopteri; order Cyprinodontiformes; family Rivulidae; genus Millerichthys; species Millerichthys robustus. The sequence goes on from JAVKLF010000042.1 coordinate 21,832,988, forward strand.
GCTTGCTCTGGTGTGAATAGCCAGGTGCCTTTAACCCCAGATGAGGTTATTTTTTGGCAGGTTGTTGCAGCTACCGAGCCTGCAGGGCCTCCGTGGGAGACAGAACATCCTACTTTTCCTTCTATCAGTCATCCACTGTTTTTACATCCCCTGCCTCTCTGTCCAGATAATCACTTTAAAGGAAAGATGAGTCCCAACTTGACCCCCTTTTCACCCTCCTCCACAGACTTTTCTTTTTGGAGCAAGTACATGAGAGTAACATAGCAACAGTTTCTGTCTTTTCTACCCTGTTTTTTTTGTTGTTGTTTTAAAGTGGGGAGTGTCTGATTAAATATTATGTTTTATCATTTATCATTCAAAATTCCATTGTTGTAAATTCAGCTGTAAACACAAGGTGAACACAAGAATGCATCAAACAGAATATATAAAAATAGTTTAGACCAAACAGCACGTTGTTGGAATAAGTTCTGCAGATGTTCTGCTAGGCAGTGGTCACCAATGACCGCCCAGCACAGGGTCCGGCTGACCGCCCAGCACAGGGTCCGGCTGACTGCCCGCCCAGCACAGGGTCCGGCTGACTGCCCGCCCACCACAGGGTCTGGCTGACCGCCCACCACAGGGTCCATTAACAGGGTCCAGGTCCACGATCTGGTGGGGATGCCGGTCCATTAAACAGGATCATCAGGCAGGTGAGCTCTGTGGTGGGCGGTCAGCCGGACGGACCCTGTGCTGGGCGGTCGGCCGGACCCTGTGGTGGGCAGTGGTGGAGCAGAGAGTAAAAGATCCAGACTGAGGGCTATGATGGACAGCATCAGTCACTGAGCTGCTTCCCTTGCTTTGGGTCTTCAGCCTAAATAACTCCTCTGTTAAAGGGTTGGGAAATAAAGTGATGACAATGTAGGCTCCTGAGGGAGAGTGGTGCAAAAACTTTTTTTTTCTGCTGTTCCCTCTTCAGGGGTCTCCACAGCGAGTCATCTTTCTCCATCTCACTCTGCCCTGTGTCAGCACTACCTTCATGTCCTCTAACTGCATCCATATATCACCTCTTCATCTTTTTACCTCAATGCGTTTTGTGTCTTTATACTTGTTTTGTGATCCGTGTGTTGTGTGGTTTGAAGTAGTTGGCCAATTCTGAATTTCCTTCAGAAATAATGAAGTCTTATCTAACAATATTTCAAGATGTGTTTGACAGTTAAGGAGTGAAAATGTTTCAAAGGCTTATTTATAAATTAACAGTTGTTTTATTACCATTACTCTTCGTCACAAATGAATTTATCCTTCTGAAATGAATGGCATGCAGAGGAATTATTGAATGACATGTTTTAGGGCTTGGGGTCAGGTTACCTTCCCTTGTCCCTTTCCTCCTTTTTGTTCCTCTTTATCTGCCTCAGAGGTTCTTATCTTCACTTATTCTTTGGTTCTGTGGTGGACTCCCACAGTCTTCCCACAAGAAGCGCAGATGTTCGGTCTGTTTATGTGCTCCGGCCCGGGAGAGCCAGGACACTGGAAGGTGCTGCAGATGTCCGCCTTTTAAGTGAGGCCCCACAGCTGTAAAATCTGCAGTGAGCTCAAAACTCTAAAGCCTCTAGCTGATTGGCCACATATTGAGTTACAGTGAAAATGAAGGGAGCTGGTGTGTTTAGAAGTGGGAGGGGTAGGAGAGCATGGAGTGGCAGACAGTTGGGATAAAGAAGGGTTAGATAATTAGTTAGTAACAGAGAAGAAGAGTTGAAGAGACAGAGACTCAGAGAGGGTCAAGAGGTGTGTGTCTCAAGTCTTACTCTGCTTACTGAAGCTGCTGTTTAAAAGGACAGGTGTGTGGAAAAAGTTGTCACCTCCTCATAAAAGGAGAGGAAAATTAACTTTGAATCTTTGAACCCTTTTTAAAAAAAACAAATTAAAGCATTTATTAAAGGAATGTATATTTCCTGCTGTCTTTGATACCAGAGGTCTAAACAAACATTTTAAAATCAGAATGGATGGAAGTATGTGCCTCATGAACTGTGCACTCAGGAAATCATGTTGGGATGAGTCTCAGCTACTACCACATCAAAGTTAACTCAATATCTGTAAAGCTAACTGAGTTAAAGCCATTTTTGAGTTTGCTAAGTTCAGTTAGGTGTGGTGAACATCTTGAAGTAGATGTAGATGTACATCCAATGATTACACCCCAAGAATTCCAATAGATTTCATCTAGTTGATGAAATATTTTGCAACCATCACAAACCAACACCCTGAAGAAAAACTATGTGGAGATACGATGCACTCACACATTTATTAACCGCATTTCACAGGATCCTGGAACGATTATACACTGCTAAAAAAATAAAGGGAACACCTTAACAAAACAATGTAACTCCAAATCAGTCCCACCTTTGTGGAATCAATGTTAGGTAGTAACACTTATTGTGAATCAGCTTCACCTGCTGCTGTGCAAATGGAACATACAACAGGTGGGAATGAGACAATGAGCAAAACAACCCCTATAAAAGAGTGATTCGGCAGGTGGTGAGTATTTATTAATTGAGATCTAGGATGTGTTATTTTAGTGTTCCTTTTAATTTTGTGAGCAGTGTATATCTTATCCTTTTCTACAGAACAATGTGGCGTTCTGGCCTAAAACACAACTGGACTCCTCTTCTGTTGCTGAAGACATTTCTCTTCCCATCTGGAAGCTTTCTCATCTCTAAATAGTCTGCATGGAGTTCAAAGCATTAAACTGCATGAGATGCTCTGTCATGAAAGCTAGATCCACATGTAGGTTGATCTCATTCCCTTCCCACTGGAGAGCTGTTAGGGTTAGAACCAGTGGTTGATGAAGATGAGGTTTTCACAGCTGCTCTGTTTTTTGTCATCTGGCAGGGTGCTATCATCTGACGAGGGGTCAGGTAATGAGAGTGTCACAAGAAGATACTTGGAGCATGTAACCATCACTGAAACCACTTCATGTAGAAATGAGAAGCAGATATCTGTTGGGGCTGTAAAGAATAAAGGCTGAGTAATGAACTAGGATGCACTGTTTTTGCTCCTAGGCAGCACTGTATTCGGTAACAGAAATGAGGAGTTTCTGACTGACTCAGCTGCATCCCTGTGAAAATACAGGCCCTGCTTTTAAAACGACATATTTGTGAGGTATTAAGAGCAGTGGGCATGTTGCAATATGCAAAAAACAACTTCAAAACATCTCTTATACAGGGTGAAATTCAGTCTTATATTGAAGTTGTAACATATATTGGATGTTTACCCCATATAAAAAATGTGTTGACTCTTTTTTCTTTTTTTATTATTTCATCATTTGAAGCCTACGTCATTGAGGTAGCATTATTATTTTTGAGCCTTATTGAGTTTTCAGTATTTATCAAGCTCAGCCTAAGTGAAACCGTGACTCTGGATGCCCAGTTATGAAGCTACAAACGATTCAGATTTTTTTTTTCCATCCCTCTTTAAACCAGAAAAGTAGTTTTAGAACGAACAAAAATGCGGTCATAAAATTCAATGCACTGTAGAGACTCCATTTCGTCTCCAAAAGAATTTCATTTATTTTACATCAGAACTGTTTAGAGGGAGGGAAAGCTGAGCAGAGAAGGAAGGCAGTCATCATTTCTCAGGCATCTAAAGTTACCATGTGGCCACGTGGAGATGCAGGCTGAAAGATGTTGAGGAATGAAAGGTGAGAAGGAGCGGGAAAGAAAAGGAGTCGGCTGTAAAGTGAGAGTAACCGTTAACATTAAGCTGTCTGATTGTTCTTTTGCAACTTTTAAACTATTATGTTTTTCAAATTCATCTCCAGGTTGACAGAGAATAACTGCTTGTAAACAAAACAGCAGGAGACCTCTGTTTTTTTTTCTTATTCCCCGTGTTGTCACTCTTCACGTCTTCCTCACTCTCAGCCTCGTATAACAGATGAGCAGGATCGGGGCTCGCTCCGTGCCTTGCTGCTCACTTGTCCCCAGAGCCGATCGTATTAACATTTTATAAAATCAAGATTTCCTGCACTTAAATAGTTGTGGTTTCCCAACTGGTTCCAGTATCTCGAAGGGGAAATTCAAACTCCCTTCCATTACTCAAAGTCAAATTGCTGCCTGGGCTGTTTTTATGTACAGTAAGGGGTGGGGGGGGTGGGGGGGGGGGGGGCATTGCATTGATTCTGTTGTGGGGAAAACTGCCATGTTGGGTCCCTGATGGAGTGAGCATCCACAGATTTCCACCTGTGGAGTGTGTTCTTCTCTGAATCACAAGCAGGTGTTGTCATCGCTTTCTTTCCATCCTTCGTTTTCACCCCCTTCCTTCTCCTCCTCCCTGTGGGGTTTTAAAGCCTGAGAAACATGGAGTAAACACAGGGGCTATGATTCAGCCTGACCCCCAGCTCAGGGGAGCAGCTGGAGGAAAAAGAGAATGCCAAAACAGAGAGCAACAACCTGAGTTCAGGCTCAGTGTACTTTTCAAATAAAAGCAACACATTTTATTTTCATTTCGCTGCCCGTTACACTCACCAGCCTTCCTTAATCCACAAATGTGTTAATACGATCGTCCACTTGCTGTTGGCAGGAGTTTGAGTTTCTCTGACGTTTTTCTGACAAACTTCAGGCCATCTGCCCCCCTGCTGTTGCTTTCGTGCGCTGCAGTGTGTAGAATTGACTTTCATGTGCCAGCAGGGCCCGGCTGGTCTGCAACCGATATTATAAAAAGTTCTGTGGGCCAAGATGATCCACCAACTTTCAGCCAGAACCGCTCACGCAGCTGCTGTTTCAGTCATTGTTGTTAATATGAGCAAAACTGTTCCATGTCACACCCACGACACACCTTTTTTTTACTGATTAATAATACTTTTCCTCCAGTTTGTTCAAATATACGAGTAATAGTTGGGCATCTGAGAGGAGTTTGTGGGATATTTTACTTCACTGAACCAGAAAGAGCAAGATGGCATCATAGCCAAGATAACTATTGTTTTAGTAAGACAGTGTTTTAAGCAGGCCCGCATTAGTCACAGCTAATGCTCTGTAAAAATAAGACTGTCCGTGTGGTTAATTTGAGCTGGAGTTTTTGCTCCTCATGCAGCAAAAACTCCAGTCCTATTCCAGTTTGGCTTTACCCAGGAAAAACAACAAAAACAACGGTCTCGAAGATCTCAGCATGGGCTTGTTCCTGCTCTTCCAAACTGATTAATGTTAACATATATTAGCCCACCTGAGACAGCACAGCAGGAGTTATTTTCAGAACAATTTTCATTACATTTGCTGTATAAACATTTGCTCAAGCTAATGTCAATTCAATTTGTCTTCTAGCTGATAAGAAGTAGCTAGTTGTGGAAATTCTTGACACATAGGCATCAGTTTAATAACAGAGGCCATAATAGTAGTGTTGATATTTTTAATAAAAACTGTGGCACGCACAGCTGTGGATGTCAGCAACCCCAGTCTCAGAGTGAGCTGAGGGAGTCTTCAGTTGCAGAAACATATTTGAAATTTAGCAGCAATCACGCTTTGGCTAGACACGGAAGTTGAAATAATTTCTTTCTGTTGTGTATTTGCTTTAGAGTGCCTGCCTTTGGTTAACCTTATGAGAAATCTGGATTGTTTAAACAGACACAGAGAAGTAAATCTCTCCAGGGTAGAAGGCTGTAGCTTGTTTTGAACATAACTGGGTGTCAGGAATGGAAATAAGATTTATGCGTGCTGCCAACACTTCTGGATGTAAAAATATTTGTAAACACTTTGGAATATTTAACTACTTAGAAATTCCTCAACGTACATTTCAAGGCCTTTGAACCAGCTCCCAAAATGAAACTCAAAACATTTTAGACAGACTCTTGACTGATATTTTGTCCAAGGTCTAGCTGCCAGGCTCACTTTGTTGAATGTTTGAGGAAAACACAGACTGGACTCATCCAGCTGAGGGAATGTCAGCTATTAAGACTTGCATATTGTTTTTCAGATAAGGTACACACAATCAGGCCGGGGAAACTGACAGCATTCTGAACATACATACAAATGCGCACGTGTATACATGTGATTATCTTTGTCTTTCATAGAATCAGAGTACTTCTACTTTTAAAAACATATATACAATCCATTTAACAATTGACAGATGGCTTCATCTCCCAAATACTAGAGCCAGGATATATATTGAGAGATTTTTTCTTTTTCCATCTTTCCTCCATCGCTGAATTGGGTTCATTTATTTCAACCTTCTTCCCGGTCAGGATCTACAAAGTGACAGGAACATCTAACATGCACATGTATTTCACCGTATCATCGATGTGCCTCAGATAGTCATTTCTGCATGTCGTCATGTGTATAGGATATCACAGGTGGAGTTTTTTTTTAAAAAAGCCTGGTTGGTGTTTTAGTAATGCAGCTCTGGGAGTTCTCAAAGGGGGATTCAGCGAGTTTCCGCTTCAGTGGCTCAGCGTTGGGATTGCGGGTGCACAACTCTGTCAGATGCAATTATGAGGAGTTGATTCCAGGAAAACCTGTGACATTTCATACATGATGTAAGCTACAGTTACCTCATCCATTTCTTTCACATAACAGCCTGACAAATGGACCAAATGCTGAAATACACACACCAACGTGCTCACGTTCCCAAGAGTTTTGGTTCTGTACCTGTAGTAAACATTTCACTTGCTAACCCGCATGCATGCTCACATATTCATGCCCTGCTGCCTGGCTCTCTTCAGGTACGTTCTCAGGAGTGCCGTGCCATTTCTGATCCATCAGTAGCTGAATTTTGCAGGTGGTCGAGGGAAAACGAGAAGCTGGTTTAGTTCACACGGAAACACCAAACACAATTCTGTTCATTTTGGCACAGAGCCCTACGAGTCATCGCGTCAGTGAATCTTAAAAGGAGACCATGAACATAACCTGTTGTTATTCAGTGTGAAAACTGGCCACAGGACTTTGGTGCTAATGACTGCCACACAGCTGTTGATTGTTAAGCCGTATTCTAGTGGAGATGAGTTGTATTCCTGCAACGTTGGTGGTCTGCTGTAAAGTTCTCTTGTTTTTTGATTGCTTATGTTTAACTAGACTAGAAATAGTTAGGTAGCTTTTGCCTGAAAGGAGTGCAAATCAAGGTTGCAATGGAACAATATTTTTTTAAAAAAAGCATATTTCCTTTCCAATTCTGGGATTCCCCTAGTGTTGTAAAGGCCCACAAAGTATCAGCGTGGATAACATGGTTTGATGGTTAGCAGACCACTAAGTCCTGATGTGTAACCGGGGGAGTCCAACGAACTGTAGTACCTGTTGTGTAAGAACAGAGATGTACAGTAATCTTGCAGCGGATGAGTAATCGGGGAGACGACAAAGGGAGTTACGATGATCTGTTTGTATGAAAAGGAACATTGAGCCTGGCTCTCGACTTTCCATGAAACGCTGTCGTTTCCTGGGCACGGGTTACAGAAGAGAATATCTGTGGGATTCATTAGAAGAAAAAATGTCCATCCCACAGAAAAACCATGCTTTTTCTTCTAGAATGCTATAATGCTTTTTTTTTAGAACAATAACTTTTAGATTTATGGTTTTCAGTTGAAAATTTATTTAAATTCATTGCTGAGCTCAGATCCTAGGAGTATGTTTTTTTAAAAAAGAAAGAAATGTGTTAGTTATGTTTTTTTATCCTCATGATCTATAAGACATTTCCTGTGTGTCCCTTAAACCCCTCACATGTCTGTGATCTTTGTAATTTGTTTTCATTTGTTTACTGTTCCACTGCATGGAAAACAAGTGCAACTGTTCATCATGCTCAAGTCCTCTTATGTTCTGAGCCTGTTATCAATGCCACAGGGTAGTTTTATTAATCCTCCGTGTCTGACAACCAGAAGATCTTATGGGGGAAAATCAAACACGCATTTATGTTTTTTCTGTGTTTTTATTTCTTTTTAGTGCAGTCAATAAATACGATTGTCTCTGACAAAGCATAAAAATCTTTGCTTTATTTTCTCCAGATTTTTAAACGCTCTTTTAGCCTCAGTAATTTTACTGCCCTCTTGTGTTCCTTAAATGAAAAATTGGTGACATTGAAAACCATTATAAATACAGCTTTTGGTCCCATATTCATCATCTCATAACATAATGCATGTTTTCAGTAATGTTATTTTATTTTACCTCTTTTTCTATACTTGTAATTTTCATATTGACCTATTTAGTGATGATGATGTAGAAATGTGCGGGATGGTCTTCAACTTAACGTGTTTCAGCCCACATCTTGTCCGACAAAATTGTTTAGTTCGGATGTAAAAAGCAGAAACACATTTGCGCTGTGCACAAGTAAACATTTAGTTGATAAGAAGCAAATCCACATGCATGCAGGCTGCACAATCGGAATTTCCACGGCTCAGAACAGCTGACTCCCCTTGGCTTCATCTAATGTAGGACGTCAATTTGTTGATGCATCGGCTCAGTAGAAGCAAAAAAATCAAAGTAGAAACTGGTTTTGTGCACGAGCAGAGATTCTCCATCCATCCATCCATCCTTTATCTGTTACCTGCTTCTTCCTTTCAGGGTCACGGGGGTCACTGGTGCCCATATGCAGCAGTCACAGTGCGAGGGGCGGGGCTAACCTGGACAGGTCTCCAGTCCATCACAGGGACACATAGAGACATTCAC
>JAVKLF010000042.1:21877523-21893358 GCA_034783495.1 Millerichthys robustus
TGTGTGTGCGTGCGTGCGTGCGTGCGTGCGTGCGTGCGTGCGTGCGTGCGTGCGTGTGTGTGTGTGTGTGTGTGTGTAAGGCAAAACTGTGTGTCACAAAAAAAGTTCCTAACAAAAGACAGATTCAACCCACTTTATGGTTTCAGGGTAGATGCGGAGTTTATACGAGGTCACTTTATTTTACTGAAAAGAGAACAATGGAAATAGTTAGCTGCTGTCAATAGATGTCTTGTTTTTTGTAGTGAAATAAAAACACATATAGCTGAATTGTTCCTGGCAGGATGTAAGTAAACATGCCAGACTTGAAGAATTAAAAAAAAACACAACAGTAATTGACTACGAGTGGCTTTATGGTTTTCATTATAAGCAATGAGTTATCACAGTTTTTACCAGAGAGAAGAAGATCAAGTGAAATCACCAGCTCAAGTGCCTTCTTGATTAGGAAACAGAGATGGCACATGTTTAGACAAAAAGAATCCACTGTTCCACTCAGACGTTGTTTGAGGAAACTGTAATGATCCTGAGTTTGTGCTGTTTCCCCTCAGGGAGGAAGAAGATGCTTCGCACTGCGCTGTTCCCATCTCCACCAGTCTAATCAAGCAAATCATGAATAAGACTGGAAATGAGGACAAACCAGAACAGATCCTGGCTGATTTTTACAGTCCAAAGACCACCACTGAGCCACCTTGGCCTTATGTCTCCAAAGATGCTGACAGGTACGCTCAGTTGTAATTTTTATCTTAGCAGTTTTTTGAGGTTTTTTTCAGAAAAAAAGCATTGCAACAACATTCTAACTACAAATAAAATCAAAAGAGTGTTTTGGTTATTTTGTGTGGAGTTCTGTGTAAAATTTATGAACAGTATCTTGCCTTGTAAGAGAAAATTGACCATCATGCAAAGAATAACTAGTGTGAACCATAAGATCAAAGTTGTTTTAAGGTAAAGCTGTTATTAGATTATCAAAATGAATTAATTAAGAAACATTTCCAAAGCCTGAACCATTGGTCTTTAAACAAATCCAATCTGCAAGGGTTTGCAGCCTACCTCTGTTTGAGCAGAAATATTGTGAAATTTCTGCCACAAGTGTCCCAGGCTGCACAGGAAGGGGTAAAAAAAAGTCACGTTTTGTTTGTAAATAACCACAGAATTTCCTGTAAATAACCATGTAAAACAAAACTGACAGTCCAGCCGATACGCTTGTCAGTCTTGTTGAATCCGTTTTTCTCCATTGAGGATGTTCAATGCATCTAAAACTGGTCAAAAAAAGTTACCTTTTGAACAAAACCTCACTTTATTGGCTGAAATGTTTCTTTTTTAAACTTGGAATGACATTTTCTGATTTTATACCTCAAGACATATCTTAAAAAGCTTCCCTAACCCACATTTTTCTGCATACAGTAAACAGAAAACAAATCAGGGCAGAGACATGAAATAAAACATATGTTTTAAGCCAGACTCTTCATATGCTGAATGTTTACCACCTCAAGGCTCTACTACACCTTATGATCTATCTAGAGCAAAGACCTTCAACCCTGTTCCTCTTGAGCCACTATGCTGTGTGTTTTAGACGTTTCCCTGCTTCAGCACACCTGAGTTATTGACAGGCTTCTGCTAAACCTGATGACATTCTGGGTAGGTAAGCAGGGAAACAGGTAAAACATGCAGGACAGTGGGTCACGAGGAACAGGGTTGAAGACCTCTGATCTAGAATAATTTTCAACTTTTATATAACTTTTCTGCAGCTGGCATTAAATCTCAACACAGTTTTTTATCAAGAATTGTTTCCTTACAGCATTTGTCTTCCAAATGTGTCAAAGTATGCCTTCAGAGAGGAAAACTTCTCTTAATTGCTTTCCTGTTTGTCTATGCAATAAAATAGTAAACTTGTAACCAAATGCAGAGCTGATATTAGCACCAATCTCACCGCAGTCTGGTTTTTACACACAAAACATGGTCATCCATTCAGTTTATGTTCAGTTAAGTTCTAAAGAGTGTGTGTGGTGTAGATATGAGTGTGCACGTACAACTTCACAGACCTCTGATGTGAAACTGTCTGCAAATGTCACAAACCAATCACATCTCGATGGAAGCAGTAGAAGAGCCGACCGCACGTTTCCCCACAGGCTCCGAGCAACAAAGAGTCCCAGTGGGTCTGCTGGACATGTGAGCCACATGTCCGCCTGCAGTCGCCCCAAATCCTCTGCTCCTTTTACACAAACACACTGTTTCCCAACACAAGCAGACACACCATACACATTGTTCACCTTTAAATGTCACACACGCTCTGACTTTTTCTGTCTCTGTGGGGGCGCCATTTTCTGATTTTGTGGTTTGGGGTCATCTGTCAGGTTAAAGTCGAAGCACATTTCCCTTCCCAGAAGTTGGTAGTTTGTTTCAATGCCAGGATTCGGTATCTTTGACGGTGCTTGGGGAAAATGGTTAAAAGTTGATGTCATCAGAAGTGAGTTACTGTACAACCACAGATCAGTTGGTGTATTGTAATGTATTGTTCAGAACACTGAGTTAGTTTGGTTTGTTTGTCTTAACACAGCAGTGAAACCTGCTCATCTGAACTTACACTTCAGAAAGTGTGCAACTTTAGTGTCTTAACGGAGCAAAGGACGTAGAAAGTAGTAAATGTTATTTTCTCTGTTCATTGGATTTTTAATGGCAGCCGGCGAGTCACCTCTACAACCATTAAACAAACATCTTGTAGTGGTTGGAGTCAGGGAACTGGGAGCAGCAGCCGCTCAACATTTACACATTTAAAACCCTGAAACTCCACAGTCGGTGGGTTTCGACAGAAGCAGTTGAGCACATTTCTTTCAATTACCTTCTTGTGAGCTGTGTAATATGATTTATGATCCCTGCACTGTGCTGTCCTCAGCTTTGAGGTCAACCGCCTTTTTAACCACACACACTAACATAAACACCAGTAAATGGTAAAGAAAAGCTGTTCCCAGTTTTGATTCCGTGTCACAGCAAAGAGTCTTTGGGGTGTGTGACAAGTTTGAGTTGGCAGGTTGGGCAGCTTGAGCCAAGTCCAGGTGGCCTTGTGGGAAAGGGAAAACTGGGTTGTATTTTATGACTTTGAACTTCAGAGAAAATGTAGGGGAAAAAAGCTGTTTGTTTGTCTCTCCTCTGGCATCCAGCTCTGTTTAGGGCTCACGAGACCACGATTGCTTTAAAACGACTGCTGTGTCAGTGAATTGGTGGAAAAATGATTGTGTGTTTTTGTCTGCCTGGCTGTTTGTCGGAGTCTCAACATGCCAATGTGTGATCCCAGATGCCTTGTCAACTCTTCCCTGAATATGTTTATGTTGCAGAACTTGTTGGCAGACCAATTCTTTCTTTTTGTTTAGTCTTTGGGACTGCTGTCAGCGTGTTAATGGTCTGTCGGCGTAAAATTTTAATTGATTTTTAAAATCTTGTGCTTCCATGTGTTTTGTAATCTGTCCTACAGCCTCAAAGCTAAATTAAACAGATTTAGCTCAGGTTTTATTTCTGGTGAGTGAGCGAATTACACTTGTATGACTTGGTTGCGCAGACAATAATTGCTGCTAATAAAAATGTTCGTGTGTCTCTAAGTAAATATAAAATATTTTGTTGTATGTCCACAGTTAAGTGCTTGGGATCTGTGTACCAATAGGCTCACAGCAGTGGCCTAAATAAGAACCAGAACCTTTAGAGCAGAAGGTTGTACAGCTTGTCTGATTGCACGTCTCATTGACTCACCGTGGTCACCGCTCACAGTGGAGCAATCCTGTAACCATCATCTGCTTTAAAGTCTTTGTAAACTTTACAACAAATACACCAAAGCTGAATTGTTGGATTACGGTTTATTAGGGGGGGCAGTTCGTAAACATTGATGCATCATTATTACTATTTGTCTGTTGTTCTTCCATTTTTGTTTTGTATGATGATGTGGAAAAATCTATTCAAAATAGCTCAGTGTGTGCTGAGTTTTGTTAGCAGTCCAATAAAGAAAATTTGGATAGGTATTGAATAAGATTTCCCCATAGATAACAAGAGCTCTCATATGTCACAGCTTAAACATTCAAACGTTAAATGAGTCACAGAAAGCTGGTGACTGAACTGATGTCAGGTTATATCTCCTCAGGTTTACAGTTTACAAAAGATTGTTCAACTTTTAGTCTGATATTGTCTCACTTTAACTTTTAAACTGTCTGAACATTACAAAACATTTTGCAAATAATATTTTACATATAATAAGATTTTATAAAACCTTTTACACTACTTCAATTTGTACATCAAAACATAGACATTTGTGTGTACTTCTTACTGTTGTGGGTACTACACACAAACGTCCATTGGCTTCAAACCTTGGAGTGAAGGTTCTTTTTAACTTGTCGTATCTTGTACATAAAACATTGTAAACAAAGTAAAAATGTCATTTGTGAAGCAGCAGTCACAGCGATTTGTTGTGGACGCTGTAGATGAACCTGTTTCTGTGTGGAAACAAGATGTCTTTGTTTACACAGTAAAGTCTATATTTTGGCACCTGGAATTATTATCAAAGTCCCAAATTTTTATCATAATTTATATAAAAAGCTGCTGTTAGTAGCTGCATTGCTGTGCTTCAACATTTCTCAGTAATGTTCTAGTTATTACTTCCCTTCTCTGAATGCTTCTGTCTTACAATCAGATTCCGTGCGTGTGCTCAGATAGTTTCTTCCCCTCACAGGTCGGTGCTGGAGCCTCTTGCCCAGTGGGACAGTCCGATGCAGGTGAAGCTGTCCCGCTGGAAGCCCGGTCTGAACACTCTGCTGGTGGAGCTCCTGCCCTGGGCTCTCCTGACCAACAACTCTCAGTGGGACCTCTGGCTTTTTGAAGGAGAGAAAATTGTTCTGCAGATACCAGCCGGCAAAGTTATCGTTCCGCCCAACTTCAAGGTCAGGCGTCACATTCTGCACTTTGTCAGAGAGCTGTTTTAAAAGTAAAGAATCATTATCAAGGCTGGGCTGAGGCCAAAGTATTTCCAATTTTATTTCACATCTGAGACAGTTTTGTCCTCGAGGGTTAGGGTTAAGTGAGTAAATCTTTTTAACCATATTGAACAAGCACATAATAACAACACAAATAGTCTTTTTCCTCATTTATGACTTCTGTAATTATTATTTATTAGTATTAAAAACAGGCCTTTGACAATAAATTGACTTTTAATTTGATTTCTGGAGAATATTTGAGGACCCCACTTGTGTGTTTATATTTGACCTTGGGGTCCGAATCCCAACTTTGGAAACCACTACTCTAAGCTGACAATACAGTGACATTTATTAGAATATATCTATTTTTTTTATTTTCTCTTTTCTGAAATTGCTCAATAAAATACTGCAAACCAAAACTTATTCAACACGAACACTTTCCAAGAATCTTTGCCTGGCCAAACAACATTTGTTTGGACCACCTTTAACTTGGATTACAACACACATTCACTGTGGCAGAATTTCCACAAGCAACGTCACAACATTTATTTCTGTCCAGAGTTTTTACATTTTTCACCAAGATCTTGTGTTGTTGATGGGGGATTCAGACCACTGCAAAAGATATTTCCAGCACATCCCAAAGACTCTCAATAGGGTTCAGGTCTGGACTCTGGTGGCCAATCCATGTGTGAAAATGAGGTCTCCTGAAGGTCTCCCTGAACCAGTTCCACAATTTGAGCTGTTGAATCCTGACAGTGTCATCTTGGAACATGTCTGTGTCATCAGACTGAATGGAATAACCTGGTCATTCAGTATATTCAGGTAGTCAGCTGATGTCATGTTTTTGGGCACATAAATTTGCTGAACCTAGACCAGACCGATGGGAGGCTCTGACCTACAGTAGTTGCTTAGTTAAATCCAGGTGTTGACCTTTATTTTGGCCGGCCAGTGTACTTTGACTTTACATCATGACCTGGGTGTCTTTTCATGACATCACAGCCATCGTTATGAATCCAGCTCTTTTCTCATCTCAGTCTTGACTAATAAGCACAAAACCTGAGCTCATCCACCAGAGCTGCATTACAACATTTACCCTGCCTCCTCCTTTAGCTGGAGCCAAGCTCTGTCCCAGAATAATGCAGCCGTGTCTTCTTCTGACTTCCAAGATCAGTAGAAGTCGTCTGCAGATGGTTTTCCCCTGTGGAACATAACAAACACATGCACAGAGATCTTTTTTTTTGTTGTTACTAACCCAGAGCTAAGCGGTAAGGCAGCATATCAAAGAGCAAACACTAATAAGGTTCAGCACAAAGGCATAAAATAAAAAAAGTTGTAAATGCTTAAAAGCTTGTGAAAAAGAAACAAACGAAGCATTGTTCCCATAGAGCCGCGTTATTTATTGCGGTCCATAAATGGACAGAAGGCAGTCTCAGTATAAACTCATGTGGCAGATTGGACAATAGATGAAGAATCAGCGTGTCACTCAGACATCTGCTGGACATTTCAATCATGTGAAATAAGGAGCTGCAGTAGAGGTTGTGCAGCTGCCAATCTGTAACACTGAGTTGTTGGCGTTAAAGCCACAGCTGCTTTTGTTTTCAGTGAAAGTGAGTTGACTGTTAGTGATTTGACTCCTGGCTCCTCCTTTAATCTTCCTTTATCTTTCTCGCATTGCTTTATTCTGCATTTAGGAAGCCTTCCAGATTGGTATCTACTGGGCCCAAACTAACACCGTCCACAAGTCCGCTGCGCTGCAGCTGGTCCACGACCTGACCTCTCCTCGCTGGAAGGAGGGTTCAAACTCTGTGGTGGTCACTCTGGATGAGGAGGGCTACGTGGAGGTGGACGTTACTCTGGGAGCCCTCCCTGGGAAACAGAAGGTGATGAAAACCTCCCCTCCTGCTCTCTGAATGTCAAGAAGTTCAAAGAGTTGGACTTCGAGCAGAGATGATTATGTAGTTTACTAGACTGTTTTATATATATATATATATATATATATATATATATATATATGGATGTTTTTAGGGAGTAAATTAGTTTAATCATTTAATGTTAATATTATTTAATTATGGGTTAATGAAGTATAACCTAATTATACCAGTTTTCTAAGGTCAGCTGGATGTGGCAGCCATTTTGAATTAAATTGACTCTAAAAGTTAATCAGTTGTAGATGTACATCCTGAGATATTTTGGTAGCAAACAGGTGACAGGTGGTGATAAATGATGCATATTTTGTGTTTTTCTGTACAGCTGTGCCAGTTTTGTGTGTCATCAGCGGTGAGACATGGCATCCAGATCCTACAGATCGAGGACAGAACACTTCTTATCAACAACACTCCGTACAGCCTCCACTGCAGGCCTCTGCTGACGGACCACGCTCTGGGGGGTGATGAACAGGTCGAGAACAACACACCACACTTTACTTTCAAACTTCCATGCACACAAAAAAAGTGTTTTAACTGTAAAAGGCACAAGTTTGAAGTAGGAACACATGAAGTCTCACACTAAAGCATGATATTTTATACATTCCAACACCTGCACAGCCTCTGAGTGCACACTAGCTTACGCCTTACACATGCAGCACGTTCCCCTTGGCACGTCAAACGCCCTCGTCCACCTCGCTCACACACACACAGCTCCTCGTCACTGGGATGTTGCAAGCCGTTTTCCATCAGATCATGTTCCCCCAGCCCCCTCTCCCTGCTCCTCTCTCACCATGTGGCTGTGGCACTTCATAGGGACATTAGACAAACACCCAGAATTGGATGCAGGTTTCCTCTCTCACTTTCATCTGCTGTCTGTCCCCAAAGAGCGCAACAATGTTGTGATGTCATTTACCAATCCTTCAGATCTCCTTATGGAATGATGGCAAAGCTTGCCAGTTGTCTCTAATGGACTGAGGAACTTAAAATAAAGCTTTTAAAAACAAAACTAAAGATTGGGCAACGGGCTTTACAAAAACACAGACCGCAAACAAGGCAAGGAATGCCTTTCTAGCTGCTCTATTCATCATGTTTAGTGCATAATCCCTGCAGTCTTCAAGACTTACTGCTTGCTAGCTGCTAAACCAGCGCAGCAGGACTTCTCTGCTACCAATTTAGCACTAAGCTCAGTGGGAGAGGGAATAAAGTAAAATAACATTGTGGTTTTACAATGTATCTTTAGTTATAATTACTTGCATCTTTTCTGCTCTGGCTGCCTTTTCTGTTTGGTCCTAATATCCCATCTCATGTTCTCTCTTCTGATGTCATTTTTTGTCCCCTCTTTGTGTAAAGATGGTTTTCTTACTTTCAGTTTTGCTCTTTTTTCCCTCCTTTTTAATCTAACTTTTTGTGGTTTTTAAGTCTCTTCCTTACTCCTTTGCATTTATTTTGCATTCTCTTGGTTTTTCTTCTCATGTCCTACTTCTTCTTTCTTGATATGGCATTTGTCTTCTCATCAGGCCTGTGAAATACCTGAGAGCACGGTGTTCACCTTTCCACCCTCTGATAAGTCGTCTCCGGCCAAGCCATGCTCCGTGCCATACTGGGACCTCCTCCAGGCCAGGGTCCAGGAGAAAGTGGAGTTCCCGTTGCCACTCAGACACATGCTTCTCAGCTTATTTCCCAGGCCTGACGCTGCAGGTGGGAGTACAGCGTGGAGCCTCCCCGCTCCGGTCCGACCAGACTTCCCTAGGCAGAGCGTATCCGTACCTGAGGATCAGGACTCGGAGGGTGAGCTGAGCAGCAGGTAGGTGAAGCAGAGCACTGATGGTTTGATGGCTGTGACCGTCTATTGATGACTGCCTGTGGTCATTAAGCAAAGATTGATTTAGTTAAATCCTGCTGGTGACGAAGCAGAGAAATACTCTGTACATTTCCACTGTCGGTCTCCCTGCTTGTCTGACACCGTCATCTGTCTTTGTTTTCAGCTCCTGTTGCTCTCTTTTTGGTTCTTTGTTGTCAAAATGTTTGTTGCCACTTTCACAAATGTTTTACAACCTTTATATGTGCTTCACTCATTTGAACACACCGCGTTTTTCTGTGTTAATGTTTTGTTCAGGTCATCTAGCTGTTTGGACAGCTTTACACAGAACAATGAACATGCAGGTTTTTACATCTGCACAACTTCACACTGTCAGTGTGTCAAGTTGCCATCAAATGTAATCTGAAAATATAAAAAGTCCCAATCTCTGCTGTCGCTTTATTTCTTTAAAGTCGGAGGGAAAATGTTTTCGTACTCCAATTTTTGACCTAATACCATGTAATCACACAAGCAATCAATGTACTTTAATGTTTACTGATTATGATTTTACTTTCTTAGAGACAAACTAAAATATATCCTGGATAATAATAATAATCACCACATCCTACACCCCTACTCCTGATCTTTGAGTTGGTTCAGGCAGAACCCCAGAAGCTACGAGCAAGCTAAGCAGATACATAACCTTCAGCTGTGTGGATGTCAAAGAAAGATAAAGTGAATGTTTTCACTCTTAAAACTTGGCTGTGTATTTTTCTGACTGGAAATCTGACAAAATGTAGTAAAGATTTTGAGCGACATGAAGCTAATTAAGAATGCAACATTTCTACAAGTTCATAAAAACTGAGTAATATAC
The DNA here is from genome assembly GCA_034783495.1 of Millerichthys robustus. NCBI lineage: Eukaryota > Metazoa > Chordata > Actinopteri > Cyprinodontiformes > Rivulidae > Millerichthys > Millerichthys robustus. Next base: position 21,887,067 of record JAVKLF010000042.1, read on the forward strand.
ATTTTATGTTGCTCTTAAATTGACATCCAACAAAGCTGGAGCTCGTATATGCAGACACATCCACACACACACACACCACACACACACACACACACACACACACACACACACACACACACACACCACACACACACCACACACACACACTGTTTGAGCATTTTTAGGCTGAACAGTCGTTTTACTTAAATTGGCGTAAAAGTGAGTTTTGTTGACATCTACATCAGTTTCATGTCAGCATTTATCCACGGTTGGTTTGAAAACGTCATTCTTCATGGGGATTTAAACTCCATGAATGGGAAATCTACTGTAAACAAAATAAAATATTAAAACACATCCACTCTCAACGGTCTTTAGGGGTCTGCTCTACAGATTAGCCTTCATGCAGTTAGAAGACCTATGAATGATGTGTGAAAACCTAACTGATGGATTTTTTGTGTTTTGCAGAGCTGTAGTGCTGACATACCAGGAACACCAAGGCGTTACATACATTAGCTTCTCTGAGGACCCCTGTCCACGCATGCTGATCCACAACAAGTGTCCTGTTCGCCTGCTGCTCAAGGAAACTGTGAAAGGTACAAAAAAACGATTTCATGTGTTTAATTTGTTTGTAGTTTTTTATGCTGACCTCAGGGTTTTTGGATTTCTTAATAAAAATGTTTATTTCACTTTGTATAGAGACTCCAAGGACTGTGGTGTACGATCGTCCTCTTCCTGCTAACTCTTCCCTACACCATGAGCTCTACTATCACTTCTCCAGTTTTCCTGAGTGCAGGCAGAAAGAGGTGCTGCCCACGCTGCAGCTGAAGACCACGTCGGACCACAGCTCCACCGACTGGACCAACCCCATAGACATAAACAGTCCTGGCACTCAGGTGAACATGAACACATGGTGCCCTCTGAACGTAAGGATATAATGCTCCCAAAACACAACAATAAACAGAAAACGTCTCACTTCCTCAGGTTCTTTAAAACTTTTCAGTGCCTATTCCCTAAACAAATCTCATCTCCCCTTAATGTTTCAACACACAAGGTTCTCTAATACTTTTAATACTTCTTCAAGGACTTTTAACGCCACAATTTCTGTGTCAGCTAGATAGAGCCAGAGATCGCTCTGCTTTTACGGCGAAGTTAGTACAATTTAAATTAGCTGACAAATAACTACCAGACACATCCTGACTGGCAACCCTTTTAAACTCAGTTTTAGTTCTTTTTTTTCCCAAAGCTGAGCTCTAAATTCAACAAAACAAGCTTTGGTTGTGCCAATAAATTAGATTTATGTGGCTGCCCCTTACCTATTATATAAAAAAACAGAGGTTTAGTTGGTCTGATGTGAGTGTGTGTGTTTGTGTGTGTGTGTAGTTAAGCAATCATTCCATATTTGCGGTCCGGTCAGTGTACATGTGTGGGGTTAGTAAAACGTAACGGAAGAGTGTGTGTAATGTTTGGTGTTGTGTCTAGGCAGCTGTGAGCTGGAGTTGACGCAGAGGCTGCGTATCTCTGGTTACTGTGAGGTCTGCATCTGACTTGTGTTCTTAGGGGTGGAAGGTCAAAGGTCAGACTTGTTATGACTGCTCAGAGAAGCGTTCAGCGATGATCTGCTTCCTTTCGTCGCATGAGTTTCTGATGAGTTGAAACCCAGGATGGTGGAGGTTAAAGTGAGACACAGAACAGTGAGCTGAGCTCTGACTCTGAACAGTTTAAGTTACCTTCTCAAATATTATTTACGCTGCAGGACTCTAGTCAGAGAGTGTCTTTGTTCATGTCTGAAGAGTTCTGTAATTTGTCATTGATCAGGTGGTGTTCCTGCCGAGCTTTGGCTGCCTCTACATAGATGTGTCATATGAGAGAGGTACCCTGGTTCTGTCTCTGGCACCAGAAGGCACAATGGACCCAGTCATCAACCAACTCAGCAGGTATGATCAGGCGGTGGTCCCTTAAATATTTCAGACATAAGCTATCACTTTTTTCAACTCGATGAAAAATGCTACCAACAACTCTTGAAGAAACAGGCATCATTTTCACCACAGGAGGGAGACAAAACCTTCATCTCTTGTCAGAACTGAAATTATACTGGATGTACAACTGGGACCAAAACCTTCTGAAAATAACACAAATATTGTAACAAAGTTAGGTGGTGGGGGGGTTCCTTCCTATGTGGGGACAATTTTTGGCATACAAACCTACTTGTGAGGACCAATTTCTACTTATGGGAAACTAAGCCTAGTCCTCGTTTGGGGAAACGGTGTTGGTGGGTCAGGGGTCAGGGTTAGTCAGTAGAAATGAATAGATGTCAATGCAATGTCCCCATAAAGATAGCTGTACTAAACTGTGCATGTGTGTGTATTCTGTCTGAGTTAGAATAGCCAATGAAGCTCCTAAAACAGGTTGGTACTTGAAATCAGTTTTTCCTTCCTCTGGTAACCATGGTTACCAGCTGATCCACAAACCCAAACCAAAAAGGGCGTCACAGACAAAGATGTTGCAGCTGCATCTAAATCAACTGTTTATCAGATCATAAAAATCTTCAAGGAGAGCGTGTTGAAGAAGACTTCAGGACCGTCTTCTAAAACCGACACAGCTGCTAGATTTGGACGTACATCGGTACATCTTCTGTCAAACTCCAAACATTGATTACATCAGAATGAGCTGCCATCAGTTAGGACTTGGCCCAGAAATGGATTGACAGCATGCCAGGGTGAATTGCAGAGGTTTTGAAAGAGAAGCCCAATACTACAAATACAGACTATTTGTATAAACTTAACATAATTCCCAATAAAAGCTTTTGAAACTATTGAAATGCTTTTCGTTATACTTCAGTTGAAACATCTGACAAAAATATCTAAAAACCCAGAGGGAGGGAGCAAACTTTGTGAGAACCAATTTTTGTCATTCTCTAAGGTTTGGCTACAGGTGTACAGTAAAACATTATATTAGTTTTATTCCATTACATCAACACATAGCTGCTGTGTCGTTTTGACTAAACAGGATAATAATATAATGGCTGGTTAGGAAAAAGTAAACAAATGAGCTCAGACGATGAATTTTATTAATGTTCTGTTGGAAAATTTGTAAAACATCAGCCAAGGATGAATGAGTTTGGTTTCATATAATTCTTTATAAATAATCAGTCATCACACACCACTTGTTGGAAGCGGTGTAGATGAAAATGTTTGCTTGTACTGAAAAAGGGCTCATTTAACATCAATAACTGCTGTATTTTTATGAAAGAAACGCGCTCAGTTTCCAGTTCTGCTGCTCAAGATGAACTTTGATGTTTTCTGTTTTGTTTTCAGGTCCGCCAAGCTGTCTTTTAAAATCCTCCTGAGCCAGGCCAGTGTGGTGTTAAGTGATGACATCACCAGTCCCACTGGGTCCGTGGAGCTGCTGAGACTCACGTTAACGAAGCTGCTGCTCAGCCTGGCCCCTGCACCCAGCTCCCTCCCCGCTGAGCTGGTATCGGACTCGTCTCTGGTCCAGGTCTACTGCTTCGGTCTTCAGGTGGACAACCAGTTGTACAACCGGGCAAGTTTTCACTTCCCCGTCCTGCTGTGCCAAGACCAGAGAGGCGGAGGCGAACCCGGCTCTGTGTGGAGCTGCGACTCCAATTCCACCAAGTGCCCAGAGATGTTGGACGAGTTCAGAGACTCGTGTTTTCTGCAGCTGAAGATGCTGCTGGCTGCAGACGGACGCACTGTGGAGGAGGTCAAATCACTTCTATACGTTTCCTTTTCTGTTGTGCGTAATAAAACCGGTAGATCATATTTAATTTTGCTCTTATATAATTGTAACAACTGCATTTTGTCAAAATATAATGAAAAAAATACCTTATGTATTGGTCATTTAAATGAAATATCAGAAATCTAATCTTAAATATTTTGTTTGAATCCTTTTTTGAGTAGTAGCTTCAGAAAACATGATTTTGAGCAGAAAAGCCTTACATTTTTGATATTTCCCCTGTGAGCTAGCAAAACTTTATTTCCCGTGGGTAAATCTTTATATCCAAGTTTTGTCTGAGGTTTTACTCATTAGAATAACCTAAAAATAGGATTCAGGCCAAAAATAGATGGATTATTGTAATTAGGAAGAGAAATCAAGTCATAATTTTGGAACTGCTCATGATATCAGGATGATCCAGGAATCAAAATGTAGCTTAAAAAACAGGATCCTGAAAATGTGTTGAAGTCATTTTGACCAAATTTGACCTAATCCTCAATCTGGTGTGATGGGTCACAAGTATCAAACACATAAAAGCTAGAATATCAAAAATAAGACTGAAAGTAAATTCAAAATTGGAATAAAAAAACAACTAACACACAGGTTAATCAGAAAAACAGTTGCAGAGTATCTAAGTGCTAACTAAGATTCAACTCTTTAAAATAAATGTCTTTAAACATTCCCTTAATGTCTAGAAAAAGGTTTTAAATGAAGTTATCTTTTCTTCTTTCATCATTTTTGTCACTTTAACTGTTTCCATAAGTGTTTCCTTATAAATGTCTCCCAGTGTCATATATCAGCTGATTGATGAATTTAGTTTTTACTTATATGAATAAACAAAAACATTAATTTCAGCAGCTGTTCCAACCCATAAGTTTATCTCCATCTTTCTTCATTTTTTTTCAAAATAAATCTGAAGCAGCAGGTTTAAGAACAGTTTTGTGTGTGTGTGTTTTTTTTTTTTTTTTTCAGGTGAGCTTTCAGCTCCAGCCTGCCAGAGTCTACCTGGAGGACACTTTTGTTTACTACATTAAGACCCTGTTTTACACCTACATCCCCAAAAGTTCTATGGAGTCCAACAGGGTCAGAGAACCTGGAGCAAGTCCAGTCCTCCCTGAAGAGGTGCAGTACTTAAAATATTTTAATTTAGCCTGGTTTCCTCAAACAGGAACTTGTTCCAGACGTGCTGGAATCCATATTTGACTTCATGATGACCTCTAACCTGTCTGCTGTGAATGTTTCTATGAGAGCTTTTTTAAAACTTTGACTTTGCTGTAGAGAGCTCGGATAAAACACGTTGGTCGTGTTTCTGAATGAATAAAAAATATTTTCTTGTAACTTGATCTCCTTTAGGTGGTTCAGTCCATGCAGGCCTTGGTCTACCCTGTGCGTCTGCAGAGGCTGATCATCCAGCCAGCCAACCTGCTGGTCAGCATCCACGCCTCCCTGAAGCTGTACATCGCCTCAGACCACACTCCTCTGTCCTTCTCTGTGTTTGAGAGGGGCCCGCTCTGCACCACAGCCAGACAGCTGGTTCACGCCCTGGCCATGCACTACGCTGCCGGAGCCCTGTTCAGAGCTGGTAGGTTGAAGGAGAAAACGCCTCCCTGCAGACTTCAGATCAAAGTTTACACCGAGGGATATCTGGTTCTGTTTGTTCTGACCAAGATTAAAGCTCAACCTTTGAGGTTTGCCTGGTTTCATGGCGGAAAGTGCAGTAAACTAGTTTCACTAAAGGCCCATGGACTGTTTCTTTTGATTCAGTGTTGGTGCTGAGACATGATTCATAACCTGTTTGAAGGCAGTATTTGCTCATCCATTTTTGATGGACCACCGTGTCTCAGCTGACATATCAGACCCTGTAACTGTCCCATAGCTCTCTCCGGCCCAGTCTGAGCTTCCCCCATCATGTCCACATCAGAAATCATCATCGCGGTCAGACACTTTCTTCCTGCTGTCTCTTGTTAAAACCCTCATTTCTGCTCATATTTCAACACGTCGCCCCGCCGCCTTCTGCTCTTCTTTAGTCATCACAGACCTAGTGGCTCTGAGAAGTGTTGCATCCTGGGGCTGATTACCATGAGAGCGCTGTGATCCCACATCACACGCGTAAATCCATGCACAATGAGCAGTAAACGTTTTTTTATACTGTTTAATGCGTTCCCTCTGATATGTTTGTGTTTGTGTTTGAAAGTGAAGCTTGGCCTTGTAAACATCATGCCCTGTTAGGACTTTGTGCTTTACCAAAACCACAACAGGGAGATCATAGAAAGCAGGAACGACCACTGGAGTGGGTTTCCTACCATCGGAGTCCATCACTCAAACACAAATGGACAAAGAATAAGAGCAGAGCAGGCCTGGCATCTTGGGAAAGGCTTTTCTGTTGCACTTGTCAGAGTATAAATATCAGTGAGCCGTGCCATCTGAAGGGGGCTCCACGGTTCAGTCAGAGAGGTGAGAGAGTAGGAGTTAATAAATCTGAGGCACATGTATGACTCCATGCAGATGTGTGTGTGTGTGTGTGTGTGTGTGTGTGTGTGTGTGTGTGTGTGTGTGTGTGTGTGTGTGTGTGTGTGTG
>JAVKLF010000042.1:21939059-21957834 GCA_034783495.1 Millerichthys robustus
GGATGGATGGATGGATGGATGGATGGATGGATGGATGGATGGATGGATGGATGGATGGATGGATGGATGGATATATAGCAATCTCTAACACAAGGATTCTCAAACTTTTTGGGTCTGGGGACTCCTTATATGGGTGACAGTTTTTCAGGGACCCCCTCATAAACTTCATGCAAACTAAAAATGTTTTAATTCCATTTTATCCCTGAAATCAGAATAATTATATTTTTTATTTGGTTTAGTATGTTTGTTTTAAGAGCGCATTGTTTCCTGTATGTATTTATGCAAGTTTTGAAATGAAAACAAAAATTAATAATTTATCATAACTTCTTAAGGACTCCCAAGGTACAGCTCAGAGCCCCCCGGGGGTCCTGGGACCCCAGTTGAGAACAGTGGACAGTGTACATTGTACAGTTTACATTCAAAAGTGATTAAGCGGCAATCAAACATGAAACCTGGCCAAACCATTACTGAATTTGAACCTTTTCAAGTTTCATTTTGTATGAAGGTCTGGTGAAGAAGGTCTTTATCCTCATCTGATTACATTCTGTGAGAGTCACCTGGAGAAGCTGAACCCGAGGAGCAGAGCTCTCAGAAGAGAAAACCCTGTGGCCACAGCAGCCAGCCTCTCTAAAGATGAATGGAGCCAAATCATGGATGAATTAAAGGTATGGTACTCAGGAATGTGTGGGTTTCTTTTTCTACAGAAACCATTTGAGGTAGGTCCACTGTGTTGTGAGGGTTTGTCTGAGGTCATAAACACTTTACATATAAAATACTTTTTGTTCTTTTACAGATGTGGGAAGAAGAAACCAAAATATCTGAAACTTTGATTAAACAAGAGTCAGTGTCAGGTGACACAGTGACAAGGAAAATGCCACCTGTTAGAGGATCCAATTGTTTTGTCCAATTCAGTGAGGTAGTCTTAAATTCTGTACAATAAATGAAGACATTCAAGACAGACTCTAAAAAATATGTTTTTGTTGTTGCAGAATTCATCTCCAAAACAAAAAATTAATCCCTCAAAACGCCCTCTGCCCCAGGATTATCAGGAATGGGACAAGTACGTGAATCTTTAAAATATTTAAAACAGACAACACACAGTTTGAGCAGATGTAGACTTGACTAAAAACAGCTTCCTGATTTTTGAGTTAAACCTATATAATTACAGAGATTCATAGTTAAACAGTGTGTGCTGCTATTGTTTGGCAGGATATTTTTCTTTATCCATATTTCTCTATTGTCAGGTTTGATGTGGAAAAAGAATGTGACAGAATAGATGGGAATGTGATGAAAAATGACCCTCCAGCTGTTCTAAACACAGGACATCCTAAAATTAGGAAGGAAGTGGATTCCTCACGTAAGGAACTCTGCACCACAACACAGAGGTTTACAGTAATTACAAAAATGTGAAATATACTTCAGTTGTTGTGTGTGTGTGTGTGTGTGTGTGTGTGTGTGTGTGTGTGTGTGTGTGTGTGTGTGTGTGTGTGTGTGTGTGTGTTCAGGGCTTTCAGACCAGGAAAAGCTCTGTCTAGCAAATCGTGAAAAGGACAAAGGCAACGAAGCTTTCAGAGCTCGTGACTATGAAGAGGCGGTAGCATACTACTCCAGGTTTGATTCACTAAATGGATTATGTTCCTTTTTAAAAGCCACTAACAGACAGACTTGTTTATCACCCGAAGGCAAAAAGGTGATAATATTTCAGCTCAAGCGTTTGTTCGTTTGTAGCGAAATATATCATGACTCAGTCGATAAAATTTAACCAAACTCTCAAAAAAAATCAATGGATGAAGAGCCACAACCAGTTAAGTTCTTGAGTCAACTGGATTCAAAATGGCTGCCAGAGCCAACTGACCTCAGTAAACACAAAAAGTCAGTTTTACAGATATTAAGCTACAGTTTTCTGTGTTCATAGACAAGCATCATCACAAACACATCCTCTGAAAACTACACATTACACAGTTATTTGCTTAAAAGCTTGGCTTTAACTGGTGTTGTGAACCCTGTCTGTTAGCAAAATAACTCATGAACCATCGCACAGCTTTTAATGAACCTCTCATGAAGCAGTCATTCAGTCTAAAGCTACAATTGATTATTTTTGGACATGAAAATGAGATGATGAGATGCTTTTATTAGTCACTCATGATGGGATCGCTCCCCATGAGTGAGACTAAGTAGCTAAATTGCTACAACTTTGTCAGTTTTACAAACATTAAGCTAAACTATTAAATAGCTACACAGTCCTTCAATAAATACTTTCCTTTAATTTATTGAAGTCAGGTTTTATTTTTGTTAACTTAAACTTGCTGTAAGAGGTCTTGTAATGACATGAATGTTTTCTTTATCATTGCGTTACAGAAGCCTTTCAGTTGTTCCCACAGTGAGTGCGTACAACAACAGAGCTCAGGCACAGATCAACCTGAAGCACTGGCACAGTGCCATGAGGGACTGTCACCAAGTGCTCCAGCTACAACCAGGCAACACAAAAGGTGCTTTTTTAAAAATGTACATTCATTTATAATTAGTTGTGTTAATTTAATAATTATTAAATTTAACAAATTAACATTCATTTAAAAGTTTACATGTCTGAGTCATACCTTTTGTATATATGTAAATACATAATGTTTTGTTTTTTATATTAGCTCTGCTGCATCGTGCCACTGTTTATAATCATTTGGGCAAATTCAAAATGGCCTCTGAAGATCTGAGGATGGTGTTGAGGGAAGAGCCACACAATACTGCAGCCACTGTAGGTAGCAGAAGTAATGTATGAAGTGTCCTCACTAAGACACAAAGACATTTTGTCCCTCTGTCCCTCTGTATTTGCATCTGAAGAACATGTTTCTTTTATAGTGACACTACAAAGTTTATAACCCGATCACTCCATTTCCCTCAAACGTGTGTGGTCAGGGTACCAAACCTGGTTTATGAATCAGTTTGGTTCCTTCCACTGACAAATTCCAACTTTTAAATGATTTGTGGTTTTAGCAACTTCTGTCTAAAATTGAGAAGAAGATGCCCAAATGTCTACCAGAGCAGCAGCAAAGGGGCAAACAAATCCTCATCCAGGAAGTTGAAGAAGAAAACAGCACCAGTTCCAAAGAGGAGCGAGCCCAACAGACCGGTGAGACTGAAACAAAATCAGGACTGAGGTTTCTGATTCACACAAACAAAGACCAGACATTAGCTTTTTAGCATTTATATAAGTGCTTTCAAAAAGAACATTTTTATTCATAAATAAAACATATTGTCAGCAATTTTGAAAACTTTCTGAAGCTACCTCAATTTTGAGAGAATTTGACTCTTTTTGGCATTTTTTAGGTCAAAGTCAGAAACTACAATAATCTAGATCTGAGTATTTATGTTGTATTGTCTGGATGTGCTCATTCTGAGTTTCCAAAACACACATCCAAAAACTGAATGAAATTGTAATTAGTTATTATAGATCCAATTAAAGCATTCCTTGAAGCATTCCTGACTTTCATGTCAGCGTTTCAGACAAAGATCATCTCATGATGCAGTTGTTTTGGTCAAACTTAAGGAATAACATTATGTGTGATATAAGTGTCACGCACAGAATCTGTGCTGTGAATCACTCTCAGCTACTACCACTCCAAATGTGCAGCTCAATATTTGTAAAATTGAGTCATAGCAAATTTTGTGTTAGCTGATATTGATTAGCTGTGCTTAACAGCTCATAATAGTTAATGGTTAAATTTTAAAACACAAATTTTGCACAGTTAGTTAGCACTCAGAATATGTGTTGGGATCAGTTTTATCTGGTACCTCAGCAAACCAATAATACCTGTAAAAGTGGATGATTTGTAGTCATTTTTATGTTTAAGGTCAGTTTGCTTTGACAGCCTTGTTGAATCAGGTTGACTTCAGAAGCTCATCAGTTGAAGATGTTCATTTAATCAAAACTTGCCATAAAATTGAAAATTACCTCTATTTTTTTCCAAAACTTAAACAAAGAAAGGTACAACTATTTAGTTTTATTTAATTCAATTCAAATATACTTTATTGATTCCAAAGGGAAATTAAGTGTTTCAACATTTGATCTGTTTACATTTTTCCATTGTGGGAAAAAAACGGTTTATGAGATTTGCAAATCTGAAGTAAAAACAAACAGCCACTTTTGAGAATTGGGCTTGACGTTTTGCTGTGGCTGCCTGGCTGAAGCTCTCCCACAGACCATCTGAGGGAGCTTTAACGTTTCAGTCATTGGCTTTAAATATCAGTGTGCTGTGCTATAAATAGAGGAAATTCCTCTCTTCTCTTTGGCTGATGTGATATAATGTGCATGTGGGTAATCCCCTCCCCGCCGGGCTCTTTTGTAATTCAATACTTCCTGTAACTCCCTCTTTGAACTTCCCCCCACCCCCAACTGTGATGTAACGCTGACTTCTTCCTGTCAGTGTGCTTCCTCCCTCTCTCCCTCCTGCCTCACCTCACCTCTCCCTCCCTCTCTCCCTTCCAGCTTGTCCGGTTCAACCCAGCCAGCCTGTGGGAGGGGAGGAGAGCTCTGTCGCTCCTGCCGAACGGGGAGACATGGGCAACGCTCAAAAAAAGCCCCACAGCAGAGGGGACTGGGGTCCACACACTGAGTCCAGCAACTCCCACCATCACGGACACTGGAAGAGCAAGGGGGGCAGCTCAGACAAGTACAAAGTCCCACAGGAGTCAAAGGAGAAGGTGGCCAACGGTTCCAATCAGACGGCATCGGCAGCTTCCGTGCCGGGGGATCGTAACAGTGCAGGCGGGGGGAAAACAGAAGAAACTGTCAATCTTGATGCTCCCTGCGGAGCCTTGCCACCACATTTGTCCCGGCTAAAGAACGAAGGGAACCTGCTGTTTAAAAATGGACAGTTTGCTGATGCACTGGAGAAATACTCACAGGCCATTCAGGGATACACAGACTCAGGTAAGGAGCTCTCATTGTTCTGGTCTGATCCAAGGTTACTGGAAGTTTAAATGCAGTGTGAGCAAATCTAAAAATGAACATGTATCAGTTAGTGAACATCTAACAATAAAGTTGTTCTGAACAGGCAGCGACAAGAAACTCATGACTCATTCGACTCGTGTTTCTTCACCTGCCCTGTCATCACCGTAACTGACTGAACATTTGTCTGTGCGTGTAATTATCAGTGCTGATGAGACTTTGACTGGCCACAGTATCTGTAAATCAAAGGTCACGAGGCTAAACTTAGTTTGTTGGAGCTTCTGTTTAATTCATGTTGTCTCTTTACATGGCAGAATCATTCAGCAAGAAACAAAACACCAAAGAGACCTTTAATAATCATCTACAAGGATCTCACGTCGGTGCAGTCCACATTAAAGAGCAACAATCTTTAAACTCTTCGAGGTTTATCGAGAACAGCCCTGACAGCCTCTCGTGGTGCGTTTAATGACTCACTGCGTCACTGTGAGGCTGTTCTAAGAGGTAGGGTGTTTCTGTTTTAGCCTGATGCTAAGCCGCTCAGCTCGGGTCTATCCAAATCACATGACCACTTTGTGACTGCAAGACTGCAGCTTCAGTTCTTACAGGAAGTAAGAGGAAGCACATGAATGGAGAGGAACTCGTCAGGCTCATCAACCACAAAACTTTGTAGATTGCCAGAAAAACTCACTGCAGCTGAGCACAGTGATTTCAAAGTGGTGCACACATTTGACAGACTGTATGTAATCAGCCTTAGATCAAAACATAAAGAATCTTTTTTGTGAGCACTTTAAAAAGATCTTTCTACAAACAGGCTTATGCACAGTCCAGATTAAAATTTAAATACATTTAGTTCATTGCAATTATAATAAAATATATTCACATATAGTGCCACATATAGTTATCTGTCTAATTAAACCAGGAGACAGTTGAAAAATAAAAAACAGAATATTTATGGATAAAATGCTTATTTTATAGGTAGTAGTTTATCTTCACAAAGTCTCATGCAAAACCAAAGAAAAAAGGTGTGTGGTGGACTCTTCTAGGAAAAACCTAAACCACATCCAACATTTTCACATAAACATTTAAATAATAAAACTTCACCTGTGTTTGAACAAGACCTTGCTATCAGCAATGGTTGAACATTTAACCAACAAGGTTTTGAAATGTGGAAAAGACCGGTCTTTTCCAGATTAAACGTTTCAAAACCTTGTTGGTTTTGATGTTAGAAACTGAGTAGGAACTGTACAAATATCAAAGTTGTGGAGACACTCAACATTCTGTTCAATCATCTACAATTTACTGTAAACTCACTGCAGTTGAACTGTTGCCATTCTTAATCTGATTTCATCTGAAGAGCTGGTATGCTGAACTGACTGTATTCACAGAAGAATGCTGCTGTCAGTAACATACAGACATTTCTTCAGTCTGTGAAAGTGTGGAAAACAAAATTCCTGTTGGACAAGTTTTAAAAAAACTAAAAGAACCCAGAATATGTGCTTTGAGTGAATCAGCTGTTGCACTTTCTTAAGAAAAATGGCCTTAATGTAGTTTAACAAGCTTATTATGAGTTGTGTTTAACCTGGAGTTGGTATGTAAATATTAATTGTGTACAGTAGATAATGTGATGTAAAATGCAGACATCTGCGCCGTTAGGGTCTCCACAAAAGATCCTGCATACAAGTAAAACTGAAACCTTTCAGTGCAAGAAACTGACAACACAACTCCAGGCAAAAATGATCAAATCACCACTCTTTAAAGATGTTATTGCAATTTTTAAATTTTGTATGAAGAAAATGCCACAAAACTGTAACTTTTCTAAATTCCAACTTACTGGCGTTAAAAATAAAAAAAGAGTGGTTGTAGTCAGTCACAACAATTTTGTTTTATATCAAGTACAGGAATAATATATGGAGTCACTCAGTTCTGAGAACGTTATGGAATCACGATGTAATTTGCAGATCTAAAACAAGCAGCTGCATCAGAGTACATCTGCTAAAGACAGAGCTCACACCTTGGAGATGCACAATGAGGACTGACATGAGTCATGGGTCCAACATGAGAAGTATCAGATCAAACAAAGACAAAGATCAAAAAAAGTTCAAGTTCAGCCACTTCATTGTCATTCACATTAGAGCGGTGTGAGAGCCACGGGGTGGAAATTAAGTCTAGTAATAGTTGTGTTTTCAGGTACTGATATAATGGTGATAGCCTTAAAGCAAGAGCTCTAGCTTGCTTCAAAATGCCTGTCAGTACTGCTGGAACTGGAATGCACATTCCTTGAGCACCTGCACAGGTATGTTTTCAGGTCCTGCTGCTTTTCTGGTGTTGATGTTCCGCCGTGTCGTACAGACTTGGTCTTCTCTAGGCAGTCATTTTGTGCATCAAACCCATCAAAATATTTGTTATATATTTAAATATTTGTCTCGTCCATGGTTTGCAGTTGGTCCGGATTAGTTCACACTGACGTCTAGCTCCTCTGCTCTGGGGAGACGCAGAGGAGCTAGACGCTCTTGGCCTGGGGCCTGCTGGCTAGGTTCCTGCGGGGGCCGGGGGTGTGTGCTCTCCTCCCTTCCCCATCTGAGTGGATGGTTGGTGTTGCCTGCTTCGGCCCGGCCCGGCCCGGCCCGGCTGCCCTGGGGTGTCTTGGGGGCTGTGGGGGTGCTGGGCAGCTACTTGCCTGGTCTCCTGCTGGGGGGTGGAATAGATGGGGGGATGGAGTGGCTGGGGATGGGTCTTCTGGGTGTGGGTGGGGTCAGGGCTCTCCGGCTCCACTCTGTCGGGTGTGGGGGCCGTCGTCCTCGGGGGTCTGGCCGCGGGCCCCCTGCCTCGGCATGGCTCTTGGTCTTCCGCTGTTGCTCCAACTGGTGTGTGCAGGGGTCCTCCCCTTAGCTAGCCAGGTGTCCTCCCTCTGGGGCTGGCTGGTGGCGGGGGGTAGGGGTGGGGGGTAACTCCGCCTCGTACCCCCGACTACTGCACCCCAGTTTTAACTGCACTTTAGACACATAGGGCCTTTGGGGTTGATATAGCTCCTGGGGACACCTTTGTATACAGCAGCAGTCAGAGTCTGCTTGATGTCGCTGGGGGGCAGCGAGACCCTGCTGGTCCTATCTACAAAAACTAATACAGAAACCTCTGTCCCTCTCCCATACATGAGCATGAATGCACGTCCACATTCGATCATCAGTAAACACGCGTGTAGAATCACCTGCCTCATCATGTGTGCACATGCATCACACACGTGTGTCACTCATTTGTATGCATGGTGTATTACACACAACTTAAGTTTAAATATTTGTGTAAATACTTGTTGATCTGTTTCTACAGATATAATTAACAATTGATTTGTAACTTATTAGTTTTTATTATGTACTTTGTATACCGACTGTCAATTCCTGTTGCTGTTGTTGTTTTTTATCTGTCCTTTCCTTCAGTGTCCCCCTCAGCCTTCGCTGTCCGGTGACTTCAAACAATAAAGGCATCAATGGGAGGATTATCTTAAATTCTGCTGTTGTAGAGTAAAATTGTCAAAGCATTGGAAAAGTTTTCAGTTTAATCTCACTGAATGCATATATGCCGGACAGGACAGGTTTAAATGAATAATAAAAAAATAAATAAAAGTGTCAGAATAGAAAACCTAAAGCAAAATGTGTTGAAAACAGAAAAGGCACAACAAAACAAATGAGAAACAAGTCGGTGGATGGAAACTGGAGTCAGTGTCTGTGGCCAAACTAAAATAAAATTAGATTTAAATTCAGAAAAATCAAATGAAGTCTATCATTAAAACCTAAACAGAAATGAATCAGTATGATTCCAGTTATTGATGAACTGGGCTGCATGTCGGGTAAAGGCACGAGGGAGTCTGCAGTCATTACATATTTATCAAACGTCAAAGTCTACATTTAAACTTTGGACACTATTCCATCATTTGACAGGATGTTTGGTGAAGATGGATTGTTTTTTCAAGATAATATTGCATCTTGGCACGGAGCAGAGGATGAGAAAACTTTTCTTCAAGAAAGACTTGTAATGTAAACAGCATGGCCTGCTAATAGTCCACATCTTAATCCAGTGAAACATCCCTGTTGGAAATTTTAAAAATGCTCAATGACAATACTCCTATCTGCAAAGATTATCTGGAAACAACAGTAAGAGACATTTGGAACCAGACTGATGAAGAATACTGTTTGTCATCAGTTTAATTAGTTCGGTCCAACGCTAACCCTAACCCTTGGAGAATTCAAACTGGTAAAAACAAAGTACTACTGGGGCAGTGGGTTTCTCATGACTCCATTTAGTTTTTTTCTTTGGAATGAAGGTACCAATAATGTTTTCCTCTACCTGAAAAAAAAAGTAATTGTGACTTGGGATTTTATTTGTTTTTATTGTTTTTCTAATGCCAGAAAATTGTTAGTTCTGTGGCAAGCCTAATTTTAAAAAAATATAACTTAAACAATTTAAAAAATAAAATATTCCTGAGGGTGGTTTTCTGTGACTCTTGCCAGGGGTTGTAAACATGTAGAAATAACTTTATATTTATCAAAGTAAATTAGGAAGAAGTGCCAAATCTCTGTGTTGTTTTGAAAGCTTCTGATGGCGCAAACAAAAAACCCAGCATTGCAACACAAACACAAACACACACACAAAAGTAAATCACTTAGATTCTCACATTTCCTCAGTTCCTCTGTGTGACGTCAGAGAACTGTAAAGTGTTTGATTATCTCTAAACATAAAATGTTTCAGAATAACATATGTACGCCTTTTAAAGCTATATTTATTCAGTCTGTGTGTGTTTTATGTATATGTGTGTGGTAAATAAAACCTAAAGTAATCTTGTAAAAATAGATTGTTTTATTTGCAGGTATCGACAGTCCAGAGGATCTATGTATTCTGTATTCTAACAGAGCAGCGTGTTACCTGAAAGATGGAAACAGTCAAGACTGCATACAGGACTGCACGAGGTGAGAGGGATTTTACATTTTAACTTCAGGCAGTGAGATAGGTCGACACCCGTTTGATGTTGCTAAAAGATCAATAAAAGAAGCTCAATCTTTGGCTTAGACATAGTTCTGTAAGGGTTAGGATTTCCTCTGAAAAACGCCGTTCAGACTCTGCACTAAAATCAAACTTCAGTCAGATATCACATTTTAAGCTTTTTTATTCAAACCACCTTCTGAAGTGGTCTGGACCTCTTCAACCAGAGGTGGAAAGTAATGAATAACATTTACTTACATTACTGTAACTGAGCATTCTTTTTGTGTGTTATTAATGTTAAATAAATGGCAACATAAATATTTACCTCGTTCAAAGTGGATGTCCTGATTCAACTCTGAGAAAAGATGATTGAAAAGTCTGAGGATGGATACAAAACGATTTCCATCCATCATCAGGAAGTAGAAACAATATGGGAAGATGTAACTCTACCAGAAACAGGTTGTCCTCACACTGAGATGTGGATGACTCTACAAACTTCAGGTGAGATGAGACAGACAGAGCCAAGTTGGTTACCAGTCAAAGATTTATGGAAAAGTGGCAGAAAGAAAGCTCTGTCGAAGAAACTTCATCTTAAATCTGGACCAGAGTTTGTCACACTGCTTGTGGACGACTTCACGGTCAAGTGCTTCTCTACAGTCGGCCCTGTCGGAGGGCGAAACGAACGCTGCAAAACATGAAAATCCTGAAGGACAATCTGATGCTGTCTGAAAAAATATCTCTTATAGTCACAGTTCTTTTGCAGCACTTAATTAAAAGGTGTTAAATTGTGGACCTAATTGTTTTCTAAAATGACCACTTCAGTCCCTCTTTCACTCAGGCTCAGTTCATTTTCACCAACTAGCAAACCTACAAGCTAACCCGAGCATAAAGAAGCACAAACAGGAGAACTTTTTCCCCTTTAGTCTGTGGAGAAGTTGTATGAAAACAGCTCATGATGCATAAAAGGTTGGAGACCGCCGATCTAAGAGAAGTTTTAAGAAGTTTTTAGTTTTTGTTTATTCCTGCATTTGTCTTATAAATGTTCAGTTGCTGCACCTTCCTTGATGCTTGATGTAGTGGAAATAAATAAAACTATGATCTCAGTAGTAAAGTAGCCCTTCCCTCTGCTCCACCCTGTCCAGTCAGTCCAGTTTACTTAAAGTCAGCATAAACACCATCTTCAGAGATGTAATGCTGTCATGTAAACAAACTTTCTAATATAAGTAGTTAATAAGCTGCAATGTTTGTATGAGCTGAACCCACATGCAGATCACACTCCCTCCCCTCCATCCTGAGGGTTGTTTGGGTCTTTGTTGTTCAACATGGGAGATGTTCTGGTCACAAGCATTAAGGTGCAAGAGGAGAAATATAACATCTTGATAAAAAAAGAGGAAAGTCCACTTGCCTTCTTTTAAACCTGCAACAAGATTTTTAGAATCTGGATCAACAGTTTAAACCAAATCCAAAGTTTGACAGAGTTGTCTACACTGGTATAGACACTCCTAATAAAAGCCTATCAACATAAAGAGATTCTAAATTTAGGCGTTCAAACACACACTTCTCTTGCTCCCGTCACTGAGGCAGGATCTTTTGTGCTCGTCTAATTCCATCTATTTATACTCACCAGAGCCCTGGAGCTGCAGCCGTTCTCCCTAAAGCCCCTCCTGCGCCGAGCTATGGCTTACGAGTCCCTGGAGCGCTACCGAAAGGCCTACGTGGATTATAAGACGGTCCTGCAGATCGACAGCAGCGTGCAGGCAGCAAACGACAGCGTCAACAGGTACCAGCTGAGAGGCTGCAGAGCCAGAGGAGAGTTTTACTCCTCCTGACCCTCATCTCGTTTGATGGATTTAGTCAGGCAGAATTAAAAGCTCTTCTGTTTTACTTGTATTGATAAGAGTTTTATGATAAAACCTGTTAAAGAAAACAAAATAGAGCAAATTATTAAGTTTTAATATTCTTTCTGCTGGGTGTTGTAAATATTTCCATTTTTATTTAGTGTTAATATTGCATTGTAACATTTTAAGAAGACTAAATAAAACAATTTGTTAAGTGACCTGCAGATTTAACTTAAGATAGTGACGAATTATGACTGTTGGACTGAATGTTTGTTCTCTATTATGCAACAGACACTTAATCTGCTTTTTAAAATACATTTTAATTACAGTCACTTTTGCCCAAAGTCTTGCATCCTAGTATCTTGTTTTCTTTCAAGTCGTTAGAAGCCTAAAAAACTATTTACAGCAGAGGAACAACCACTGATAAAGTCATTCAGAGGACGATGAAACACAAATACTTGACTAAAATTTAAAGAAAAAAAGGTTTGCTCAAGATCATTTAAAAGGTTACAGAAATGTCAGATTTGTTTTATTTAAGAGTCAATCATCGACATTGGTAATGATGAACAAAGTGTCTCAGTTTCCTCCCGATGCCATGATGTTTTTTATGCTTCCATGTTTTATATTTGGAGTCAAAAGTTTGCACACTGGAGACTTGGGCCGGGGCTGTATCCTCAAAACTCTTTAACAAGTCATCAATCACGGTGTAACAGGACACTCTTCTCGAAGCCTTTAATGACAAATTGAAACTAAACAGTTTTTTTATTTGCATTTAAGCATGCAACAACAAGGTAAGAGCCACATAAACCAACAAAGGTCTACATCTGAAAATCATATTTAAAGTGTCAGAAAAATGTGAGTTACATTGAAGAGCAGCACCTAAAGTTGTGCTGCCATACAGCCTGTAGGGGGCGCATTTCTAGTTTTAGATGGTGGATGGTGCAAATGATGTCACACTTTTCAATTTAACCTTTCTAAATGTTCAGATGCCATGCATATAAACTCTTCTTACTCCCACAGCGTTTTCTTAGCTTGTATAAAAATGTATTTTAACGTAGATGTGTCTCTCACTGCTGTAGAACACTTATATTTATCTTTTAGTTTTCACCTGACCAGAGTTGGTTTTTGAACATTTCCAGACAACATCATACATGTCAGCGCGACCTGCTGAAGACAAACCAAAAGTCTGCTTTAAGACAAGAAATCTGTCTTTTTAAACTGTTTGTGTTTTTTAAAAACCATGATCCGTGTCCTTCAGGATCACCCGGTTGCTGATTGAGCAGGACGGCTCAGAGTGGAGGGAGAAACTTCCGGAGATTCCCCTGGTGCCTTTGTCGGCTCAGCAGCACCGCAGAGAGGAGCCAGCGAGCGCCGAGGTCCTGCAGGCCCGGGCAGAAAAGGCTGCCAGGGATGCAGGTTGGTTTCAATAAGTCCAAAAATATATATTGTCAGACATGTTTCTACCATTCTACCATAGCAAATGTAGGTCTGTTTACAGTTGGGTAACGGGTGACTGCGGGTAAAGAACTAGACAGCAGTGATAGCAGATGTGAAGCTGACAGCGTTACCAAAGACGAGGCAGATTTAATGGAGAAACTGCAGTTAGGAGTGAATATTTCACATTAAATAACGATTAAATTGTGCAGTAATCTGTTCATTGTTTACCAATCATAGAAACCAAAGACTTGTGACAGCTGAGGGTGCAAAATAGATCTACACACAAAATCAATCACAGCTTCAAGCATTAATCGTTGATTTAACGGAGTTGATATCAATATAAACATATAAAATCATACAAATCAATATATGATAGATCTACTTGTGCTTATAGTCCATCACTGTCGCATTCAGCTGTTCATGAGAACAGAAGCCAGTCTTTGGGAACAGAATTAAACTATTATATTTATGTTTACAGTGTGAATGCTGAGTCAGTATATTAATAATAATAATAATAATAAATTAGAATAAATTGTGAGTTTATTTATTTAAAGTGTTTTAAAGCAGAATTTTTATCTGTCATAGTTAATTTTTGGCCTCCATTTGCTCAGGATTTTAAAGTTAATCCTGCTAATATGTTCCGTTTTTTCATCGTGGCCCAGAAACAACATGACTTCCTGTTTAAGTGTTTGAGTCTGTACCCTGACTGCGCACTTTGCTGCAGCCGGTTTTATTAACTTCTAAAGAAAGAACAGAGATGCTGCTGGCAGTTTTCCTTCTCCCAGAAGATTCTCTGCAGCAGATCGATTTCCTGGTAGTTTACGCAGCAGCTGATTGCTGACTTAACTTTCATGACTCGTGTCCAGCCAGCGCAGCATCCGTCTGAAGAACCCGGACCCCGGAGCTCGTTAAGGACAGGCCAATTAAAACTTATTGCGCACGTCAGTTAGGATTTATGACCTAAAAGAAAGAGAAGTGGAACAGTTTTCTACACGACCAATCAATGATGAGTAATCTCCACTTTACTTTGTGTTGCAGAGCGGAGAGCAGAAATCCTTTTTTCAGCTTTTAAGCAAGACGGGAATGATTTTGTGAAGAAGGGCCAATACCAGGACGCTCTGGGGAAGTACACAGAATGCCTTAAGTTAAAGCCGAAGGAGTGTGCTGTCTACACCAACAGGTTGGAGGCCTCAGCCACACCAACACAAACACTGCTGTCATCTCACTTTCTGTCACTCTTTAAATACAACACCTTTTCTAATTTCACTTATGACGACAGCAAGAAAATCTAGTCTGATAAATTAAAAGACTTATTGATGATTGATGGTGTTGTTAACGACACTCAGCTACGATCACATCACATTTCAGCTCAGTACCTGTTTAAATGCCTGAGTTGTTGCCATTTTAGTGTTGGTTAACGTTGAGTGGTGGTCATCCAGAACTGCACTGACTTCTAAAGATAATCAGCTGCAGATGGACATGTAATAATTACTACCTGACAGTTTTGTTGATATTCGTTCAACGGTTCATGAGATATTTTGTCAACAGACAGATGAAGACAATAATTAGGAGGTGTTGTTGGGGAAAAATAAGCAGGTACGGTTCAAGGAAAAGGTTTCTGGACGGTGACGTGTTCAGCTACCCCCGCTCCGCCACACACACACACACACACACACCTCTTTCTATTGTAGACCACGCAGATTGTTGATAAGTACAAGGAAGCTGACACCGAGATGAAAAGTCACCCATTGTGTTCTGATGTGTGTGAGAACAGTTTGTCCGTCCGTTCGGCCACACACACCAGAGCAAACACCCCACCTTCACACAGCTGCTCAGGAAATCATCCTCCAGAGAAAACAAACACGTCTCATCAGCTTCATAAAAATAATTTAGATTTTGTAGCTTCACAGACTTATTCTGTTGTTTTTTCATACAAGAGATGAGAAGCTGTACTCTTAAAACTAAAGTCCCACCTTCCCATCCTCCCAATTGGCTAACAGGATGTCAATCACAGCATCACATGACACTTTCCTTTAAGCGTCAGATAACTAACTGAAATGAAATTTGTAGTTTACATGGAGGGGCGGGGCTTAGACTTGTACTGCAGCCAGCCTCCAGGGGGCTTCTAATATACCCCAACGACGTGATTACAGAGCTCTGTGCTACCTGAAGCTGGAGATGTTCACCGAGGCCAAGCAGGACTGTGACGCAGCCCTGACCCTGGAGCCAGCCAATAAGAAGGCTTTCTACAGACGAGCCCTGGCCAATAAAGGCCTGCAGGTGAACAGAGCCGCACCTAACCGTGTCACGAGTGAGCGCGCTCAGAACACGGCGCTGTGTTTAAAAGGCTGGACGGTGTAAAGCTGACATATTGAGTTTTTCTCTCTCTCCTTCAGGACTACCTGGCCTGCAGCTCAGACCTGCAGGAAGTGCTGCAGCTGGACCCCAACGTGCAAGAGGCGGAGAAGGAGCTGGAGGAGGTGACGTTGCTGCTCAGACAGAGTCTGGCCAATTCTTCACAAGCCAAACCCAGGAGGACCGTCCCCATCACAGAGGTTCTGACTCCTTTTCTGTCCAGTTCTGGCATCAGAACAAAATGCACACAAACTGTCATAAAGAAACCTAGAAGAGCACGTTTCTCTCCCGCCTCAGGTTGGTGATGATGAGGACCAATCAGCTGAGTCGGGGACCACCTGCACAGGAGAGGACATCCCCATCAACCCGAAACCCACCAGCGCCTATGACTTCGGCCAGTCCCTGAACGCAGCACGCTGCAGCGGAAACACGGCGGCCTGCGCTGTGCTGCTGGCCTCCACATCCCCGGAGCTGCTTCCTCGGTATCTCAGCTCGCAGCTGGACTCCAACACCATCAGCTTCATCATTCAGGTCCTCGACTCACATCTAGTGGAGGAAAATCCAGACTTGGTCTACCAGCACCTCAGCCACCTGCACACTGCTGATAGGTTTCCTGTACGTGTGGATTTGTAATCAAACATAAATCTCAAACATTTTATTCCCAGCGGAACATAGAAAATGTTTTAAATGTTTAAATTAAGATCGTGTTTCGTTTTTAGGAAGAAAGATGGTCGTTTTAAAATTTTTAACTTTTGATTCGTCTGAAATGTTTTCACTTTGCCTCAGTTTATCTTAAATAAGCTTTGACTGAGAAGGAATAGTGTTCACATATGGCTTCTTCTTTGCACGATAGAGCTTTAACCAGTTTTTGTGGATGGTAGTGATTTGTGTTCCTGAGTCCATGCAGCGATGGTTTTAATGCAGTGGCCCCTGAGGGACCGAAGATCTCGACCATCTAATACTGACTTTCAGCCTTTGAGCTCAAAGATTTCATTATGAGCTGAAGATGATGGAAGATGCAAAATCTTCAAGATTTTCATTTGAGGAACATTATTTTGAAATTGTTCCACTATTTTTGTTCAGTCTGATGAACCTCTTCCCATCTTTACTTCTAAAGTTCTTTTATTCCCAGTCCTCGTACTGACCTGATAACTAACCTACCGGTAATTAATTATAAACATTTTAAAAAAGCTCCTCCAGTTACTGTCACAGCCTTTTCTTGTCCCAACTTATAAGTAATGCTGCCATAACACTAAAAAAATGCTTTATTCTTTTAAAAAGTAGTGTCTTAGTTTAAACTTTTGTTGAGAAAACAACGTGGATTTAGGCTAATCGATACAATTTGTTTTTAGTTACTTTTTACACGTTCCAACATTTCCAGGATTGAGGTTGTAGAGAAACAAAAGCTTGTTTATTTGTTCAGACTGTTTTTCTACCTCTCTAAGTTATAACTGTATAAATAAAACATTTAAACCCGTTTGCAGATCGTCCTCATGCTGCTGGAGGAGGACGAGCGGCGCCGCGTGACTCGGCTGTTTGAGCGCCTCTCGGCTGCGGAGAGCTCAGAGTTCACCAAGAACGATGTTCAGAATCTGTCCAACAAATATATCTGACAACCCCCCTCCCCCCTCGCTCCTCCCGCTGCATGAGCCATCGCACCTCTGACTCTTTGGCCTTTGCAAAACAAGAGCTGGACCCACAGAACTGATTCAGAACCATCTGAGCTCAATAATCCCTGTATGTTTGATGACTGTACAAGATTTTTTCTCTCTCTCTAAGAAATGTTGCTAAGCAGACCTGTCTGTACCAGCACTAACCCCTGGAGTCACACAGCAGGGGCATGCTGGGACTTCATGAGCCCTTCACTTTAATGTACAGAGAACCAGAATTGTTTAAAGTTAAGCTCCGGTGTATTTCCACTTCAGCTGAAGATACACGAGAGGCTTGTGTTGACATATTTAAAAGTCAGTAGATGAGTTTTAAAAAAAAGACACGTTTTGATTTTTGCCACATTCAAATTGAAAATGATCTTAAGAACTCATTTCCCACTGAGTTTGTTTTCTTTCTTCAGGAGCATCAAACATACAAAGTCTCTCTTTGTTCCGACCGTTTGAACTGAGTGTGAGTAAAAGACTTAAGTCTGATGTGGTAGTAGCTGAAAGTCATCCTGAACACACACTCTGAGGTGATCTCAGTGTAAAACTCTGACATTAAAGGAACGCTTTACACAAGCTATGCAACGAGTCAAGGTGTTAAACATGAATCCTCCTTAAAGGCAGGGGCTGTGTCTTCAGTGTGGGCCGACATCCAGTCATCCTCACCACGGTTCTGACTTTGGGATCACTCCTGAGCGAAGCAGCATCTTTAACAGACGTTGGGCCTTTGGTTCAGTCCGCAGGACGGCCTCAATTGTTTCAGTCATTATAAAGATACTCAAACAGAAAATATGTATTTTTGTCATCTTGTAGCTTTAATCAAAGGGTTTGGATTTTTGCATCTGGACTCATACATTGTCATGGCTGTATCCAAATAAAGTTATTTTTGCTAATTTAAATCATATTTATGTTTGACTATTATTAAATATAAAAATGAGGGCTATATAAAGACTTCTGTGTTTATTCTTTTCTTTTTTTCATGAATTTACAAAGATCAGGGATACAAACTGGAATTAGGAGATTCTTCACAGGTTGGCTGTGGTTTGACCATCAACAATGAGACCTGTCACAGAGTCAAAAACCTTTTAAACCTCATAGAACTATTTTTATTTTAATAATTTTGGTCAGTTTTACATGAAGGTGCCTCAAACTGTACAGCAGCTCGTCACTAGGAGGCACTCTATGTTTGTGACTTGAACTTCCTGCTTCCAGTCCTGTTCCTAAATATAATATTATAAATATATGTTGATGAGCTTCATCTGAATCCTGAAACTGCTGACTAAGCCTAAAGTTAGGGATGGTAAGACTGTTACTCAGGTCAGCAGTAATGACACAGTTACTCCAATCAAAGGTCACTAAATAAATGTCCCTTCAATGGGTAACTTTGCAAAACCAAAGTCTAACTCCTTATTTTTTTCTGTTGACCTCTCTGAATTATAAAAAAGAAGAAAAAAGCTTCATCCACACCATCAACATTTCGGCTAGATCCCAACCAAACTGTTCAAAGAAGAATCTCCCCTAAATAATATTCCCATTTTGGATCGGCTTCATTTGTCTCTAATGAGTGGTTCTGTACC